>VXBI01002221.1:2555475-2944334 GCA_013397375.1 Toxostoma redivivum | reverse complement strand
GGCCCCTCCGCGGGGCCTCGGGGCGGCTCAGCCCCGCAGCCCTGCCGCCGGACCGCACCGGGCCGGACCCGGTGAGTGCGAGCCCCGCTGTGTGCGAGCGGAGCAGGGCAGGGGCTGGCTGGGGGCGGCAGGGGCTCGTCCCCCTGCGGGTCCCGCGTCCGGAGCCTGGGTCCCGTGTGCCCGCCTCGGCTGGCAGCGGGGCTGGAGCGGAGCTGCCGCGCTGCGCCGGGTGCCCGGACTTGTCATCCATTGTTGGCGGATACTCTGTGGCCGGAGCGCAGTAACTTCGTGAATTCACCTGTTTCCTGATGCCTCTTGTCGTTAGCGTGTCCCGTAGCATCCTTTTCATCGCAGTACTTAACCTAGATAGTTTTAGCCTTGAACAGACTTCTTGTTGTATTTCTGTGCTGCAGGTTCCCGAAAAATAACCCTGAACATTTTGACAAGCATGGACTTCTCATTGGAAGTGTGTTCTGAGATGGACATTGTCTTGGCCTTCGTGCAGAGTGTGGCCCTTAAAAAAAACACGAAACAAAACTCTGTGAAAGTGTGTTTTAAAATGCCGGGAAGTAAAGGGTAAACAATGCATTTGTAACCTGAATTTCTGGACTGATCACTTTATGTAAAGTCTTTGACAGTGGAAATGACAGGGTATGAAAAGCATGTGTAATGACTTTATAAGCCTTTTATTTTGTCTGGCATCATAGTCTCAGATGAGCATCTGAGTACAGATCTTAAATTTTCTCTTGTACAAATTATAAAAAGATATTTTTATGTGGTGAAAAAACCAGTACTGAATAAGTGGCTCTATCTTTGACTAACTGCAAAAGCTGTCACATATAATAAGTTATTGTGCCAGTATTACAATAGTAATGGGATATTAAACCAGCACATTTTGGCAGTAAGTAGCTGTAATGCTTATGCCCTGTTTTGACGTCTCTAGAAGGAGGATTAGCTTAGACAGAATTTGTAGTAGGAGGGTGTGAGTGAGATGAAAAGCAAAAGCTGCTTAATTTTAATCTTCTCAAAAAGGTAACTACAAGTAGTGCACATGGTTAAAACACTTATGCTCCTCTCTCTAATGGCTTTTAATTGTAGTATCTTGAATATGTTATGTAAACTCGGTAGTGCTGAAATACTACTTTTTGTAAGATTCAATCCATACTGAGCAAGCTCCCTGTTCTGGGGCAGAGGTAGCATTGAGGGATAGCAGGGTGTCATAGGAAGATCTGACAGCAGCAGAACTGTAAAATGGCTTTGGTGTAACCGAGGCTGTGTCTGTACGTTGTGTAGAGGTGTGCCTTGGGTTAGGCTGCAGGCATTTACTTCAATTGTTTAATTTTCATAATTGGGAACTTCATTTTCTCTGACAGCTTTCTTTTGTCTTCTGAGCTTTTCTTTGGTCTAGTTTTAGAGGTGGGCATCTTGGAGTGAAGAAACACAAAAAGCAGTGCTTCATGGTTTGCAAGATCACTGACCGCCATGAAGTGTGCTTCCTCCAGTGGTTTTACAAAGGAGTGTACCATAACCTCCTTAGACAAAGGAAACCTAAAGTGTCCTGTGAGGTTTCTTATGTATGTCTTTTTTTATTTTCACAATCTTATAGGAGACCTTTGAAACTAGACGTTAGTTGAATTTTTTTGGATGCTTTTTCTGATGAAGTTGCAAATACTAAAAAAGAAAAAAAAATTTACATATAAAGACTTTGTTTCTTAAGTGTGTCTGCATGTTATTGGCCTAAAAAAGAATGGTGGATTCATGTGGTTTTAAGTGTGGCTTTTATCTGTATTTATGGTCAGTTCTAGTTGCATATTCTCATCATCTCCCCACAGTTTTATCTTTTGACCAACAATAGCAGGTTGGCAATGAATTAAGTGGAAAACCACTGTTAGATATGTATTGTTCACAAGCATACATCATATGAGCATTGGAATTAAATGTTAAGCCACTTACTAACATATGCTTTATGATTTAGATTTATAATTTATGATGGATGCTACAGAGGAGGTAGTGGTACTTTAATTGTTCAAGAGGGTGGAGTCTTCAAGCCTGTCTCTATCAAAAGGATGAAGGTGTTCTCTCAAGGAGCTTGAGAGTGTGCACAAAATGCACAGCTATTGCTTTGGCTGTTAAGAGAATCATTTGGTGGAGGAGGTATGAGAAAACTAAAGAAGATGGAATTTGAAATAGGGAATGCAGGAAAGTTTTGGGAGTTACTGGTAGGGAGTTACCAATAATGTGCAGGAAAAGATGTTGTGGCAGTCCAACTACGCTGACAGGCACTGGAGCAGCACACACACAAATGTTACCAGACAGCAGCCTCAAGGGTGAGAAAAGAGCTGCTTGGAAAGAGCCTCAGTGGTCCAAATGTTGGATGAAGAGTGTGGTTTTGGTCAAATCTGTTCCAGCAGTGCATCACATTTGGGAAGTGTTTGAACATAGCATTTAATCCTGGTTCTCTGAGAGAGAGAGGCAGTAAGTGAGTGATGCATTGATTCACATTCAGAAGGGTGCATTTAAAAAACTCTGGCTTGGGGGGTGATAGATTATATACAAAAAAAACCCTTAAATTTTGCAGCAAAAAGGGAAGAAATTGAAATGCTTGGGAGGAGACTTAAATGTAGATTTCATGCAAGATTTTTACTTGTATGGGTTTGAGTGTCATGTAATTCTGTGGACTTGTATTAAGATATTGCAGCACTGATAAAATATTGTGCTTCAAAATGCATATTTTCTTATTTTCTTTGAAATGCTTTTGAAAATGCTTTCCGTAACAGGGAAGGGAAATGCAGGCCAGTGTATGGTATAAATTATACAGAAACAGAATTGGAAACAGTTGGTCATAAAGCTATGTGAAGGATGATGATGACTGAAGGTTTCTGTAGCAGTTTTCCAGGAGGATAGTAGGGATGCTGTACAGACTGTGACATACTTCATATTCTGTTAAAATCAGGCTGCAGTTTGGTGAATCCCAAAGTGAATCCCCTGTAGCATGCATTTAGCTTTGCACACTATTTAGGGCAGAAGAATTTGGGAAATTTTATTGTCTGAAATTTGTAGGGGTGGATACATGAGTCTTGACTTATGCCAATGTAGGAGCATGTGAGGTTTGTCCATATGGCTTGTTTTGTGGCATTTGGTTTAGGTTAGAATTCAAAATTCATGTTCTTGTTTGTCTTGAAAATATTAGATCTTCTCTGATTACAGCTGGGTGAGGCATTTTCTTGTTCAGTGAAGAAATATAGGAGTGGGAAGGTGTACTGTGACAAATGGCATTTATGATTATTTTTAAAAAAACATATAATGCCTGAATCATCAATGTAATGGTTCATGGTAAGCAGCAAGAAAGAACACTTTTTTTTCATTGTGCAAGCTGATAATAGAAACATTTGCCAGGAGGGCTACAAAGGTAGATGGTAAGTGTGTGATTAGGCACTAAATGGTTCTGATGACAGGCAGAGGATTCAGAGCATGATTAACAGGCTATTTCATATTGATTAGAGAAGTAAACTGGGTTTGTAAAAGCTAGACAGCTGGCATATTTCTTAAAAGTAACTGATTTTTGGAAGCTGAAATAATTAGGCTTATTTGTTTGTGCCACATGGTGAACACTTTGAGAACGACTGTCTGGAAATACTAATCAGTGGCTGTTTTTCAGCTGATCCATTCATAGTTTCTGCAGCCACCTAAAACTTTAGCATGAACCAAGAATGAAGTCAGTTTCCCCCCAAAATTGTCACATTCATGGTTTCCCTTGTGAAAATATAAAAATAGACACCACAGTTTTGTGTCAGCGTCTGCAATAATAAATGTCACAGTTATTTGTGTAGTGGACGATGCTGTACTGTGCCTTCCTAATGCTGGCAGTGGCTGATAGGAGACCCTGCAGACAGCTGGTACCCTCTGTGGTTAATCATTGTTTAAAAGGACAGAGTAATGCTGGCACTGGTTCTTGTACTTAGCCGTGTATCTCTCATGCTTTATTCACCTTCCCTGCATCTGTGGTTGTGATGTCTGTTTGTTGATTGCTCCTGAGTCTGAACACAGGCTTGTGTTTCTCTCTCTGAAGACCTTTGGGTACCTTGATGGGGAACTTCTGTGGGCTGATAAAATGTAAAACCAACTAAGCAACTAAAGCAACAAAACCAAGCAACCAAAGTGTAGCCAAAGGGCCTTTCCAAGGAAATGCTGGGACATGATGTTTAATGCCAGTGCTGTTTATCTAAACCTATTTTTATTTTTCCTTTTGAAGCAATAACTCTCCTGCCTGCATGTGTGTGTTCAGCTGTCTCTATCTGTAAGATGATGTGTTCCTAGTGGCTAGCTTGTGCTGCTGCTATGAGGATCCAGGGAAAAGCCAGGCATGCCCTTATGCCAGCAGCATGGCAGTTTTCCCAGTATGTTGCCTGTGTTATTCCCCATTCAGCTCTCTAGCAGCCAGGCAAGTTGGCAGTTGTGCAGTGTTGTGGGGAGGAAAGGGCAGCAGAAAATGCTGACTGTGTGCTAATGCATCTTTGTAATAACCATTCTGGGTTAGATTGCAGGAAGATGACAAAATTGCTGAATAAAGTATGTTTAATCTTTTTTTTTTACCTCTCCAGTATGAGCTGCAGTGGGTAATAGTGGAATGTGTGGAGAAGCACAAGTTTTCCATTTGGAACAGAAGTGTATATCTGCCCTGTAATTTTGAATCCTTGAGATCTTATGGAAGTGGTTGAATATAGAAGTTTTGGATGGCCTGACATATAAAATAGGATGGAACAGATCTCATGCAGGGCTATAGGTAGAAGAAAAATCCTTTTAGCATGAGGGTCAAAATACAGTTTGAACACAAGGACAGGATAGAGTAGAAATGTGATGGGTAATGAAATGAATGTCATCCCTTTCATCCCTCTTGCACAAACACTTATCAGGTTGTTGCACTACCATTTTTTACATCTATAATTAAGCTAATTTAGTAAAATGGTATTTTACTACCTGGAGAGCTCTCAGTAGTGGCCTAATCAGCAGATGTAAAATGGTGCATTTTAAGGTGAGCTGACAGCTGTGGAGGAATGGCTGGGGCACTGGGTTCAAATTCTGGCAGTTTTCCAGAGAGTGAGGGACGAAGGACCAGGTAAAGATGGGATACAAGACAGGATGGCGAGTGGGCTGAAGAGATAAAGTCCCCCCAAATCTATTCATTGTGGATACTGTGAGCAAATCAACCTGTGTGAGCCCTGAGGACTGTGGGTGTGTAGCTTCCACCAGAGAATGTGTGAGGTAGGGTATAAACTGACCCAGTATAAAGTTATTTGGGAACAGATTTTGGAACTCAGATCACATTCTGAAATCCAAATCTAACCTGAGTGGAAGAGCTGACAAGCAGTGAAAAATACTGTCCTTAATACTGACATCATCTTGAACATTACATGGGATAAATTTGACTCAGTGTGGGAAAATAAGCTTTTTTCTGTGTTATGAGCTTTCTTCACTGCTCTGTTTATTCAACTTGACTTCCCTGTTGATCACAACTAGCTTTGAATTCGTCCCTGCAATGTTTACTTTCAGAGTTGCCAGAAGAAGGTATTTGCCTCAGGACACAACCCCTGGGGCAGAGGGAGGCAGATTCCTGCTCAGAGAAAACACAAGCACAGGGGAGTGTTATAGCATTGTAGCAGGAAATGGAGTTGTTCATACAGTTAAAACTATAAAAAGTAAAACCTTAACTTAAAAACAAACCCTAAAAATAATTTAACAATTCTAGCTGGTTGACTGCTTTGCCTTTGTGTGCTTTTTGGAGCTGTGATGTTATCTGATCAGCCACTGGCTGTGATCTGGGGGTAATTAGGATCTATGCTTATAGTTATGAGCATATGGTATATGGTTTTAAAATTGTAAGTTTAAAATAATTACATTCTGGTGCTGTTTTTAAAGAATTATTTAATTTTCTCTATGTTCTAGAATGGTTTTGCTGCCAGTTAATATTCAGTTCTGGCCTGGAGCCATCAAAATCATAAGGTTTCCTTCAAGTTTCATAATGCTGTTAAAAAAGAGTTACTCAGTTTCCTTTAAGGAAGTAAAAGAACTTCCTGTGGTTATTTTTTTTTTCTTTTACTTTCTCTGCAGTTCAGAATCTTGTATGACCTATTATTGCAAAAGAAAAGGAGTAGGAATATGGGGACATTTCTGAAGTGGATAACAGAGTTGGGCTTGTGACAGATTTACCTGGGTATTAAAATTTGGTTCAAGCAGAGCCTCCAAAGTGATGTGCTTGACTGATGGGTTGTTATTGACTTCAAGTTTTTTAGGACTTCTATACAATAGTGTAGGACATTGATCTTATTTCTAGCCAAAAAGAGGTAATCAAAGCCAGATCAAAACACTTGCTGAAAAATTTGTCTGAGCTGAAGAATCTCTTGAATTGAGGGTTTACGTGGACCAAAAGAAACCAAAGTTAAGGACACCTACTCCTGGAAATATTTCGTGATCTCATACATTTGCTGTTCAAATGAGTAAACCACATTAGACCTGTAAAGTCATAGCTGGAAAACCAAAGGCCAAAGCACGGAGACTTTCAACAATTCATAAAAGGAACATGAAAATAAGAGAAGAGGTTTTAAGCTAGCAAAGGAACTGCAGTGGTCTCTTCAATACTTAGGATTTGGGTATGCCATGAAGTCTGACTTTTTAAAAAGGGGAATGTCTTGTGATCCATCATTATTTTGAACTCTGTTGAAAGCTTTGTAATTTGACAGATTTTATTATAGATTGGATTTTATTGGTAGACTGTAACACAGCAGTGAAGCTCTCTGTGGTTTGAGGGAAGCAGTCCATGCTGTATCATGGTCTGTCCAAAATGCGGCTTCAGATTCAAACCCACATCCATCTGCAGGATTGTGCTGCACTCTGAGCCCTTAGAGCAGCGCTGGTAATGCCAAACAGGCACCTCTGCTGAAGGAGTTCAGAGGTTCCTGTGGGTGCTCTGTGGAGCTTTCCCTGTGTGTTTTCCATGGTGTGCAGCAGAACTCAGGCACAGAGGTTCCTACCTGGGCTCTGAGCCCCCAGAGTGAAGTGATGCATGACGTCAGCGGCTCAAAGTATGAGTCAAAAGGGAGAGAATGTGTGAGCTGGCAAGTGTGAATTTTGCTGCTGACCGCTGTTTTGTCCTCTGGTCTAAACAGCTGTCTAAATTTGTGAGAAAGTAGAACATAAAGGGGTGTGCAGACAGCTTGGGATAAACATTCTGTAATTGTTCCTATGTGCAGCCCTGCTTCTTCTCTTTGTTTACTGTCAGAGCTAATTTAGACTTTTGTTAAGTTCCTCCAGGCAGGGGCATGTCATCCCTGTGTCCTGGCTGATGGGAACACTGGATATTCTGTGTAAATAGACCAGGGAAGCTGTAGGAGCAAAAATGCCTTTGCTGTCAGGGAGCTGCCAGAGCCTGGGCATGAAGACAGCAAGCTGTCTGCAAGCTGAGTCTCTAAAGGGAGAGTGTTCTGGGAGAAGAGGAGACTAAATTTATAGTGGTTTTATTTATTTATTTTTAATGAATGGATGTGCAGGCCATGGAAATAATATTTGAATTGCAACTGCTGAGAACTCTCACATATACTGATAATTTTAGGATAGCAAAGAGCATGGAGAAGGAAAAGAGTGTTCTAGGCTAATGACTTAATCCCCAAAGAATCAGATATTTATAGTACCTTATATTTTGAAACTATGGTTTTCTTCATCTCTAAATTAGTTCATGTATTTACTCATTTTTCTTACTAATAGTTCTAGGAACCATTGATTATATAGAAACTGCAGTACTGATCCCGTTTAGTGACTTCATGTCAGAAATTATTGTACTTGCTTTTAAAAAAAGCCCATTTTGGTATTCAAGTGTTTATAAGGGTATTTACAACTCACAATTATGGTATTTCTTCCAAAAGTACTTGTTTGAGTTTTCAGAAGCATTTGGTTTTAGAAGTGTTTCCTTGCAAGGCGATTAGTGGTCAGATACAGGGAGGCAAGCTGACACACCTAAATGGCTTGCTGTACAAGGGTGAAAAAAACAATTAAAATCCAACACTTACTGATCTTCTCATGCTTTTTTAACAGTTCCCATGCTTTTTTTTTTACTCAGTTATATTTGTTCAAGATAAGGTGGGCATCATTTAATCAGAAGACTGATGTAAGCGTAAGGAAATTCTGGAAACTGAGAGATTTTTGGCTGCAGAACAAGGCAACTTCCAATGCTGTGAAACTCACAAAGGACAGTTCTAGTGTTCTAATGTTACACTGCATTAACTATAACATTAATGCACAAAACTTGAACATTGGTGTCTGCATGGCTGTGTTTATTGCCCAGTTTCAGGAGATTCATAGACTGGTAGGTTTTAAGTTCAATAAAACAAATACATTCTCAAGGACTTAGACTGGCAAAATTAAATGCAAACCTAAACTATGCAAAAATGTGTTCTGCTCACATCTCTTAGCATCTGGTATCTGAATGGTGACTGAGTAGGACACAACTGAAAAGAAGGAAACAGCCCTCTGAAGGATGTAAGCTGAAGGTGGCTTTTCCAGCATTTCCAGTTAAAACTTTACGAGAGTCCTGCTCAAACTTGAAAGCTGCTTAGGCGAAAGAGGTGTTTAAAATGTTCACCAGTTTGTCTGCCTGTGCACCTTGAGGTTTAAAAGCTCAGATTTTGGAGTCAAGGGAACCTTGTGTTTCGAGAGCAGTGGATTATCTTTGACAGCCTGGCTGATGGTCCCTTCATCACTTCTGTGTGCTCAGCACTCGTCAGTGTCTGAGCTTATTAAATTCAGGGGTAAATCTGCTGCACAGGGAAAGTGAGTGCTGTACAGAGAGGCAGAATTGTTCAAGTAAGATCTGTTTGATCCCTTGGCTTGTGTGAAGTGAGAACTTATGCTGCTTGCTTGAAACACTGGGCAGTCCTGCTGGGGCATTGCAATAGCTTTTGCACTTTGCAGGACCAGCTGTGCAGTTATGAGGATTTTAGAACTGACTAGGTAAGGTGGAAACAGAAGACAAGAAAAATTTGGATGTGGACATTTTAATGTGCTAAATATATTAAACTTCAGCATCTTACCTGTTTTTCTTTTAAAATCAGATACTTGTTGGCAAGATGTTAAGTAATTAAAAAGTAAAATTATCTTATAAGTAACTATAAGTTTTTCATATTAACATGTAGCCATGCTCTACTGAACAGGCACTGCTTCTTGCTGTTTCCATGACTTGTGGAGCCTTTTTTATCATGGCTTTTTTATCTTCAGTTAGGTATTGGGGGTTTTCTTGTATATGTGTTTTTTTTTTTTGTTTCATGAGGCTGCTGACCTGTTTGTACTTTTGGTTGAACTGTGTGTGTCCTGTGGTCACTTACTTCCAGCTTCACTCATGGGGTGGGTGGGCTAACACGAATAATACTGTTGCAGTAGAGACCCACAGGCCATGACACTCCAAGGTTCACGGGTAATAACAATATTTATTGTTTACAGCTTGCTTTTATAGGGTTTTCAAGAAACCTTGCATTGCCTTGGCTACAATTTTGTTCCCACCCAGCTCACTGGCCAACAGCTGCCTGTGTTCATGCTCACCTGGGGCTGGCTGGCATCTGTTGTTTGCATTTGAATCTCTCAGTGCCTTCTTCATAGAGATGTTTACTTCTTTTCCTTTAATGGCATAGGCTGGTCGAGCTATGGTCAGGGTTACTTATGACTGTGAGGTCTCCAGGCCAGCTGTTGGCCATCATGTAACACTACTGAGCAGGTTTTATTTAATATTTTCAGTGATTTTGCTGGCTGGTTTTACTCTTTTTAGAAATGCATTTATTTGCACCAAGTGTTGTGACTTAGTTTTCTTAAATGGTATTAAAAAAAAAAAAGTATATTTCTTGTTTTTTTTCCAATGGGAAAACGGAGAATTGTGCTGAACAGTATCACAGATGCTGTGTTACTTTGTGATGCTGTGCAAAATGCACCCTCAGTATTACAGGGATCATATGTCCAATTTGAATTGCTGCTGCTACAATGGCTGCAGGGGTTTTGTGAGGGTTTCCTCACTGTGACAATTACAAGCACCAGTAACTAAGCAGGTCATGCTGACCAGGGAATTGGTTCTGCTGTGTGTTCCCATTTCCACTCTGTTCTGGTTCTTGCCACGGATCTTTTATAGCACTGGTCAATTTGGTCATGACCAGAAAATCCCAGCCACTATTTTGCATTCCTGCAGAAAAAATGCAAATCTCTGGAAGTGCCAAAGAAAAGGTTTGACTTGAGCCATTTGCTGACACAACTGTTTTGTGTAGCTGCTAATTCAAGAGTATGAACTCACTGTCTGAAGTTGTCTGGGGGCTGGACTTGTGAGTAGATGAAAAATGTGTCTGGTAGGCTGCTGCCCAATGGCTGGGGAGGGATTGGTGGAGCATCACGAGTTAAAGTGAAGTCAAGGCAGAACTTTTTGTTATAGTTGTATCAGGAACTGTCACCTCCATTTCAGATGCCTTCAAAACAAGCTTTGTCAAAAAATAAGCCTACAGATGCAGATGAAAAGCAAAACACATATCAAAAAGTAATGATGGTTAAAATTTCTTATGCAATGTAGAGATATCAGACCAATGGTTGGGTCTCTGTGTTATTCTGTGACCTTTTCTAAAACTAGCTACGAATGTTACTCCAAATCAACTTTATGTTGTCTGTGGGCTTTTTGTTCTCCCTCTTACACTTTATAAGCTTGCTCCAAAATACACTTTTCTCTGTCTTTGGCACATAGCTATGTACAGATTGAGCAGTACCTTCCTTTTGGGGCAAAATCTCCATTTGTCTTTCTTGGTTTTTTTTGTTGTGAACACTTTTGCTCACTTGTGTTTCAGTAGACAATGTCATTTTCATGCAGCACATCAGATAAATACAGTAATTTTATTGAAGCAGACTTTGAAGAGTACTATTGATCATTTATGGAGACATGCTGTTTTAATCAAGTAAATTCATTTAAGCTGTCATGGTGAGTCAGTATAATTCTGTGCTTATGCTTCATGCTGGAGAGTAGGTTTGTATTAAGATGGATGCTGGTGATTTAGAGGATGTAAAAGCATCAGTCAACTGGCACAGGAGTTTGCAAGTGCTGGTTTAGTGCCACATCTAATCTCACAAGTGCTTTGAAAGCATTGATGTAAAGTTATTTTCAGGGCCTGACTTAGAGAAAAGAAGTTTAGTCAGTCAAGAAATGCCTTGTCTCTAGATTTCTGAGGAGCTGGTGCTGCTGGGGAGGTTCTGTGTGAAACCTTCCAGTGCTGAGCAGAATGTGGGTTAGTGCTGCCAGCTGCTCTGCTCCAGCTTTGTGCCTCACCTGGGCTCCAGGCTGGCTTGGCTGCCTGTCTCCCGGCATTTCTAGGTAGTTACTAATTTTTCCTGACTCTCTGGCCTGGCCTTCAACCATAAGGCTGTTTTTACCTTTGTGTGAGCATGCAGTAACACACCAGCACTTGTGTGAGATTAGGTAACTACTGAGGGTGCTCTAAATGCTGTGAGTCATTCTGGCGTGTTTTGATGAGTTGAGATTTTGGATTGTGTTCAAAAGGAAAAGTTAGATTCTGTGGATAGGTATGTAGGCAGGTATGCTGCAAAAGGTGACTGAGAAGTAGCTTTTTACTTAACTGCATTTCAATGTAGAATGCTTTATTAATGACTATCCTAATGAATTTCCAAACTGTTTAAGTGTGTCACATTTAAAATTAGAGTGACTGAAATGTTTGGAGTTGTATAGGTCATCTTTATCAAGTACTGCATTCGTAGAAGCAGAATTGTGGAATTGTTTAAGTTGGGAAAGGTCAAGTCCAACCATTCCCCCAGCACTGCCAAACCCACCCCCAAGCTCTGTCCCTGAGCACCACATCCACAGGTCTGTTAACTCCCTCCAGAGATGGTGCCTGCACCACTGCCCTGGGCACCCTGTTCCAATGCTTGACAGCCCTTCCTTCTGAAAAAAGAAATTTTTCCTGATATCTGATCTAAACCTCCCTGTCTCAGAGATGAACATCAATCACTGCATTTTGGCACATGTCAGAAGCTGCTGCTCCTGGCAATGAGTTGCACCTCAGTGTGGTGCTCACTCCCCTTTCAAAGCAGTATGTGCTTCCTTGGCTCTGAACCACAGAGCCAGGCATCATTCCTGCAGCCCAGCGAGATGCTGCTGTCAGCTCCTGATGCAATTGCCCTTTGTGAGTTCACGGTGTGAGGATGTTGAGGCTGGGCCAGGACCTGCACTCTGTCTTGGGTAAAGAGAGAAAGATCAGCAGTGCCTAAATGTCAGGTTAGCAGTGGATGCTCTGCAGTGTTCTTGCTCTGTTTCAACTGAGCACCCCAAATGTGTTTTGCTCTGTGGTCTGCTGTTTTGTTTCATCTGCACGTAAGAAGAGTTTTGTGGGAAGATAAGGTTGGTTTGCTTTCATTTCCCCTTCCTTCAGGCTTCGTTTTACCTCTTTTAGCTTACCAGTGCTTGCTTCAGTGAGTGCTCACAATACTTACTGTATTGTTAAGTGCCTTCACTTAACAATATAATACAATATATACAATATAAACAATAATAACAATATGTGCTGGCCAAGTGCAGCTCTGCCCTGGGAGCACCTTGTGTGCCAGCCTGGAGGAGCAGAGGCTTCAGGACTCAGTCTCACATACCTTCACCTGATTCCCTGCAGCTTCTTGCCATGGAGGAGCTGATGGCAAATTGTGTTGACAGGCTTTTAATTAACAGTTTCTCAGCAGGAGCTGTTCCTATTCCTCATAAGTCGCAACAGAGCAACTTTTAATTTGTTAGCAAGCCAAAGAGTATTCAAAAGCAAAATCTTTCCACTTTGTAATTTCTTGAATGATGCCTTTCACACTCAATGTTTTAAAGCTTCTGATCTTGCAATTAAGGCTTAAAGCTCATTAAGCTTACTCACGAAAACATTTTGCTAACATGAAGTGTATAAGATCTCCTATTTTTCAGTCTTTAATTTTTTTCTTTTTTGTGGCAGCTTTATTTTATGCAACAACAGTATTAATCTGTGTAGACTGTGAACAAGACCTCTTGTTCCTGAGATTTTACCTTCTCCTTCCTGCTAAATCTATTTTTTGCTTTTTCCTGTGGTTCCTTCTGTTGTCCCATCTGTTTGGTTGAACTGCTTTATTCTCTCCTGGTGTTTGACATACACTAATCCTTTTACCTTCTATCCTTCACAGCTTTGTTGAGTTGCAGTGGTGCAGTTCAGTTTTGCTTCTGCCTGCCTTTCACTAGGATGTTCCAGGATGAGCTATGATTTTCTGAAATTGAGAACTGTTAAAAATGTTCCTTCCACCTTTCCCTTTCCCTCTCTTTTTACTTTGTTTTTATTACTGCTTGCGTATGCCATTTATGGTACTGTTGGCATTTGGGAAAAATACTGTAATGACTCTGGTTTCTTGCTTCTCAGAATCTCCAGATCTTTCCCTTTTTCCACAGTTTCCAAAAGCTGTGAAGTTAGCTGTCCAAGTAAAATGAGATGGAAAGACCTCAGTCCTGCGAAATGTATGTGTATAATGGATTTCACTTACTGCAATCACACAAGTCTTTTCAAAACCAACCCCAGTGGATAAAAGAAATTCAGTGATTCCTGAGCCCTTTCAAATACTAGTAAGAAAATTAATTGGGGGAGGGGGGCAAGGGGGCAGTGTAGGAAAAATAAGAAATCTGAGGTTATGGTTTTATCAGCACTCAGATTAAAATCTTGCTAAGATAGTTAGTTTTTGGAGTCCAAAAGAGTTTTGGTAAGCAAATATATATTAATTACATGTATATGTAAGACTTGTCATTTTCAAAAGCAGGAAAAATAGAGAGGCCTCTTTCTGTGAGGAAATAAGTTCTGGGGCAAAAATAAATGGTGGAGGGGAAAAAAGTTACTTTCTGTCAACAGATTTGAATGTTCTGTCAAACAAAACTCAGTTCAAAGGATCTGGGAATTTCAGAAGATTTCTTTCAAGACTAACCAATTTCCTGTAACACACTGTCAGTGCTAGGAGGAGGCATCTCTTGCACATCAGAGCAGCTGGTTGTTTAAAAAAGAAAAAGAAAAGGCATGTGGGGGGGAGAGCAACCCCCTCTCATCCCTTATATAGAGCAGTTTTCCACAGGAAAACGTACATCTGTGAAAGCAGGGCCCTTCAGCAAATCCTGTACTCTTCAGAATGTCATTTTGCAAGGAAAAGTGTGTTTGGATGTTTTCAGGAGAAGGCTTGTGTTTTTGAATTTTTATTTTTGCAATGAGTAACGACTGCTGAGGCTTTATTACTTTTTTGTTTACTGTGTAGTGGTATTGACAGCTTTTCTTACTCTTTATTATCTTAAGAATTGTGAATGTGAGTATTAACCCTGTGTTAGCAGGAGCAAGCTGAATTTTATGGACAATGGAAATCTGTTTTATTTACCTGAAGGTTTTATTGTGGATATAGTTAATCCTATTGTTAGGGTGAAGGCAACTTCTCCATTTTGTTGTTGCCAATTTGAATTGCTGGTGTGCTTGCTTTTAAAGAATAACTGATGTTTCCACATCTGAAATATATATTTGCTACTGTTTTGTTGTTTGCAGGAACCACAGATATCTGAAGATGAAACTATGAAGAGCAAGCAGAGTGAATAATAATGCTTTTCCGAAACCGTTTTCTGTTCTTGCTGGCCTTGGCAGCCTTATTAGCCTTTTTGAGTCTCAGTCTGCAATTCTGTAAGTGTCCTCATGCTTTGTTTTCCACATATAGTGGTCTATAGGTGTGTTTAAAAATGGCCATGATTACATGTTGTTTAAGCACCGTTTCTTTATTGAAATACTTGGGGTTTGTTTTGGGGTTTTTTGTTTGTTTGTAAGGATTTTCCTTTGTTTGTTTTCCAAAAAAGTAAGAAACAGTTTTGTGTGCCATGTAGGAGTCTATGCAATCTAGGGAGTTCAGGCTATTTAAAAAAAAAAAAAAAATCTGCATTTTGTCGTGCAGTTAAGTAATTAAATGTTATTGAATCCTTCCATGAAAGTAGACAAACCACATTGGAGTGAAAACTCCTGCAATTCCTATTTTACATTGCATCAGACCAGATGGGATTGAGGAAACTGCTCTGAGTGCTGGAATTTTTCCCGATTTGTACCTTCACATCAGGAAACTTGGACTGTTCATCAGAAGTGGTTGGTTTGTTTAAGAACAGATAAATTGTGTTGTGCTTCAGATGAATTTATCATGGGTCAGAGCAGAGGGCCCTCACATGCTGATGACTGAGCAGGATGTGGTGCTGAAGGCAGGGCAGTGCAGGTGACACATGGGCACTGTGCCCTGTGCCTGATTATCCGTGCCCTGTGCCTGATTATCCCCTGCTTCAGGAGAGAGAACATTTCCTAGGTAAAGCCATGCTTTCTGAAAATGTGGTCTGCACTAATGCACAGCAATGGAGTGAGTTGCTGTTAGAAGGCAAGTAAAAGGACATGTCCATAGGATAGGATAACATTCTTTGTTGTCATCTTTCATTGTGTTTTAATGAGCACAGTCCTTCTGGGACATTTACACTATGCTTTTTTCTGTGCAGTGTAAAAACCCCCAAACCCCAAAAGATTACCTTAGAATTAGAATTTGGCTTTTGCACATGGCAGACAACTTAAAAAAGTGAGGGAGAGAAGCTGAAAGAAACTTTGTGGTTTTGTGGTGTTATTTTTGTGTGCCTAAACTCATTACCTTGTAACAAAGGGACCTGTGGCTCTGAATTGCTTTTTTGGCCTCCTCTGGGCACAAGCCAGGGGGTCTGATTGCAGCTTGTTTTGCCTCTCAGGCTCGTTATAGCCCTGCCCCTCATGTTGTAGGGTTGGATATGAATTGTGCATAGGGTGAAGATCCTAGAGGAGCTGCAGCTGAAACATGAAACTGAATTGTTAACTAAAATGAGTTTTATTTAGAGATGAGGAGGTAGGCATTTAGGAGAGTGAATCACATTTCATCTGAAGATAAAATTATTTTCTACTTAATTAGAACATAACATTTCCGCTAGAGATAAGGATGTTCGAGAGGTGCTTTAAAAAGCTGCAGCAGGCAGCCCCGTGGAGCTCCGTGCCAATACCAACACTGATACAGAAACCTTTACATAATGAGAGCTGCAATACAGTCCAATGGGAACCAAGTCATTCAGCTAGCCTGGTACTTTAACTTCTACCAGCTACAGGAGGTAGAGAAATTAGTGCAAACTTGGAGCAAAGACTTATCTCCACAGCAGAAACAAAACTCTCTCAGATCACCTTGTGCTTTTAGGTGAGCTGTGCCAGCTGAGCAGCCTGCAGCTCAGCAGTTTCAGATGAGTTACCAGTGCTATCACTTGTTGCTTTCTTTATCAAGAACTTTTTCACATTGTCATCAGTGCCTGCTTCTGTCAGGAAACACTGTTTTTTCACACCCTCAGAATGTTTAACTTTGGGTTTGATGAGTAGGGCTGTTCTCAGTATTCTTCACCACCAAAATTAGCATGAACCCCTCCTTCTCCATCCAGCACTTACAACTTATTTGCAAATAGGGTAAAATTTGAGCTATTTTACCTCTACTTAGGCAGAGCATCCTGCTAGAGGCCCCTCATGACAAGACAGATACCGAGGTCTGGAACAATTCCCCGGTGGAGCTGGTGCAGGGTCTGGAGGGTGAGCTGGGAGTGTTTAGCCTGGAGAAAAGGGGGCCTGGGGGGATTTTATCAGTCTCTACAGCTACCCAAAAGGAACAAGGGTGGTATGTACAAGGGTTGTACAAGGTGGGGATCAGTCTCTTCTCCCAGGTAACAAGTGATAGGACAAGAGGAAATAGTCAGAAGTTGTGCCAGGGGAGGTTTATATTGGGTATTAGGAAAAATGTCTTCACCAAAAGGGTGGTTTGGCATTGGTACAGCCACCATCCCTGGAGGGATTTCAGAGACAGGTAGATATGGTGCTTGGGGTCATGGTTTAGTGGTGAGCACAGAGGGGCTGGGTTAATGCTTGGTTGATCTTAGAGGTCTTTTCCAACCTAATGATTCTATGATAATATGATTTAATGGAATGAAAACGAGTGTTTATACATTTAGACTTAGGAAAATGCCCAAGCCAGTGATTTATTTTGTTTTGTTAGAAGGGAGGTACCTCCTGAAACATTTGGAGTGGAAATGAATGTTTTATCCTGTTGTGAGATTGTGAATCTCTATTAGCAAGCAGTGCACAGCTTTGTGGAGGAGGGCTGGTAATTTTAAAATATGCTACTGCTTTTCTAAGCATGGAATGTTGAAAATGTCTGTTCCTTTCTGTGATAAATTTGTTTATAAAAGCAAAGCTGTAACACTAAATGTATAATTACACAAGTGGTACCTATCTTCTTATTTTAAACTTCTGCTTTAGAGCAGAGCATAACTCCTGTAAATGCTTGATATTTTATCCCTCTTATCCACATGTGGAACTGTGGTATTTGAAGCCAGGCTTGTGAGTTGTAGCTGACTGAAGCAAAGGGAGTAGTAAAGGCCAAGCTCAGCTTCTATAGGTTCTGACTCAATATTACAAACAGCCCACACTGGGATGGCTGACAAGGTCACAGTCTGGCTCATGCTTCAAACAGAAAAGGATGCTGGTTTACTTTAATATAATGTGCTGGGAAGGATCTGGAACTGCTTTATGAGCAGTGATTTCTGCAGCCACGATGAAGTGGAGGTGATGGGTGCTTGTGTCAGCAGTCCTAGTAAGTCTGTCTTTGCTTGTAAGACAAACTCCTGAGGCAGTTGTTTCAGAGCTAATAGTTGTCACATCTCGAGTTTAGATGCAAGGAGAAAAGCTTTGGGGAAAACAACCAGTGTAGGACCTCAGAATCTTCAGTGTTGGTAGGCTGGGGATAGACCCAGGATTGATAGAAAACTCTGTGCCCTCTTAAGATGTTTGGTTGTTCTTGGTCCCGTTCTTTCTCTTGTGGTTTCTGAGTTCTGTAGTCTGCTTTCCTGTGTTGTTTTCACCACAAGGCTGGTGCTTTACACGGATACTACCAGTTCAACTCACAGGAGAAAGTTTCCTCCAAAGTCTCTCTCAACAGCTCTGAGAGCTGGAAGTATTCTCTCCCACCAGCAGTTTCAGTGGATGGACATGGACCAGCTGGAAGGATGCAGGTCAGAAGCTGCCCTCTGAGCTGTGTCCCAGGGGTGTGGCAGGCAGCTCTTGGAGCAGTTGCTGTATGTTTGTCACAAGTGTGCTGGCTTGGCTGGCTGCATCAAATGCCAGCTGCATCTTCATCTCCTTATCCTGGGTAGAAGGAGACATGTAAGCAGATTGCTGCACAGCTGGAGACTTTTTAAACTATAATAGTCTTTCTTCAAGGAGATGTGATGCTGTGGATGCTGTAAGACACAGTCCTTCCTGCCAGGGTCCTCTGTCCTGTACATTTTGGACAGTGGGGCACTTGTCTGGTTCTGTGGATGATCTTTGCCCATGGGGCTGGCTGCTTTCCCGGGAATTCACAAGGAGCAGCAGGGTAAGGGAACTTTCTTCAGGAAGTCCTACTGTTTTCAAGCTCTGTGTATTTATTGAGATAAATAATGCCACAGGTTTTCTTTTTTTCTGAACATACCTGCTGGATGTGGGGAGAAATGCATTGGAGACACATTTGAAAATTTACTCGAATATTCTAATACCTATTCATAGTTCTGTCAGGTTTGGTTACCATTTCTAGTAGGCACATAGAAGACCTTTAACAAGGAGTTTATACTTGCTGAAAACATTTCTAGGCATCTTTAATATAATTGTGTGGCCTGGACTTGGAAGCTAAAGGCTGGGGCCAGATGTGCCCTCAAGTTCAGTTTGGATATTAATGTATTGTACAGAGTTAAACCTGGAGCAATCAGCAATAGAGGGAACCTCTCTTGAATGGCAAATGCCACTGGATTTTGTGCATGTTTGAATTTTTAAATAGTGTAGGAGAATGACAGTGTTAAAAGTTAACATGAAAAAAATGTTTCACTGCTGGCTAGAGGAATACTCTGATGTCTCGAATGGATAATTATATTAATGGAACGTTTTTGTTTGGGAAACCCATTGGATAGGGAAACTGGTTGATTTCCAAACCAAATATGACTTGCAGATTAAAGTTTTATTAGGAATTGCCATTGTTTCACTCTTGTTTTGTTTTTGGAGCCAGATCTATAGAAAAGAGTGGGGAAGTATTTTTCTTATAGTTTATCATTTCATACATGTTTTTATTTTTCTCCTCTTTGTAAGTGGTCATGGTTGTAAAACAATTTAAAACTTCAGCATTAGAGACAAAAGGAGAGCTGGTTTTGATAGACTTGTCAGCTAAGGCTGTTCTAAAATGTAATTATGTTTTTTTTTATCTAAAGTTTTCAGTGCTTCACTTCGTCAGAAAAACTGCATAATGGAAAAATGATCTGTGCTAGACTACAGGCTGTATTTTTGTCTATAAATATTATCTGTAATGCTGTTGACTAAAAATGGGCAGTTTCCTTCTGTACAAACACAGAGAATATATGTAGGGATACTTCATTCTTTTTTTGCCAGAAGAGGAGATTGCAGTGGCTGAGGTCTTTATTCCTGTTGTGTGCTGTATAGCCTGCCTAGAGCAGTGCAAAGGGAAGGTAAATGCAGTGCTTGGGGACAATTCCTGCAGTTAGGGACAGAGGATGGCAGTGCACCCACATCCAAAGGGTGTGTCAGAATCCAGCTGTGGTCCTGCAGCCTCCAGCTAAGGAGATGAGACAGAATTTAGGACCCTGTCAATGTTAATTGTGTTGCTTAGCCCTTAGGTCAGCTCAGGAACAGGAGTTTACAAGTAGGCCTGAAGAGCAGCTTTCTTTTTCCTCTAAAGATTGGTACCTGGGAACCCAATTATTGGGCAAACAAGGGCTTTCATTACATTAGAAACATCTGTAGCTGGCAGCAGAAGCCTCAAGGTGGGACTCCTCAGGATGTCTCAAAAATTTATCCACGAGTTTCCTTGAATAAAACAAATGGAAAGATAGTTTAATAGCTATCTTTGTAAAGATAAAATTTGTAAAATTTGCTTGACAATGATTTTTTTACTCTGTAATCAAAGGAATGTAAATTAATTTTTTCCATGAAGTAAATATTTCTGTTTTACTTTGTTTTTTAGGGCTTTTTTTTTTCTATTTACTGAAAGCCTAAGGAAAAAGTAACAGTCAAGAGAAGAGGACTAAAATGATAGTGGGAAAGCATCCCTTTTTACAGGGATGGTTTTTATAACCCTGTGGCTGACATCAATTCCAGACTGTCCTTCTGAAGGCCCTGACTCTCAGGCAGCTCTTGCCCATGGAGCTTCTCTTCTGGTTTATAGTTTGTTTTCCTACATATTTTGATACTTTGATCAGTGGCTTAGGCTTGCCTTTTAATAAAAAAGAATTTTAGTGACTACCACTGCTTTTTAGCATGTTGGGCACTGCCCCAGCAGGGTGCTGGTTCCTGTGTAAAGTGTGGAGAGCTGTTTTATGGTTTTTTTTGGAGTTTTTAAAAAACACTTTCTCTGCCTTGATGGGTCATGCTTGGGTGTTGGTGTATCAGCATGTCTGAAAGTGACATTTTGCTGTTCCAGCAAAATTTCCCTCTACTTTCTGTCATTTGATTTTGCACTGGAGGTTTTGGTTTTAAAGATGAGTCACAGGAAACAGAAATCTAGATTTTTCCACACAGAAAAGCAGTAGAGTTTTATTTTGCTGGCTTGAGCTTTGCCAGCAGCTCTTACTTTCTGAGGACAGTGTGGGCATCATATGCAACACTGAGGTGTTTGGGGTTTAGCCTGGGATCCTCACCAAGGCTTCTGCAGCCCCTGCTGAGAGCCAGAGCCTGGGGCATGGCTGCTTTGGTGGGTATTGCATTTCTGCTGGTGAATACAAGTAACTATATTTAAAAAGCCACAGCTTTAGAATTCTTGATGTAGAGAACTTGATTTGTCATGTGTTACCAGCATAGGAAATTAAAAGGAGAGCAGATATCTCCCTTCATGAATTTTGCCTTCAAGCTCATAAGCATGGCAGATTTTCCACTCATGAGAAATCTCTCTGGGTTCTGTTTTTCAGAAGTGCTAATTTAATCTGAATTTAAGATAAAAGGGAAAAACGACCACAAATAATAAATCCAGGGCTCTGTACATTTTAGCAGCGAATGAAGAGGACTAACTGTAAATACGGAGATTTTTGTTAAAGATTCTTTTTATGTCTTATGTTTTATGTAGCTAGAGTTTTAAATAACATTTTTGTGATTTTTCAAAAGTGATGCTATAATGCACTAGTCCACAAAATGAACCCCTGAAGGGAAAGGAGACATGATGAATGCTTGAGAATGATCCTATGGGACAGTCTTACTTTGTCCTACAAAAATAGAGCAATCATTTCAAAATAGTTGCTTTAAATATAGGTCAGGTTAAGTGGCTTGAGACAGGCTCTGACCAACAGAACTTACTTGTCAGGCTACAGAACTTCATAATTCTTATTTAAATGTATATTCTGACTTTATCCACGGTGGTTAGTTGGACTGTATTTTAGCAGAATTAATATGAAGTGTTATAAAGCACATGTTTGAAGGCTACTGTACAGATGATTCTGTAGCAGTAGGTCAGGTGATTTATTCATTTACATATTAGCAAATTCTGTTTAGTCATTAAATAAGTTCTCTGCCCTTCCTTTTTCACAGCTCTTGCGAGCTGAGTCAGACTGCCTTACAGGTCACTGCAGGCATGTTTTATATGGCCTGTCTGTCTTTTAAATCCAATAAAATTATTCCTAGGATTTTTCCATATGTTACTTGTATACCAGGCTAAACTGTGTTTTAACAAGTGAAACATTGTTTTTAAATTTAGATATTCACCCTATTTTTTTTTTTTTTAGAAATAGCAAAAAGAGAATGTTGTTTCTAATGTGCAGCTGTTACATTCTGTACAAATGGTGAGTCGGGGTTAGCTCACACAGGTGAAATCTGCACAACATAAAGCCTCAATTCTTACAGGAGCACGGCCCCTCTGTGTGGGGTTTGCATTCTAGCTCTTGTTTGGGGTTTTCAGGATAGCAGATTGCAGTGTAGGGCCCAGTCCCCCAGCCCTGGCTGCCAGGGCTCTCTGGAGATGGGCTCTGGGTGAGCCAGCAAAGGCAGAGCTCACCTGTGTCTGCTTCTGCTCTCCCTGCTGAGTGTTTCTGTTGGGGCTGGCTGGGCACTGGGCACGGATTCTAACCCCTGAAGGTTTGCTCTTTCCATAAGCAACTTCTCAGCTGCTCATCCCCTTGCTACAGGGCTGCCTTCCCTTGTATTTCTGTTTTTCTCATGTTACAGAGATGATGGCATCAAAACAAAACCTGGATGTCTTAAGCTGAGAAGGCAAACAGAGCCTTGTCCCTCTGTTTTAGTAGGAGCCTTTTGTTAATCTTTTGCTGATCACTCTGATTTTTGAACAGTTTCCTGAGAATTCACAATCATTCACACTTTTATTAGCTTTATCTCTCTTACTTCACTTTTACCAGAGCATTTAGGACAATGTTCTCTATTAGTTGCAAATAAGTTAATAATACTTTAATAATTTGCTGTCCTTTGTTTGAAATTTGGGTTCTGCATCTTCATCAGAGAATGTTCTGATCCAAATTTCCCTTCTCTCCTTGTTCAGTGAGCAGAGTACCAGGAAAACTACCTTAATGTCACAGGGTATAATGCAGTTGTACTTTCCTTATTTTTAGGCCATGTGCAGTCTTCTGAAAAGCATGGAGGGCCACTTAAACTTCATGTTTGATGATAGATTTGTTTCTCTGAGCTGTGCTTTGTGCTTGCCTTAATCCTCACTGTGCTGCTGCAAATTGAGTTGAAAACCATTGGGGTTTATGGATGTGCTGTGTATCTGAAAGGGAGATCCTTAATATGCTTCATACAGTTGTTCATGTTTCTTCTTAGTCCTTTCAATTTTTCTTTTGCAAGTTGTCTTTCAGGCAGTTTTGTTCTTTTTATCTGTGCTTTTGCTGGTATCTCATTGCTGAAATGATACAGTGACTGGCTTAATCCAAAATGTCTTGTCACTTGAGTTGTGAAGGTTTATGGAAAATGTATTGTGTGTTCTTAGGGGTTTCCGTGATTAATAAAGTGTCTCCAGCTGTACTGATTTTAAAGATTTTAATGGCTACAGGCATTTTTTATTGCCTTTTGTTTCTTCTACTAAGAGTAATCTCTGTTCCCAAAATTAGTTCCCTTTTAGCTTTTCAAAGCTCAGTCTCTGAGAGAAAAGCAATGCTTGTACATACTAAATGCCGCTGTGGTTTGTTTTAAATGAGACAGGGTGTAAGTAGTTTGTATTTAAAAGACTGGGGCTTTTGTGGACTTGCTGCAGTGAAATATGAAGTCTTGTAAAATGGAAGTGATCCCACTTCATTGCTTTTGTGAGATGGTTGGATTAAAAGAGCTGGAAACGTATGTGGGGTAATTTTGGATTTACCAACTGTGCACATTAATGATGAATGAAGACAAGAAATAAGATTCACTGTCTTCCCCTAAGCTGTTTTATGGCAGGAGTCCCAAAGATACCAATAATTCTCTGATCCAGAGAATACTTTTCTGAATTCCTGAGATTAATGACTGTCATGGAAGGCTTCCCCAGCACAAAAATCTGTCAGGTTCTACTGTATTAAAAGTGTTGTTTTGAGATTTGCTGCTGGCAAATCTATGGCAGCTTTCTGTGCCTTGCCCTGGTGTTGACAAGGACAAACAAGTGAGCTGGCTTGGCTTGGGTAAGCAGTGGCATATGGTGTTGAGATCACTTCCCTGAGCAGGTCAGTTTGTGGACAGAAAGCAGTTGGGATTAGATTTGAAACAGAAAAGTGCTAATTTAATGCAGTAGTGAACATATTGATTTGAATTTGTAAGGCTTTTTATGTTAGAAGGACACTGCTCTAGAGAAGTGCCAGATGTCTGTGGATTGTGTCTGACTGATGCCATTAATATATGAAGCAGTTTGTGCCCTGTGCCCGTGCAGAGGCTGTGGCTGAGCTGCAGACATGGTGATGTTCCTGCCTTTGGGCTGGCAGTGCTTGGATCTCTGCCTCCAGCCAGGTGTGTGACACAGATGCTGCACAGAAGGCAGGAAGGTGACCAGAAGATGCCTTTACCAGTGAGCTGATGTAGTTTGTTGCAGCCCAAAAGCTGCTGCCTTGGTGTTTTGACACCAGGGGAACAATACTTGTGAAGATGTGGTGGGCAGACCTAAGGTGTGATTTTATTTCTTTGTTTTCCCTGTGTATTTTGGGATTCCTATTTGAACAGCTGGATGTTCTAGTACACGTCCTAATGACAGTTGACTTGAATGTCCAAGGACATTCTGAGTATTTTGGGACTTGTCTGGGGAGAACCCTAAGGAAAAGAGGCATCTAGGATGATAGAAAAGAGTAGTGCATGCTTCCCCTGTGTGCAGGGAGCACTGATAGGGCTGTAGAGAGCTCATGTCAGCAACAGATTGCTGGGCAACAGAATAGGAGCAACTCTTGAACTCTGCTTTATGGGGCACATTTTTGTATCATGCTCAGCTGCTGTAGATGAAAGAATCAATCACTGAAGCCTGAGGATTTGTAGCCCATGTTCCTGAGGAAATACTTTTTGCTGTGTGTTCTTCTGCTATGCTGAATCTTCTTGGCTGCTATGTTGGTGTTCAGTTTACATGTGAAATCTGCCAAGCTTCTTTTTTTCAGTCATGTTGCAATCACTGCTGCACAGCTTCCCACTCCAGTATTTGTGGGAATCACAAAGGACAAAAAGAAAAGACAAACAAAAACAAACAAACCCACCCCAAACTATAAGCAAAGGTCCCCACTCCCCGGAAAAGGATGGCAGAGGCATTCAATACAGTCTATGTCAGTGTAGAGCAGTTGATCTTTATTTTGAGACAATACTATGGAAATGGGAAGAGCTGCCAACCGTTTCTGAGCACAGCTGATAAAACCTGTTTTGAAAATCTGTTCCAGGACAACTCAGTTGGATTAGTTCATTTAGCTGTTGCTGAGTTCCGTAGACAGAAGCAGGACAGTGCTCATGAATCTTGCTTAAGTAGCAGTGGGTGGGCCTATGGATCTATGGCATTTATAAAAAGTCATGCACTCAGGCCATAATTCCCCCCTGTTTAGTCTTTGTGTATTTAAGCCTTGTTTGGTGGTCCTCAGGACACTGATTTGATATAGTTGAGGTCTTCTCACAGCATGATGAGATGTGGCAGCTCCCAGCAATAGGAGGAACTTCAGCAGAGTGTGGTGGTTTATGGTGTGTTTTGCCGTTCTCATTTGGGAATCCCAGTGAGCCTGTGGTGGGCCAGGACCAACTAAATTGTGTCAGTGTAAGCAATGCTGGGGCTCCTTTTGCATCTTGTCACTAAACAACCTGGAGAACGAGCAAGATGTGACTTGAGCAGCATGTTTATAGAGCAGCAAATCTGTCTGCTTGTCTGGATGTCTTGTAGGAACCTCCCCCACTCCCTCCAGACTGAGCACAGAGCCAAGCAATGGGGTAATTAGTGACATGCTGGGAAAGAAAAGCCTTAGTATGCATGTGTATTTATTTTAAAGAAGTAGTATATTAAATTGATGAAAATAGAAATCTATTCTGTGGTGAACATTGTAGAGTTTCAGTGTAGAAGGAAAATACGATAAAATACAGCCAGTAATTTTTCACTTTGGGAGAAGAAGTGGAAAATGATTGTCATCTCTAGAGCTTGAAAAGGCTCAGATTTGCAGTTAGCCTTGCTGCGTTATTGCTCTCAGGCTGAAAATCCTTGAAGCTGTTTAAGCAGTGCCATATGTCCTTCTGAATTGTCCAGCAAAAAACAATGAGGGGCCGGGGAAAACCCCTAAAACGATAAAGCTCTTTTCAGAGCCACATCTGGACTTAATAAATGCAAGCACACATTGCATAATTTAATGTATCTGCTTAAATTAGATCTCAGACATGAGTACAAGGCCTGCCGTGTTGTGTTTGGTGCAAAAAGGATTTTTTTAACATATTTATTTTCTTCATGTAGGTCTGATTGTGATCTTGTGAAAAAATCTGCTAGCCATGTGCAGCTAATGCAGCTGGAAATAAAAACCCTGTTCTCTGCAATACTGGTATTTAAAGCTGGTAAGCTACCAGGCATGGTGGTTGTGTGTAGTTGTTCTATTTTACCTTTGAACATGAACACACAAGTACTAAAATCTGATCTTTTGCCCTGACTCTGATATGGGAAAAGGCCCTGGGTCAGTAGCTGTGGGCTATGGCTCCATGAGCAAGGGCTGCTATTGGTAATTGCCCCAAAATGAGGAAAACCTTTAAAAAAAGTTCTTAGCTTATGAGCCAGAAAACAGGAAGACAAGTAGGCTTTGCCCCACTCCTGGAAAGGGGTAGGAGGGTTGGCTATTTCTGTCCAACTCTGTGAAAAACAGCTGAGGAGAGCAGCCTATTTATAGTAGTTCTCAGTTGTCCATAGGAACATTTGCATCTCCAGTGGAAATCTTTAGGGATCTGAAAACTGAGAAGGCTGACAACTCAAATGGCATTAGACTGAAGAATAAGCTTTTGGCTGCATTTCTTGTAAGAAAATGACACCAGGATTGATTAGAAAAACTAAGATGCACTTACAAGTTGTAGCTGCAATTGTATTATGATTGTTCTGGGGAGAAAGCAGGGGCTGTGGTGAGAAAACTCATACTGGGGTGTATGTGTAGACTTGCATTTTGCTTGTGCATGGCAAGAGAGCAGTGTTAAATCTTGAAGGTTTTTTTCCTTATGTCCTGATGTATGTGATTTTCTTCAAAACACGAACATTAAAAATCTAAATACTCTAGAGCTCACACTTGTTCCCCCTTTATCAGATCTGTGTTCCACTGGGTTAACTGAGGTACATCTGCAGCCTCCTAGTTTCCCTGACTTCCCATTTTCTGTCAGTGAACATATGATATACAAGATGCTTTAGAAAACTTATATTTCTTACACTTCAGAGAAACAGCATTTTTATTTCAAATTTCCCCTGGGTATTTATCCGGTTGGAGGAGAATGGTTCCTTGTGTTGGCTGCCCTGCTCCCATCTCCAGCATGTTTTAGATGGGGACTGACTGTAGCTGAGTTCTCCAGGTGAAGGGCAGGAAAGGACCTGATGCTTGAGGCTCGGTGGTGACTTAGTCTGCAAGGCTAAAAGTAAAGGGAAATCCACCTTTCTTGATTAAATCATGAGAAGTAATTGGGGGAGGAAATAGGACTGCTATTTCTGTATTGTCACTATGAAACTGAAGATGTAGTTTGAGGAACTACATGAGGAAATACAAACATAGCACTTAGCAGAATTTTTAAAACAGCATTTTTCTAATATTGACTGAAGTAATACAGAAATTTACCCAACAAAGATGAGTGCACCGCAATGGACACACACCCTTCTCACCCACCCAACTCCCCAGCTGTATGAATTTAATCAATTTCTCTTGACAGGTTAAAGTTTCTCTGTAAGAATTGAAACATGATATTCAGTTTCACAAGTCTGCTGCAGCGTTCCTCATGGTCTTCCAAAGTAATTGGTTTTTTTTTTTTGCTGTAGGAAGGGAGATGTCCATGTTTATTTGATAGGATCAATAGAACTGTTCTACTGGGCTTTAATTTCTGGTGTCAAAATCTGCTATGCTGAAGGCCACGGCAGAACTGTGGCTCTGCAGTATGAAAGGCAGATATTCAAGGCTGCTGTAGCAAGCATTTTTCAGCACTTTTGATTAGAAACACTGCCATGAAAAGAATATTTATTCAATGATATCTGCTACTTGTTTGCTACACCTAAATACTCTTTGTGAATATTTTTTTAAAGTTTGTCCTAGAACTTGACATGTAGGCTGCTGGCAATAGGATTGTAAGATTGCTTGAAAAGTCTCTGAATTACTATGATTTCTTTTACAGAAGGAAAAACAGCAGCAACAGTCACAAAATTGAGTAGGTTAAATAGGTATATGTGTCTGAGGACATGTTAGCCCATAACCACTGGTGCTGAGTGTTTGCAAACTCTTGGAAATTCAGAGGGGATCTGTAGTCTCTGTTTGCTCCCATTTGGCTGCTTGGTCAATCCCATGAGCTTGAAAGTTCCTGCCCTCCTCTATACTGAGGCTGATGAATCTGTGAATAATCCATTCTCAGAGTTTGGGTAGGTAACATTTCAAGTATGTAAGGAGGGAAGTGCTTACCTCTGTTGCCCTGCCACAGCTGCAGTGTGAAGCTTGTACCTGTGTCACCTTGGAATGCACACAATTGTTAGGTTGAAATATTGTGAAGAAATTACACTCCAAGGAGACTTCTTTATCTTCTCAGGGGTTTGTTAAAGCAGAGCATATCGTTGTTGCTATTCCAGATTAAATTTAAGTGTGTGCCCTCCTCCATCCCCCACTTCTCTCTGTTACCCACCTCCCCCATAGCTCCCTTCACCGTTTTTTTTCTCCTTTGTAGTTGTGCTCAGAGAATTTAGCAGCACTGTAGGAAGAAAACCTTGAAGCTCAGAGCCTGTTCTATAGTCGAGAGAGGGCTGTGGCTGCCCATGAGCACATCTGTGCTTGAGGGATCCCTTCTCCCCTTGTTCCTCAATAGGCAGGACACACAGCAAGAGTGGAGAAAATGGAAGGGCAAATGCTTGGGGTAGAGTTGTGGTGAAAAAAATAGTTAAGGGGTTGACACTGAAAAGACACTGGCACTTCTTCATAGGTTCAGTGTGGACAGATCTTATATTTTAAAAAATCCTCTTTAGGTTCTGTAGGCCAAGAGGTTTGAATTAAAGTAAGAACTACTGGTGTTTTTGTGTTTAATTAAGCCATACATTCTAATAAACTAAAAGCCAGTGAAAATTTAAGACTGTAAAAGTTTCACAGCTCCATTTATATTTTATGTAAATACCAAATCTAAAGTTAGAAACTTATGTTCACAGGCTTAGAAAGCCTTTCAGAAGACTTTTTTTTTTTAATAATACTTGATAGTTTGACCAGTGTGAGGTTAATAAGTCTTTTTTTGTTTGTGTGATTACTCAGCATTCAAATACAGCACATTAGTGATTGTGGCCTTATGCATTATGGATGAAGGCCCTTGCTGTTAATACAGATCTTACCTTTGAGCCAGTCAAAGCCTTTATTTAGTGATACAAAAGAAGGAAATGAGGAGGGTGGGTTGTGTGTCACACAGGCACATTTGAACTTCATTAATACCCAAATGTGCATTTGCAATCCAAGGCAGAGCTCTAAAACTGATCCTGGGGCTGTGCTGCTTGAGGATGAGGGTGGGCTTTTCTGGGACCACACCTGGGGGTTTGCAGGGCTCAGACTGGGACTTGCAGGTGTCATACCCAGGGTCACAGGATGTCAGAGCTCTGGCAGTGCTGTGCTCAGGTTGCTTCATTTCTCCACTGGCAGTGTACCTTCAGTGTTGCACGATGTGCTCGTCAGCCCATGTGTGCCTTAGCTGTTTTCTCCAGATTGTTTTTCAGATTTTTTCCAGACTGTTTCTTTACCTTTTTCCCCCACCTCGGTTGTTTTCAAGAATTCCTGCCCCTTTTGGGTTGTTCTTCTGTACAGTACTCCTGTTCTAGCTTCCATTTTTTTCAGGGAGAGAGCAACTAGAAGAATAACTGGGAGCTGGGGTGTTTAACCTGGCCAGAAGGAGGCTCAGAGGGACTTGATCTCTCTCCACAACCTCCTGAGAGGAGGTTGTAACCAGGTGGCAATCAGTCTCTTCTCCCAGGAATCAAGCAATAGGACAAGAGGAAATGGCCTGAAGTTGTGCCAGGGGAGCTGTAGACTGGATATGAGGACAAATGCAAGGCTGTAGCATTTGGGGCCAGGTTTTAGTGGTGAAAATGATGGTGCTGAGTTAACAATCAGATTCAATGATCTTAGAAGCCTTTTCCAACCTTAATGACTCTATGAATTTGTGAAGTCCACATTCATCACCAGACTTTCAGAAGCCTGAGTGTTCTGCTCTGTACTAGGCAGCCTTGTTACTGCCCTGGTAGGAGCAGAAAGGGGTGGGGGGAAAGGTGGAAGTGGATAAATAACTTTTTGTGCTCTCTGACATGTGTGTTTGCTTTTCTTTACCCATCAGCATAAGGTTACTTACAGTGGGGTTGCTGTTTTTCATTTCTGCTGTGTGGCTGCATTTCTATTTGACTGTTTTAAATAGTATGTTTGCATGGGGCTGAAAGAACCTTCTGTATTGTAGAAGATTAAAACTTTAGCTCTCTGTTAACTCAGAACATTGAGACTAACATGGCTACTTGTGCTGCTGCTTCTCAGGCTGTTTGGAGCTACAAGGGAAAACAGCAATGGAAACTGGTTTTATTGCCTATCTTTCTGATTTTAGGTAAATGCTGATTGTTTTTCATGGATAAATGTGTTTCTTCTTGGTAAACAATGTTGCTACCTTTTGTATCTCAAGCTGAAAGTAGGACTGCAGGAGGGAGAGAAATTGATAATGAGGTGATTTAGTGTTTAATTTGCTCTTCTTTCTACATGAATTGCACTTTGTTGTGTGTTTGGTTTTCTGCTGTACTGAATTCTGTCAAATTCATGTCAGTTTTGTAGCCCTAATGCGTATCTGGCTCCCTGCTTAGGCTTCTGAGCACAATAGCTGGTTTGGTAAACTTGACATTTTTCCAGAGGGGATTAGTTGCTATGTAGGAATTGTTACGATCATTCCCCTGAAAGCACTTCTGAGTTCTTGTCTTTCTTGCTTGGAAACTACTTGTCTTATATTTGGGGAGTTTATATGTTTTGTGGCATTCAGGAACTTGGTGGGAGAGAATATGGAAGTCAGACAATTAACTTTTCGTTCTTTAAATAAGTCCTAATTAATGTACACTGGAAATAAAACCATACTCATAGTGTTTGAAATGCCACTGGGTTTGTTCTTACACACATTTCTTAGTCAAATTATTGACTTAATTTTAGAATGTGGTCTTCAGGTTCTGTGATGTGATTTACAATAAAAGTTCCTGGAGTTTTTGTTTTTTTTTTTTTTTTTTAAATTAAACTTAGTATCAGAATTTAGATTTTATTTCTTTTGAATTGTGTTGACTTAAAACAATAATCTGAGTTTGGAGCTGCAAGAATTCTTGAAGGAGTGATTCTACAGAAGTATTTAGGTGTGTGATATTGTGTGACCAGTGCCTCTCTGTCTCACAGGGCAGCAATTGCTGTTTGACTGTTCCATCAGGTCTTGCTTTTGTCGGATACCAGCCCATGTATTTAGTTTTACTTCACATTTCAAACAATTTTAGCCTGGTGGGACCCTGGGAAGAGTTGCATTAAGCTCTTTCCTTTTATTTTTTCTGTAAGTTGCTACTTTTTCTCCTCAGTATAACCTTTTCAAAATTATTATTTCAAAGTAGTTTTTACATAGCTTCTTTAGTTATAAAAATAAGTTTATGAATATTGGGAAATAAAATGTGTTCTTGTTCCCTTTCTGTTGTCAAGCTACCTCTGTAATAATATGTGCATATTCTTTATAGTTTCAGTGTTGGCAAAGCTTCCAGTTAGATGATGAAATATGTTTCAGATCTATTTTATTAACAGCTCTGGCTGTGGTAAATGCACATCAAAATCATCTGTTACATTGCTGGTTTACATTGTTGTATTACTGTCTAGTGAAACACGAGCTTTGAAAGGCACAGCAGTGGAAAAATCCTGCTCAAAACCTTTCTTAATCATAGATTTAAGTATGACTGTGTGCACATTGGCAGACTTCTGTTTTGGGCAAGGGCACGTTACTGTGAACTAATAGAGAAATTCACATAAAATATTGCTAAGCTGTGAAAAACAATGTGAAAACTGTGTAGCAGTATTCTGACCTTGTAATGATTTACAGCTGAGCAGAACTGAGTATGGAAAAAAAGACAAATTTCAGCTTCATGTGAGAGGCTTTCTAAAATTTATTTTTATATATTTTTCGCTCGTCTCTCTGAGCTATCAAAGAGTATCAGTTCAATACTGTTTGTAGTTTTGCCCATTACAAACAGACCAGAAAACCCATGTGGGAGACAGAGGTGGGATTGACACTGCAGAGGAGGACTTTCAGTAGGGAAGTACTTGGATACAGAGAGACAGCAGCTCTTCTTCAAAGAGCTTTAAAGAACTGCTCTGTGTGAGCAGTTTCTGTACAGGGAGTACAAAAGTGAAGGACCAGACTGAGCCTGCGGTGCAGAGGGAGCTGGAGAGGATGAGGTGTGTGAAACAGGACTGGAGGGCTAGGAAGTGGGATAAATGGAGACAGCAGGGGGGCATGAAGGCCAAGTGCTGGAAATGAGAAGGAAGAGAACATCATAAATACATGAGGCACTAATAATGTCCAGGGAATGGTAGGAGATGAGGAAATAATTGAGAAACAACTAAGAACATGGAAAATAGCTCTGTTGTTTCAGCAGCCAGAAATACAGAGAGGATGTGTTACATGGGATCCTCATCCCAAAGCTCTGAAACTGCAGGAATGCTCCAGCTTCTGAGGAGCTTTAACAAGGGGTGAGGAGGACCAGTGTGGCTGGCTGGGCTCTTCAGGGTGACTGTGCTGAGCTATGGGAAGGCAGATCCACCTGGGATTCATCTCTCCTTGGTCTTGTGTTGTCATTCTTCCCTGTTGTTCCCCTCATCCCTCCTATCCCCATTTCCCCAACTCTGAAATACTTGTTATTTTCATGTGCATGCACCTGGTGGAGGTTTTTAGGAGACTGCAGAAACTAGTGCCCAGTTAATGTAATTCCTTTTTCTGTTTAGCTACATTAAATAGATGACCCATGTATTTGTGTAGGTAGTTTGATTGATTGCCATAATTTCCACCCAGTATGTGTTATTATGTTATTTTCAGTGTGTTAGAAGCAAATACTGCTTATCATGTCTTTTCTTCTCCCTTATATAAGCCAAGCATATTCACTGTACAATAAGGACAAGTTTTACCAGCTATGACACGAACTATTGATATTTCTGAGTCCATTTCCAGTCCACAAAATATTCTTAAATTGTACCCATAGCTGCTGTACTGATTTAAGAGTCTTCTTTAAAAGTGTTCTTTCAGTTGCTTTTTGAGCTGCAGGCATGTACTCTTGCAGTCCTGCGGGTGTTATTTTTAATACTCAATTTTATTCTTAGTGTTCTATGTTATTCTTAGTATTCAGTGTTATTCTTAATCTTCAGTTTTATTTTTAATATTTTAAAGAGAGTAGATGCTTCTCTGTAATATTTGGTGCTTTTTCTTATTCTTAAATTTGTCTGGCAGTGTTATGGTATTTATTCAACTAGTTTGGTTAGAAAGGAGACTTGCTTTCTGCAAACAAGGTATTTGGCCTCAGGAATCATAGGCACTTGATTTAAAAAAGTCAATGTATGCATCTGTTGGCTTTTGCCCTTAATAGTCTCAGTACAAAAATGAGATCTGTTCAGGGTTTGTGGTTAAAACTGCCTTAGCTAAAAATTTAGGGTCTTTATTTTGCTTTTAAATCTCCCAACCAAAATTTAGGATCAGAGTTAACTTGGAGTTTTTGCTATTGGGGTATGTTTCCCTGTCTGCTGAAACACTCCTATGTCTAAGCTACATGACCTCTTGGGTACTTCAGCCAGCTCTGTGTCTGTGACATTGAGGGAGCAGTAGAAGTGGTGTTGGTGGGTTGCTCTAGAGAGAACAGAACTGTTGCAGAAAGCTGAGAGTTGTTGCTGTAACCTTTTCTGACTTGGTTTTTTGGCCAGTAGAAGGTACCTGTAGGACAGCTGCTGTCTGTAGTGCTGTTTATTTGCAGAGTCCAGTCACTGTTGTTTGACATTCTTGGGTTTGGGATTTGTACCCCAAGTACAAATGTACTGCAAAGCCCAGAGTTCCCAGCCTCTGATGGATATTGCCAAGGCTCTGGCTTACTGCCAGTTTCTTGGGCGGGGGTTTGCAATGTCTCACAACAGTGTGAGTCTAAGCAAGGAGCTAAAAAGTGAATCTGGTAGATAAAGGCTGAAATGGCAGCTGAACTCCACAATTAAAGTGTCCAAAGTCAAAATTACAGTTTAATATTCCCACCAAACACAGCTGAAAGCAAAATCTGAAACAACTTAATGAAAATTCAAGTCACTGCACTTGGCAGGTGTTGGCCTTGTCAACAGCACTAGCAAGGCTATGGAAAATGCTTAGGTTCTGGTTTTGGCAGACAAAGAGTAACCACATAAAAATATTTGAAGTGTAATGTATTGTAGTATAAGAATGAACACCCTGTGTTTATTAGTGACTATGTGTTCTTAAAATCTCTGTGTTTTGCTTTGGTTTGCTGTCTTTATTGGTTTTCCTGGTCTGTACTACTATTTATTGTGGAACAAATTCACTTCTGAAATTGGAAGTGGGAGTCAAGATGGAACTGAGGAATTGACACAGAAGAATTAGTAAAATTTTGCTTTGAAATTTGTTCTCTCACCTTTCTTTCTTTCTTCTTTCTTTTTTTTGTTTTCCTCTCATGATAGAAGACTAATGAGGAAAATGAGAACACTTCATCCTCTTTTTCACCTCTAAAATTCCAGAAAATAGAATAGAATTTCTTAGTACAAGTGTAGGCTGGTAAGACTCATAAATTGACTGATGATCTCACATCAAGGCACGGTCATTATAACTCTGGCCTTACATCTATATATACTTCAACTTTCATCTACATGTTACAAGACGTAGTGGTGGTAGTTCTGTTAATTTCTTCTCTTTGTGTATTTACTGAATTTTGTTCTGTTTCACATATTTTGGGTAGTCTCAGTTTCATTCCAAGAAATATATTTTCTGTGCTTTTTTTTTTTTTCTTTGGATAAACCAGACTGTTTAAGGTTGACAGGGTGGCAATGTAAGGGCAGGGATTAGTGAGGAAAATCATGAATAATCCAGTCCTTCAATCTTGCTTACTTCATTTTCCCAGTGGTTTGTACTACCTCATCATAACAGTGCTGTCTTTTGCTGATGTCCTTCAATGTCAGTTTTTAAGTTAAAATTATGAGAGACAACCAGACCTGTTGTGGTACTTTTTCTGTGCTTCATGCTGAGAGACTGCTAGAAAAAGCAGCTTCAAGAAGAGTGCAAAATCCAGGGTTGTTCTACCTCCAGGTCTGTTCTTGAAGTCTTAGCCAAAGAGATCTTCTGGGCTATGTAAATCAGGAAAAAAAAAATCACAACGAAGTTGTTGCCTACTATTGAGAGACATCCTTTGAAACCGTAGTCTTTGTACATAATTACTTAAAAATAATGATAAAAAAGTCATAATCCTGTATGTCCCTAAAGTCTCCTGAAAGTGTATGGTGTATGTTTTATATCTTTCAGTACATTTAATCCCAGTAAACCCTGTCAGGGAAGATGGGCTGAATCCTAAGAGCCGGAAGAGAATCATGCCTGATTTGCTGACAGAGCCTCCTGCCATAGACCCCGTTTATGAAGCTCATGTTTACTGCAATGTTCCCACCATTGCTGAGCGCAGCATGGAAGGTAAGCTTTGGGAGGGCAGCCTCAGGTTAGCTGCTTGTTTCTTTGTGCTGTTCCTAGAAAGGATAACTCTGTGCATTGTCAGTTCATTGCTGCTTGGAGAAGGTGGAGCAAATGCCAGCTGGTCACTGAATTATGTTACATCATTCAAAACATGCTGCTGCTCTTTCCTTCCCCTTGTATCCTCTTTGTTGTCTTGATTTTTGGAAATTGTTTTGTGTTCAGCCAATAGTCAGCTATAGGTCTAAAAGTGAAAGGGTTGGGAGAGATTTAGATGTTAAATATTTGAATTGTAATTCTTGTTACATGTCAGCTGCATTTCAAACAGTTGACTTGGAATTCAGGAAGAAAAACCTCACAGAAATAATTAGTTTTGGAATTCCAAGCCATTAGGCATGGTCAGCTAGAAGGCATATTTGCATTCTTTACTCCACTGCAGCTGCAGCAAGTTTGAATGAAGTCCTTCATTAGCATATCCTACTAATGGTTATCAAATAAATCACAAACTAGTATATCAAAAAGATCCAGATTAGACATGCTGCAAAATCCATCATTATGATGGGGACTGGAAAAGAGACATTATAAAAGTGGAATAACCTTATTATGTTGACAGAGTTCAGTGCTTGAGTAATGTTTTGTGTGGTTGGTGGGCTTCAGATGTATTGTGGAGATGTGCTAAGAGCCTCAGTCTTGTATAACTTGTCTTGCAGTCTTGAAGTGAAATCTTTCTTGGATTGTTAAATTGTAATTTCCTAGGGGTGTTTTCTTTCATTGCAATACCAAAGCAAGCTAATGATACCTGTTTTTTTTTTTTTTAAATTAAAGAAAGTGGATGCAGGTAACACTTTTTTTTTGTTGTTTTGTTTTGTTTTCCCTTTCTTCACTTTAGGTCATGCCCCTCATTATTTTAAGCTGGTGTCAGTTCAAGTGCTGATTCGACACGGTGATAGGTATCCTCTGTATGCCATTCCCAAGACAAAGAGACCTGACATTGACTGTATGTTGGTGCCCAGCAGGTAAAATTCTTGCAGTTTGTGTTTACCAAGCTCTTTTTTGCTTGAGGATAATTTTTTTCCTCTTCAGGAAACAATTTGTGTAGCCTGAAGTACATTGTAACTTCTGACCATTCTGTGTATTGGTTTAAAAACAGCATGGTTTAAAAAACCAACCCCTGGATCAGTGGTGCATAGTATTTTCTTTGAAACAAGAACTATTACATGTTACTGGTTCAGACCAGAGTAAATTCTTCATATTTCTTTAAAAAGCAAAAGCTATTTAGTTGGATATTTAGGTTGCCATTCCTCTTAGATAAGTTTCTACATTTTGAAAATGTAAGTGCATTGTTTGAGATGATCTCTTCCATTTCAGCTTAGCATGCTTCCCTTCATCTGAATACAAAAATCTCTCAGGCAGTTCAGCACTACCATAAGAAAATTGATATTTGTCTTTTATATTATTTTTTCTTCTACTCTTCAGAAATATAGGCTATCAGAGTTTTCCCTTAATAATTTGTGTCAAAATTCAGGAAAGAAATGGGAGTTGTATATTTAACTATTAAAATAAAAGTTACCAGAAACTACTGTTTGCTACTTGACAACTGCCCTTTCCTGTAGTTACCTCTCTCTGTTCAGATCTGTCACAAGTTAGTTATTTGTGTCTAACTGCCACTAAAACATCATTTTCCTTTCTGTTTCAGTTTAGTGCTTTTGTCTAACATTATGTCTTTGTAGGTTGCTGAAAACCTACTGCTGTTTGCACACCTGAATCACCTTGAGCTGCAGACATGATGTGAACTGCTTCTTTGTGGCAGAACCTTCTTTTTTTGTTTAGATTCTACTCACTGATAGAGATGAATTTGCAGTGACAAGATATTTGTGTCCAGCTTGAGAAGCAGGTCCACGAGAAACTCAAGAGGGTCATGAAGTTCAAGAGGTTCACCTGGCTCAGGGCAGTCCTAGGCATGGGGATAGACTGGGAGGAATCACTGAGAACAGCCCTGCAGGGGACTTGGGAGTTCTGGTGGATGAAAAACTGAGCATGAGCCAGCAGTGTGCACTGGCAGCCCAAGACTGGACACTGGCTGCTGCTTTTCTGTATTCACACTTCAGCTTCCACCAGAATGCCTGTTTTGTCAAGAGGTGTCATCCAGGGGTCTGGTCCAACACTCTTCAGGAGAAGTTGGATTTTCTTGAGAGGTACCTTGCCCCAGAAGCACTCTGTGACTGCAGAGAGGAGACCAAACTTCTGTTATCTCTGCCATAGAGTGGAGTGGGAGTTATTTTAATAAAAAAATAATTTTTCTAACAAGATGGAAAATGAATTGTTTGGTAATAGCTACGATAACATTTTTAATGACCTACCTATAAAGGCTGAGATTATCTTCAACATGAAACACTAAGTAGAGAAATGCGATCCAGATATCTGTTGGAGTTCCTAAAGGCTCTGATCTTCTGATCTTTCTTAATATCTGTCATGTTAAAGTGGATGTGAGAAAGCTTTATTGAAAAGATGTTAACTGCAAGTGACAGTGTCAGATGAGTAGCTGTGTTTCTCAGTGTGCCACATGAGACCTCAGTTTTGTATTTGTCAGAAAAGCTTTTATAGCTGTTTCCAGTTTCAGGCAAGGAGTACAACATGAAGGCCCTGGAGTCAGAAAAACTGTCCATAAAAGGCAAGGAAGCAGTGTGGCTTTGACACAGAATGCCCAAGTGGAGCAGTAGAGAGGGCACATTCAGGCTCTGAGGAGGCCAGAGGGGGGATACCCATGGCTCTCACTGATTTGTGAAGCATTAGAGCATCCCTGTGTAAATGACACATCCCTTACCACTCACAGTCACTGAAAGACCTTGTCTCCTCAAAAACAAAACTCCTGTAAAAGAGTATCTCTTATCCTAATTTAGGGAAGCAGAAAGATTAAAGGAGTTGGCTCTGCACCATTCTGTCCAGATGTGTTAAAGCTGACCTTACTGAATAAAGCTAGAATTAAGCCATTGTTTTGAATGGAACATTCATTACTTCAGCATCATGAAGTTATTGCTGTGTTTGGCTGTCAGGCTTATATTCTTTTGTGATGTAAATTTGGTGCTTGATTGTAAATGTATTTATATGGGGAGTGTGACAGGGTCTGTAATCACTGCCTTTGAACTGAGGGTTTCTTGCTGCTGTACAGTTGAGTTGAGATGGCTCATGGAAAGTCTGGCTTGTTTAAGCTTTCTGGACTTACAACATCAGATAAGCAAGCTGCTCATATGCAGGCTGCTCTTTATTTGACTTGACATTCAGCTGATGGAATTCATTAATTAAGCAGATTATGCCACAGCCCCATGGACTTCTAATGGGTATGCAAAATAGCCTTGAGGTCACGCTTGGGTTTTGTGAATTATGGATTGTGACATGTAAGTGTGGAATGAATATAAGCAAATGGATTAAATGCTTTGGAGATTTTTTCCATCTAAAACTTCAATTAATATTATTGTTATTTTTATTGTTCTGGATGCAAATTTCCAAAGGGAACCAAATAATGCATACTTTTTCCTCAAGAAAATTACTTGAATGATGTTATGAAAATCCTTCGTTGTAGTGTTTGCTTGTGGGGGAAATAAATTAATCCCTCCCATTTTTTTTCCTTATGTAGCTTGCATTTATCGTGTCAAAAGTAAAAATTATGCAGTGTTTCTTCACTGAGTTTGTATGTGAGAGAGAAGAAATGCTTTTTGGAAGATGCTAAAATGATTTCAGAAGACTGCTATAATTTGATAGTAAGCTGGGTTAATTAGCATATACTTGAAGACATTTTGAGAGGTGTTGATGTTAATCATAAGAAGCTTAGTAACAAATACCGAAAACTTAGCTTAAATATGCACATGTTTTGAAACTGCCACAAAAATGAGCTGGGAGGTGGGACATGAGACAAGTATCATACTGTGAGCTAAAGGGGGTGTGGATTTGACTTGGAGTGAGGACAAAGTGGGGTCCAGACCAGAATCAGGTGAGGAACGGTCTCCTGAGGCCTCTGCTGACTTTAGAGAGTCAGACAGCAGTGAAATAGATGGAATTACAGAGCCATGGAATGGTTTGGGCTGGAAGGGACCTCACAGATCCTCTCATTCCAAGCCCCTGCCAGGGGACACTGTGCAGTTTGTTATAGAAATGTACAGGCTGTGAGACCTTTATGAATAAATAATCCCCAACAGTACTACTACTGCTTTAGGATCTCTTCTGTAGAGTACACTCATCTGCTGTTTGGTTTAGTGGCTCTTTCCATTCATTTGTTTTCTAAAAAGCACAAGTGTAGTCCTTTGATCTCAGAGTTCTTTTTGCCTACTTGAACTTCACAGAAAACACACGTTATTTTTGCTTCAAGTTCTAAAATGATTTTTTGCATTTTAAGTGAAGAGAAAGAGACTTGCTCTTGGTATAATTTGCAGGCAGAATCTTGTGTTGTATGATTACAGAAAAGTCATGTTTGTGTGTCTGAAGCCTGATGGGGTCACATTTACTCACTGAGTGATGCACTGAGGGCTCTGCACCTCCTTGTGAGAAGCCTGGTCCTCTCAGCTTTTGCCATGCAGTTTTGTATCAAATCCTCAAGGAAAAAGGAAATTTTATTGAAGGACGCCAGCTCTATTCCTGGCAGAAATACATAATATAATTCAAATAGTTGTACAATATTTCTTTCCATGTACACTGGTTACAGTGTAGCAATAAAAGGTGATGTTAAAGCATTTTAAGACTTTAGCAAATAAGATATTTAAATGTTGATTAAGGATTTTAATCCATTGGTCCATTTTAATGCTAGTGCATGAAAACCAGAGTATTCAATCTGGGATCGATTATCCCAGGGTTTAGGTTGTAAATAAAAAAAAGATCAGCTGAATCAATTATTTGAGGGAAAAGAAGCATCCTCAGTTTCATTACAGATTAAGTTTATTCTATTGTACACAGATAAAATCATTAAAAGGCAAATTGGCAGATTTTAAATAAGGGAACCAAATGTTAAAGTTGGGAAGTGTGGCTATTGTTAGTGGGTTTAAATGAAAAGCTGCTCCATTTTCTGACAAAATTTGAACTATTTTTTATGCTCCTACCTTTTGCAAATGTGGTAGCTTGCCATTATAAGGCCAGGAAAATTACAGAAGGATATCTCTTTATTTCATTTTTATTTTCTGATTACTCTTATGGAAATAAAATTTTAAGAATAATTCAGTCTTTTCAACCGTTCAGCTGAGCAATTTCCTTTGCTTCCTGCTCCTGCAGCCCCAGCAGCCTCAGCCGTGTTGCCTGGATACTCTATCTCCTGCAGCATCTGTAAATTGGCCAATTCAACAGGAGGATTCATATTCTAAATAAAAGCCAAGTCTCGGGGTGGGAGGGGGAATGCTTTGTCAGCTGGGAGCCTGAGTGCTGCTGCAGGTCTTGCTGCTGAGAAAAATAGCTGTTTGTTTGCCCAGTTGTACAGGAATATCTATTTAACAAGAAGTAAACTTTGAATTTCTATTCAGAAAGATGTACAACAGTCACATTTCATAATGCACTGCTGCAGACGTGCTTATCTTGTGCTCACTTTAAATACAGTGTAATCCAAAGTTAAGCAGCCTGCATCTCTACGTCTAATATTTTTAATACACTGGAATATAAAATCATCAATTACCGTCGCTTTTGTAATTTTATCTTGAAAGTTAATTTATTTTGCCTTCCATTTTTTCAGAAAAATCCTTTTGCAAAGTACAGATAAATACTTTGCTTTCTTCTTCCCTTTCTTTCTTCCCACAAGTGATTGCTGGCAGTTTTATCAGCACAGATTTGATTCCATTAGAATTCTTTCAGGCTTTTGTGAGCAAAGCAGCAAAGGAAGCAGAATGGATAATGTAGTTCTTCTAATATTCTTTCACATGTATTTGCAGAACTTGTTAATTAAATGAACAGAGTTTAAGGAAAATTTTGATTGTCAGTTTATTCATCTGTAGAGTTTTACAGAGTTCAAAATTTAGAAAATTGGTGGTTCAGCCTGCTACCTCTGTAATAAGCTGAAAAAGCCATTTGCTAATGGGTGTAATTTAATTTTCTCAACTTAATTTTTCCATTTTTAGATTTTACTGCTGTGAAAATAGTGCAATGTACAGAATGTTCTGTTGGAAATTTTCATCTGGAGCTGGAGTAAGCTTCTAATGTGTGATTGTACAACAGGAAACCTCCAGTGCTTGAGAAACATAAACCAGGCTTTGTTCCTTTCTCTGCTTTGAAAATACAAATCTTCAGTTGCCCTGTTAAAATTACAGTTTACAGAAAAAGCTGTGGATTTAGAATATCATAAATTGGTCGATTTTCCTTTAATTTGAATTAAAAATGAAAAAATCAGTCTGGTTTTTCATCTCATTAGGTTTTTTGTCTCATTTTGCATTTTTTCTTACTGGCAGTTGTGGCATAATTGTAACATTTTCCTGCCAGGATTTTTTTTTCCTGAAGAGAAATTAAATACTGGAAAATTCAAGTTTTATAAAATGATATGAGCTACCTTTCTGTTCATAGACACTGATTCTTATGAGCCTTCCTGTATATGCAGGCTGGGAGCAGAGCTCTGCAAGAAGTCCTTTCATGTATGAGAGTTTCTCAGTTGGCTTTTCTAAGAAAGCGTGGAATTCTTTGTCCCAGTCAACTTCAATTCCAGGCTCTCATTCCTGCTTTAGTGGTGTTATTGCTCCCTCTGGTGTGTCCTGCAATTCAGGTTTCTTTTTAGGATCTGAGGTTTTTGGCAAAAATAGTTTATCATTCTAACAAATGTAAATATGAGCAATAAACACAAATCCCAGAGTTCTGTAAGAGATCCCTGACGAAATTTATTTTATATATTTTTTTAAGCAATATGAAAATATATTAACTGTATTCAAGCTCAACATCCTGTTAAGACAAGAGCTGTCTGGAGTGGAGTTGGATTGCCAAGCAGTTTCTGATTTAGTTCTGCACAAAATTAGAGAGGTGACTGTGTAACCTTTGATAACTGCTGACATTTAACAAAGTCCCCAGTCATGTAATGCATTTCTGCTGTAGGAATGTGATCACAGATTTATATTTTAAAGGTTCAGGTTACCTTTGGTTTACATTGGGCGCTTTTTTTGTACCTGTAGCTTTCTGCACAGCAGTACCATAGTGAGCTGGGTCCATGGTGTATTTGAAATTTTCAGTGCAGTGTGGGAGATCTAAGCATTCTTTCACTGACTTGAACTCTGTTTCAGGGAGTTAACTTGGATATTTTAGTGAATATCTCTTCCAACTGCATTCATTATTTTCATGGTGGGGGTATCTGACTTGTGTACGTGTCCAGCACCATTGGCCTTTTTCTTCCTGGATAAAAGTGCAGTATCCCAAACAAAAATTCCAGTTTTAATGGGGCCACTGGGTACTGCTTTCCAGTCCCACATAATTGAGACTACATATGCTATTTGATTTGAGGCTGAAGGAAGCAGAAATAAAAGCTGAGATTGTGGTCAGTATTGTGCATTAGAAAATCTGAGAATTCCTTCAAGATCATCTACTTAAAGTAGTGTATTTGAACCCCTTTAGACTGCTACTGCCTTTGGCTGTGTTGTTAAAGTGCATTGGTACTTCAGAAACTGAAGAGAGGTTTGGAGACTTTTTCAAGTTTTTTTTAATATCTTTTTCATTTTCATTCATAACAGTATTAGACACAGAATTCAAAGCAACTTCCAGAAATTGTTTGAAATTACTTAGTGAAAGGTATCATAATTTTAACATGACATCTGTTTCCCTATAATTCTTTGGTAGATAGTAAGTAGTTAGATTTCTTTTCTGTACTTGCAAAAAGTCCTGAGTAAGAGCAGATGTTGTGTCAAGTGGGAAATGAGCTCACATCATGAAATTTCTGAGCTGACATACTTGGAATACTTGACTCTCTCGAGTTGCTTTCCCATATGCTTTTGGAAGTTTTCACATTTTATTTTTTTATCTCTCTAGGAAACCTTCTCATCCTCAGCTTGAAGCCTTCATTAAGCATATGTCCAAAGGGTCTGCAGCCCAAATGGATGGTTCTCTGAGCAGCCTGCCTCACTTCCCCAGCCACTCCCTGTGTGAAATGGGAGAGCTCACACAGACAGGTGAGTTCCCTTGGCAGCTCTGTCTTGTCCTCTGCTCTGTTAAACACAGTCTGCTTCAAAAGGGATCTTCTGATTCTCTTTATATTGACATAAATGCTTTTTTATGGAAGCTTATCGTGTTGCTCATATCCTAGGCTATGCTGGGATATGGATAAAGTATTAGACTGTAAAAGTGGCAACAGTTTTAGAAACCATGCTTTGTCCTACAGCTTGACAATCCTATTACACACTGGTCAATCTTGGCATCTCTTAACTTCCTTTGTAGCAAGTCAGAGCACCTTTCTTTCATGTTGCTTCACACCTCAGAATTCCTCTGTTACCCTTGTGACAAACAGCACAGCTCAGTCCCTCCTGAGGGAGATCTGGTGCTCTGTTACTGACAGGGCTGTGGCCCAGAGGGACCCTGTGTCCCCTACAAGAGATGCTGATGTAGGAGATGCTTGTGTTATGGAAATGTTTATACATCTGGTGTCTGTCAAATCCTTGTGTTCTGGGATCCCTTTGGAAGGAAACCTTGGCCGCTGTCAAGTCTTGCAAAGTGATACCAGGACAAAGCAAGGCAGGACACCACTGAAATTGCACACAACACACAGATTGTATGACTGAGCTGGCATCTGGGGACTCCTGTGGCTTGCAACAAGGTGTATAGAGGTGTTCTAGTGCATAAAGGGTTCATGCCTGTTGCTTTGCTGCTGTGCAAGAGATGTGGATTTTGGAGCAGAGGTTTTGGCACGTGAGAAGGATACACTCTCCAGCTGGATAAAGGCAGAGATTTAGCATAAATTATCAAGCAATTTAAATACTCCCTGAAGGAAGATGGAGAAGGAAGCTTCAGGCAATTGCTACGCCTCATAATTGTTTTGTGAGTTTGCACACTAATTTACATTTTGTGTATTTGTGTTCTGACTGCTGATGGTTTTATTGGCTGCCATAAATTTTCAGGGGCACAGCATTCTCTGCCTGCCTGAAAACCTGACTGAGGTGCAGTCTCCAAAAACACCTTACTTTTATAGTCATGTTAGACCCATTCAGTCTGTGTCTTAGTCCAAAGAATTAATATTAAACCAGGTTTTAAACAAATTTTATGGAACCAACTTATTTTCTAATATTTCAGGTTAGTTCCTAGAATCTGAGAGATACTGAAGAATAGCAAGTTTCTCATGTTTCAGGCAGTTTTCTTAATAGTCACCATAAGTGAAGTTCAGTTTTGCAAGTTTATAACCTTTTAACAAATTGTTCTTTTATCAGTAAGGCTACTAGCTGTCAGTTTTTATTTTTTTGCAAAGCGGCAAAGATTCTAATCATGTGTTGTAATTTCTGTCAAAATTCAGGGGTTGTACAGCATTTGCGAAACGGACAGCTGCTCCGGGAAATTTACATCAACAAACACAAGCTGCTCCCTGGAGACTGGACAGCCAAGCAGCTCTACTTGGAGACCACAGGGAAAAGCCGAACGCTGCAGAGCGCGCTGGCGCTGCTCTACACCTTTCTGCCGGATTTTGACTGGAAGAAAATTAACATGAGGCACCAGTGGAGCACCATTTTCTGCTCAGGAAGCTGCGACTGTCCCATGAGAAACCACTACCTGGAAGAGGAGCAGCGCAGGCAGTACAGCTTACGGGTGAAAAACAACGATTTGGAGAAAATATATGTGGATATGGCAAGGATTGTGGGCATTCCCACCAGGCAGCTGAGAGCTTCTAACCCCATAGATTCTCTCTTGTGCTATTTCTGTCATAATGTCTCATTTCCGTGTACCAAAGCTGGCTGCATTAATATGGAACACTTCAAAGTAATCAAGAGACACCAGTTGAAGGATGAGAGAGAAAGACAGGAAAAGAAACTTTACTTCTTGTATGCACTATTGGCTACTCATCCTCTCCTCAACCAGACTGTCAGTAGGCTGCAGCGTATTGCAGAAGGCAAGAAAGAAGAAGTGTTTGTGCTCTACTCTGCACATGATGTCACCTTGTCACCTGTTCTTAGTGCCTTGGGCATTACAGAGGCCAGATTTCCCAGATTTGCTGCCAGATTAGTTTTTGAGCTGTGGCAGGATGGGAAGAGGCCCAAAGAACACTTTATCCGCATCCTGTACAATGGTGCTGATGTCACATTCCAGACCTCGTTTTGCAAGGATCATTATAAACGTTCCAGCAAGCCAATGTGCCCGCTAGAAAAATTTGTCAACTTTGTCAAGAGGGATATGTTCTTAATTTTTAACAGTACAAGCTACTACGATGCATGTCATAGGAGAGCACTGTAGAGAAGGGAGGAGGCAAGGAGGCAGTGTTAACTTATGTCAGTGATCTGTTTTCTGGTGGAGGCACAGTTCAGTTTTCTTACTTCTTGAATTTTTATGTGTAAGTACAGAAGGGTAATGCTTGAAACGTTCTTCAGATAGTTTTATTTTCATTCAGGCTGCAGATGGCCTTCAGTAGAACAAATGCCAAGGGTTATGTGTATGTGTACACTCACAAATATTGTTAACTGTTGTGATAAACCACATGGGTGAATGTAACCTGGTCCTTGCTTGATAGAGTGAGAGTATACACTTTGTGTTTCTCTGTTCCAGAGCAATACTTGGATAGCCTAAGTTTAAAGCCAAAACTACTACATCTCACAGTCATTTGAAGCAGTTCATGTCAGGGTCATTATGAATTCCAGGTGTCTGCACTAAGGAATTTTTGAATTTCTTTACTCAGAGGAAGCCTTCTAATATTATGGGGCAGGTCCTTAAAGCTAAGTGCATGTATGTGTGTATGAATACTTCCCTGAGCATGTACAAATGAGAGTGTGCCTTTTGCGCCTCACAGACCTAAAAGCCCTTGGCTATTGTTGCTGGTGCCAGAGAGGGGTGTACTGGAAAAGGGATACAAAACTCTACTCTTTGATCGCACTTTCAGCACTTTGAATAGTTCAAACACAGTCTAGAAACACGTAAAGGCCTTGTGACGTTAAAATAGATAGGAAACACTAACAGTACCACTAAACCTGAGTGGGAAATTAGGGTTAGAAATCAGTTTTATGGTGAAGTGTTGGGCTCTTCCCCATTGTGAACACGTTCGAGCTGTTGTGCTATGAAACAAATCAGTATTTTAGGAATTTGCTATGGTGACTGCTTGAGACAGCTTGATTAAATACTGAGAAAATTTTGTAGTTGAGTTAGTATTTTTATGGACTAGGAAGCTCTTATTTTGTAAGACTAGACTTGTACATATTGTACTGTGTATATTTATAACACAGTAGATCTTTCTTACCTGTCTAGTTTGTAAAGACTTGTGGAAGTCACTTTTTAGACTTTTTTCCCCTTATCAGGATGTTTAGATTTAAGAATAAACTGTCTGTTATGGCTAATTTGAACAATGAGTAGATATGAAAACTTCAGACTGCTTTCATCTCTGTAGGAGTAGTAAATTGAGAACCAATTTTTAATAGAATTCCTAGAAATTTTATAATGATGGAGGTTTCTTAACCTCTAGAAATAAATTAGTGCGTGAGTTGTGATTCAATGGTGCTAGTTTGTCAAAGAAAACATAACTCAACATAAGTTCTCTGACTCTTGGTATTCCAGTCTCTCTGTTTTCAATGCTGCATTTGAACATGTTTCTTAAAATAAAATTCTGGGGTCTCTTTGTGTATTTGTGTGTTATGTTTGTTGTGACTTCCTTAGCTGTTTGGAGGAACAAGGTGTATATTGTTAAGGTGCTTGTTGCATTTCTAACTTCTTCACCTAATCTGTCCTGGACCCCAGTCTGGGCAGGAGCAAGTAAACATTTCATGAGTACTGAACTAGAAATCCTGATAGAGTATCTGGGGCTTTTGTACCACACTGGAGTGGTCACCTTTCTGTCTAGGAGACTGGATCTGCTTGTCATCATCCCTGCTTGTGTGCTGGACGGCAGACAGGAAGAGAGAATCTGGAAGGTGAGGTGTCTGTAGAAATTGGATAAAGGGGACCTTTTGTCCAAAAAAGTAGCCAAGGTAGAGACCCCATAACTTTTCCTTTCTGTTGAGGTGGAACATCCTGTGTTTGTGCCCCCACTGCCCCTTCTGTCACTGGGCAACACTGTAAAGACTTGGCTGTCAGTGGGGACTCTGCAGTAGCTCCATCTCTCTTGTCCTGGTGTGATAAAGAGCACTGATAGCTGTTTCAGCCAGAACGGCCTCCACTGTGGTCAGGCAGTGACAAGAAATCTGGATTGGGGGATTTAAAGAAATCTGGAACTAAATTTCACTTTCAGCTTCAGGTTGTCAGTACCTGCTCACCTGTATGTTCAAGGGTCACTGGGTAGGCAGAACCAAATCTTTAATGTAAAAATAATTTTTTAAAAAGGGCAAAAGTTAATTATTCTTCTGTGTATGCTCAGGTCATTAAGATACACTAATCTCTTCTAAACCATAAATGCAGAGGATCTGCAGCAGTGAAAGACTTGATCCATCTCCAGTGCCACCAGAAGGGCTAAAGAAAAGAGCTGCAGGGCTGAGATCATTCTCACAAACCTTGGATCTTGCTGGAGATGAAGTGATAAGCAAATTGCATTATTGAAGTTGATTAATCATTACCTTTTGAAGTTTGACCTAATTTATGATTCAATTTGTAATTTCAAGTGGATTTATATTTGGATTAAGGTAACAAATATAACTACCTGAACAATGAATAGAGGAATTGGTGGGAATTTATTTATCCTGGAATTGATAAATAGCCTTTCTGTAGGGTGCGCTGATGAATTAGCTGTACTAACTGGGACACATCGACTTGAGAGTTGCACAGTTTAGTGTGGTAGAGCAGGACTAAAAGCTGCTCCTTTAAGGAGTGCTGCTTGAGATCCTGCTCTTGGCTTGAAACCGATGTAGGAGTGGGCTGTTTTGTTGTGTGCTAAACACGGTATTCAGAAACTGATGTTTAAACATGTTGAGTACTTGTACTGTGACTGAAATGTGCGCGGTGCTTCCTCACCAATCCAGCTCATTTTCCAGTGCAGTGCTGGTGTCCCGCGCTCCCCGCCCACTCCTCGCTCCTGTTTGTTCCGTTTCTAGGAAGGCGTGACAGCTTTCGTTTCAGACGCTCCCTGCGCACTGTGAGTGCCGAATGGCTTGGCTTGAGCTGCCGTGTATTCCTTGTGTATCAAAAGGGAGGGAAGGGCTGTGAAGGCGGGATTCCCGAGCCCGAGGGATGCGGAGCAGCGTCCCCGGAATCGCCGGGCGGGAGCGCGGGCGGGGCTGCGGCGCCCTCGCGTGGCGGCTCCGGGAGCTGCAGCCCGGGATTGCGGGATTGCACCGGCAAGGAGGCTCTGGAAAAGCAGGAGTTAAAACCTGGAGAGCTGTCCAGGGATTTCATCCTGCAGTCTGAGGAAGAGGCTCCATCCCCGTGGTTTAAGTGAATAGTGTCTATGTGAGGTGCTCACCCCTGTAGGGTGAAGAAGGAATAACGACAGCTGTGATGGTTATTTTGAAGTGAGTCATTTATGTTGTTGAACACAAGTGTATTCTGCAGGTATTTTACAGCTTAGCTATCCTGTGTACTAAAATCAGCCTTACACTTTTCAGCAGAGTTGCTTTTGAAATTAGGAAAGCCTATTCTATATGGAAGTATAAAACAGAGTATTATTTTTTGTCAATTTTCTGGTTTGGTCTCAGTTTGTTTGCTTTGCAGTTTTGTTCCATCCCCCTTTTCCACATGAAAATAGCTATGCTACATGTGAGTACTATGACCTTATTCAAGCAGTTGAGGTGTAAAGTTCCTTCAAACTGAAATCAAACACCATTAAGCTTCTTGTTTCCAAATGTCCTGGAGAGCCATTTTCAAAATTGATTCAGAATTACACTTAAGCTATTCCTTTAGGATCCCCTAACCAAAATCATCATTATTTTTTTCTTCTGTTGAAAGTAAAAAGGTAGGGTGAAAGAAAAGTGATGGTATTTGAAATGTAAAGCAGTCCAATTTTCATTCTAAAGACAGTCTTTATGGCAGAGTAAAAAAATTGGGAGGACGTGGGAGGGGAAAGTTTGAGCAGAAGTTGTTGCTGTAGGTCCCTGCAAAACAGGACACATAGGATAAAAGATGAAAAATAGGTAGCAGATAGAAAGTATGGCTTCTTGCATCCATCTTCCCTGGAGCAGGTACAGAGGCAGCTGTTTGAAGCTGCTCCTACCCAGGAGACTGAGGATCACCAGCCAGCTACAGGACAGAAGGAATGTCTGAGGGCAGCAGTGGGGGTGTCTGCAGGGTGTATGTGTGAGTGCTGGGGTGTGTGCAGCAGTGCCTGGAGTAACTGTAAGGTTAAAGGGTCCAGGGCCAGAGTGATCTAAGAAGGGATTCTGCAGATTTAGATGATGAGAAGGATGACTGTAATACTGTTTTGTCTTTTTAAAAGTCTTTCTGCCCTCAAAAGTGGTGAGTAACAGAGACAGAATCAAGTCTGGTTCCTGATGAATCAATATGATCCATTGGTTGCTAATTTTATTTTCCTTTTTGAACTGATAGCATACTTAATGTTCTTCTTTAACAATGCCAGTTATAACAGGCTTTTTACCAATTCAGTGCCTTTTTTAAAAAAACCCCAACTTTAACAACCAAACCTTTATGAGTAACAGGCTACAGTGCTTTTCTGCTGTGCTCATACATGCATAACTCAGGCTTATCTTGAAGGATGATTAACAGCTACTGTCACTTTTAGCTGTCAAGTGGACAACAATAATGGCTTGAGTCCTATCTCAAGCACCAGAGAGGTGTCTTTTTGCTTAAACCTCTTCCAAGGGGGATTAAATGATGTCCATGACTATGTAATAGAACTGGTAAAAGATGACATTTGTCAACAATTAGTGTGCTCTCAGCTGTGTTCCTAACCCTTTAGCTGTGATCCCAGAGTTAAGTAGGTTTAGGGAGAGTTTTACCTGTTAATATTTAACTTGAGTCTGCGATGTGGTAATTGGAGTTTTGGTAAGAAAGAGCACTGCATCTTGTTGAAGAGTGATAAAAATACTTTCGTTTTTAATAGGGGACTGGAAGCAGGCAGTGCTGCTCTGAAGTGGTGTTTATAGGAGGAAGGCAGCCAGCTCAAACACAGATAGACAGGGGCTCATTAGCTCTAAGGGCTTGTTGTGAATCTGGGCTGCTTCTGGCAGTGCTTGTTCTGATGGGCATAGAATGGAATGTAATTGTCACAGCAGGATCCGTGTGTCCCAGCATCCAGGTAAAAACCATTGGATTTGCCTGAATCACCTTTTCACTAAGGACTGACTGCTTGCCATCCTTAATTTTTGTAAAGTACTTCTCTGGGACACAGACCTTCACTTTGCCTGCTTTGCCAGGGGGAAAACTTCCTGCAAATCCTGGAGGGCAGCGGCAGAAGGGAGAGGAGCCTTTCTGTGTCCTTGGTAGCCCCTGGGTGGGCTCCTTGGGCTGCAGCTGCTGTGGCTCTGGCCCTGCACCTTCTCTGTGCCCCATCGCTCTCTGCTGCTCCCCACATCCCACTGCTCCTGCTCTGGAGCTGTTGCCCTTTTCACTGCTGCCATCCTCTGGTGTTTGTGCAGCACCACTGAAAAACGCTGCCCGTGGCCTTTGCCAGTAACTCAGTTGGAGCACACCCAGTTGTAATAGCAGTTTAAAACTGATCTTGGCTGTCACTGATGGATTAAATTTTAATTAGGGGTGGCAGTGTTATTTCCTTGACATCAGATGACAGTGCAATGCAATGTCAGGGAAACACACCCCTTTACTGTCTTCCAACTCCTTCATTGGATGCAGAAGGTCAAATTTTCTACAACTGGTCCAGATTCTCAATCCTGGAACTCCACCTGTAATATTATAATATGTATGATTCCACTCTAATACCCTGGGCCATGGGGCTGTGAGGGGGATATGGGGGGCTGTGAGGGGGATATGGGGGGCACATGGTGCTGGCTGGGCATGTGGAGCTGAGGAAGACGAGGAAGAGGAAGGCAGAGGATGCCCCAGTGAGTAAACCAGCACTGGCACACTTGACAGTCATCAGCTGTTGCACAGATGTTTATTTCCCTATAAATATGACATAGATTTCATCCACCTTTGGCTGTTGTGAAGATATTTTGGTAGTAATATATCAGGCTTGGAATCTGTCTGATCAGAGAACATAAATATTAAAAGTATGTGAATGAGATGAGAAAGTTATAGAACGTCAAATATTAACCACTGGTAACTGCAGGTGCAGGAAACAGTTTGCATGCAAGATCAAAACTGAAATATGTTATGAAATCCCATTGAACATTCCTGGCTGTGGCACTGAGAATGTGAAGTTGGATTGATGATCCATCAGCCCAGACTGTAATCCTGTTCTGTAATCCTGTGTGCTTAACTTGTGGATGGAAAGATGATAGATTAGTAAATGGCTTGTTGTGCACACTTCTAACTCTAAACATACTATGAGCAATTTACTTATTGCTATGGAATAGGAAATGTAGTATTTGCTTTAGTTTCTTTTTTAAATGACATTGTTTCATCAGTACAGAATCCAGGTCATGTTTTCTCAATCCTGTGTGCTGTTAAATAATGAAAATTGATTGGGTATGAAACATGTTTCATCCTCATTCTCTTAAGCTTTCAATTTTTCATGGAAGCAGTCACAATTCCTTTGGCCTCTTGGAGCTCTTGAGCACATTGAAACTTATTATTTCACCAGTATGAAATGGTGTTAAAATACCTGGTGCAACCTTTGAAGGTTTCTATCATCTATATTTATTAGAAATAACTCTCAGGATAACTCAAAGAATAAGTGCCCTGTAGGCTATACTAATTAAGACAAAATACAACTATTTTTACAACATTGACAAGGGAGGAAGGGAGGTTCTTTCCCAGAGCCTGGACAGAGTTGTGTTTCTGAGGGCTGTGAGAGAGAACCAGAGCCAGGTGATGTTGCTGTCTGGGGACTGCAGGAGGGACATCCAAGGGAGGATCTTCCAAAAGAGGATCCATGTCCTCTTTTGAACATCCAGAACAGCGAGAAAGCTCAAAACTATGGTTGAACAACCCGGAGGGAGACTCCAGAGAGAAATCTGGAAGGGAACAAAGGTTTAGTCAAATGTAAATAGGGTTACTATGAGAAAAAAAAAAACCATTTGAATCTCTTCTTCCTCATGGTTAGGGCTAGAAGTAATTGTAGTTAAAAATACTCAAGTTGGGCATTTAAGAAAGAAATTGTGGGAGTCTAGCAGAGTGGTGGGATGAACTGGTGGGAGAGGTGTGAAGTCACAGACCTTCAGTGTGTTTAGGAATAGGAGATATAAACACCTCCCTGAGCATTTATTTGATTTTGTAACTAGAAGATGAAGAGGTGGTTTCTAAGTCTCTCTCATCCTTTATTTTTCTTTGATTGTATGGAAATACTTCCCTAATGCCCACTGCTTCTGGCATGTATAGTGGTAGTCTCCTGGCAAAGGACTCAAGAATTTGGGTGTTTGGAAGCTGAGCATTTCTCCAAGTTTTCCAGCCATGTACAGTGAGCTATCTAAAGCCTTTTCATCCATCAAAATTAAGCTACAGAGTTTGGCAGGGCTGAGGTTTTTCTCAGTTCCCACTGGAGTGTGCAAATGTAGATTTCATTACTGACTTCCTGCCAAAAGACTCCTCAGGGAAAAACCGCTATCATCTGAATCTGTTACCTTTCATTACTTCCCTTGTATACATCCCCTCCCCTCACAATTTTCCCTCTTTCTAAAGCAGCTGATATATTTTTCTCTTAAATCACTGACCACTCAGGCAACTCCAAAATATTGATATGCCTGTGTGAGGGATTCTTTTCCAGACACAGAATTGAGAAGGGCTTATTGCATCTTTGATCCATTCTGTTTAGAAATATTATAATCCTATGATTTTTAACTTCTTATTTAATCTTCTTTCAAAGTTTGGCTTTTCCAGAATCCAAATGGTGCCTATGAGTTCATGTGCATTTGTGTGCCTGCATATAAATATAATATCTTATAGGGGGTTCTCATAAAGCTTTTTTCACTGTTTCTTATTTTCACCCACACCTCAAATCTGTCAAGTCAGAATTGGGATTGAATAGGACACTTTGCCCTGAGTGCACTGCTCTCTTTTCCCAGGCCCTCTTAAATGTGAATTTTCAAAATTTCTTTATGTGATTTTCCAGCAAGGTTCCCTGTAAGGAATGTAGTCTTTTTAATGAGAACATTTCCCTGCGAGAGATTACAGTCCTGTTAAATATTGATCTAAAATTTAAAGCTTGTTACAGCATTTATCAATCCAGTTTCTATCAGAACTTCTGGGATTTGTCTAGTTAATCTGGACAGAGATAGGCAAAGACTTTGGTTGTTGCCTCCTTCAGATGTTTGGAACAAAAAATGACTTTGCCAGTGGGAGAGAGTGAAGTGTCCTTATCAAACACCCTCAGCAGATGTCTTCTCTATGGAAGAGTTTTCTCAGGCTGACAGAATGCTAATATCTGCTGTTACCCTGGTGGGCCAGCTCTGTAAATCACTGATTCGTTGGATGTGTGGGAGAAAAGAGCACAAAGCTTTGGTTCTTTAACCTGGTCCTTGATTGAATCTGGTCTACTGGCAGCATCTTAACACAGGAGAGAAGGGTTTTTGTAATCACACCTGGTTTGGGGAGAGGTCTCCCCCTTGGTAAATTTTTAACCTGAGCAGATTTCAACAACATTTGTCGGGAATGTAGAAGTCACCAATCTCTACAGATTTTGTGAAAATATATGACCAACAGAGGAAAGAGATTTTCTATGGGAAGTTAAAGACTGTTCTGAAGACACTGAAGTTGATCAGAGGTAAGATAAAAATGCACACACACGAGGCTTCTAAAATCCTGAGCCTACTTTTTTCTTTGTTGTTTTCCATCAATAGATACTTGTCCACAAATGTTGTGCAGGTATAGCACCATTTCCAGGTTCTGCTTATACCCCCATAGAGCTGGCCTGAAGAGAGAGCTTTCTGTAAGAAGAGCAAGAAGGTAAGTTCCAAATTATTTTTTTGCCATGGCACTCTGCTTTCTCGATGTCAAGAGAAGAAGCAATTTCAGAGGATTCTGCTGGAAATGTTAGCATGCTATTTGCATTGAGTAATGGTACCTGCATCTCCCTAGTGGGTGTTATTAGTAATGAGCATGGCCCCTTCACAGATGTGAACCTAACTTTGGAAAGGCTCCTCTGCACCCTCATTGAAAATCCTGATCTCATTCCAATATACAATACCTGTTGGAAAGCTCTACCAGGGCACAATTCCTTTGTGATTTTACTGACCACAGAAATTGAGAGTAGAGTGAAGTAATGTCAATCCAAAATAAAAATGGCTGGAGGAAAACCTGTTTAATAATTTAAGTTTTACAGGCTTTTACAAGAAGCAGTGAAAGGAATGTCATCCTTAGGATTCTGATGAAATTCCAGACTCTGTAATTATCTTGACTCTGAACCCCACCTGCAGTTTCTGTATAAAAAGCTGCTCTGCTTCCAGCTGCAGCCTGCTGTGCAGTGATTCTGCTCAGTGTCAAACAGGCACTAGGGCTCATCTGAGAGGGAAATGATAATATAATTTATATAATTTATACTGTGCTTTGTTGCATATTTCAAAGTCCCTTCAAGATTCCTCTGGATAAAATGCACAGCAGAAATGAGATATTATTTGGAAGGATTTTTATAATCAGGCAACGAACCTGGCTGATTATTTAACTTTTTTGGGGGTGCTATATTGTTATGCTTACTTGTGGGTTTTGCCAAAACTTAAAACATAAATGCACTAGATCAGTGTGTACATACAACAATCAGGTTTCCTTAAGCTTAGGTCATCTCTCCTTATGAAAGCAGATCAGCAGGAAGGTCCTACTGATGGAACAGAGTCTGTGCTGCTCATTTAGGAGCAATTGCTGAGTTCTGTTTTCTGGTCAGGTGTGTATGGGCTCTGAAAGCACGTGCTCCCATTGCACTGTTACCTTCAGTGGAAAGCCTTTCATCCTCAGTTTTGGGAAGAGTCCGTGAAAAAAGAGGTAATTTGCAGCTGGCTGATGCCAAGGGTGTGCCGTCCTTCACCTGTGTTTCTGTAAATGAGGCATTACCCAGGGTCTGTCGTTCTGTAGGCTGTGGTTAAGGGTTGCTCTGCATGCTGGGTTGCTGAAAGGCTCTCTGGCTTCACCGTTTTTTTACGATTTTTAAAGGATTTCTCTTCAGGAATCCACTTTGTAATTAATTAATAGTGTACCAGAGTTAAGAGGTTTGCATTGGTTTCTCTTTAAGGAAATGTTCCCTGTTCTGTAGATTTATGAATTGCATGATACTCCTAACACAGCAATGCAGGACTTCCAACATCTAGAACCTGAATTTTGGCTTTATGCTGGAGGTGAAACATCACAGAGTGCATTAAGTTCTTGTGTGTAACTCAGTTTTCCTGGTTCCTTAGATTGATAATGATTTCCTCGGGTTCTTCTCCATTAATCTAGCTCACATGATGATCAGAAGGATAATTTAAATTCCTTACTTATGACCACCATCTTGAATGTGTTTGTATTTTTAGGCATGAGACTGCCAGGTGAGATTAGATCCCGTTGCCATAATGCAGGTGTGTACTGTGGGAGATGACCCTTTTATTGAAATGAACTGGACAAAGTGCTTTGACTAGACAGTGACAGAAAAAAAGTCTTGTCTCCCTGATCCCCACCAGAACCTTCTCTAGACCTTTCCCCAGAGCCAGTTGGATGCCATAAAGCTTCAGTACAGGAGCACCTTTGAAGTGGTGGCATTTAATTTGCATCTCGCCTCTGATTCTTGAAGGTGCATTCTTACTGTTTATGGATTCTTAGACTAACCCTTACACCAGGAAATGCTGAGAATTTTCTTTTTCTTTATAAATCCCAAACTATAATTGAATGTAGAACTGTTTGAAGTGACTGCAAGGCTGTGGCTGAATTTAATCAGGGCTTTAATGTATATTATATATGAATATAAGTCTCACTCCTTCCTAGAAGTAATTCATATTCTGCTAATGGTTGTATGAGAAACCACTGTGTGTTGGGGTGGGGAGGTGGAGAGTAAATGATTTGAGGAGAACTCCTGACTCTGTGAGATGTGACTCAGTGTGAAATGACAGCTTGAGCCTGCAGGTGATGATTTAGCACTAAGTAACTCGAGGGAAGGAATATTTTCCAGTTTGCCTTGGGCAATGAGAACCTTTGTGCTTAATGCATCTTAGAAATTTTCTCTGCAGACTTTTTAAGGCTGTGAGGACTTCCTAGGGGCTTCAGTGCCTTATCCTTGCTATTCATTCCTGCCTTGAGGTAAACAGTGCCTGAATGCTCCTGGAGCTGTGAGGATTAATTCCCCTTTGATCAGGCATAGCCTGAGCCAGGTGCTGCTGCTGTTCTTCCACTGATTTTTTCTAAATTGGGCTGCAAACTGAGAGAAGTACCTGTAGTTTGATCATCTGTAATTTATTACAAACTTGTCATAGCACAGGAGACCATGGTTAGAAGCTCTCCAAATGAGAGCAGTGTTAGCAATGTCAAATGAAGTTCAAAATTCACATCAGTGACCACACTGAACCGTGATTTTTCTCTCTCCTTGCATTCTCTTTTGCATCTAATTAAGATACAAGTCAGCAGTGTCCAGGTCAGAAGCTGTCCTGCTTTCTGCACGCAGCAGAGCTGCCAGCCACCTCAGGGGGGGAAATGAATTCTCCAGGTGTTTGTTCCACTGTGGTGGCTGAGATATTGCTGCCAGTGTAAATATGCCATGCTGGAATCCAGGCTGCTCGTTTGGGAGCCCTGTACCTGTAAAGTTCTTTCATTTTTAAAGGCTACAGGCAGTCAGTAACTTACCACACTGTCACCTGTAGCCTGGTCACTGACACCACAAATCCCTGCTCTATTCACTGCTTTCTTATTCATCCACAGGCAGTAGCATGTTGATTAATATTTTGCCTCTTGGAGGCATTCCTTTGAGAAGTTTCACAGCCTTTTATAAATTTTGCAAATGACATTCTAAACAAATATGAGCAGATTAATAAGAACTGCCATAATCTATAATGATGTGAAACTATGACATATTAAAGGAGTGAGCAAAGGAAATGTGTAGAACTTGGACTTTTAGCCAAGCAAGATGACCCTTTTTTTCCATCTGAGCTATTTTAATTTTTAACTTTAGGAGGTAACCACCTGAATGGTGATATTCTGCCTGGTTCAAAGTGATGTATTTTGTCATGCAGGGACTCAGTCCACCAGTGGGATCCCCCTTGTGGTAGATCTGAATTTGAGTCAAAAATCCTGACTTATTTCATCTAGAGGTTCCTCTCTTTATGATTCTAATGCAGCTGATAATTGCTTCAATGTAAGTGATTTTTCTGAAGGGTGCTGTACCTAACAGTGTCTTTGTCAGTCCAAAGAAGAAGCTCGTGTATATCAAGGGGAAGCATTTCTACTTATTGTCATTATATCAAGATTTGTTGTGGTAGTTTGTCTCCAGCTGCCAGGAATATCACTGATTGCCTGTTCTTCCACTGCTGGAGCAGAGGAAGTGTGTCTGTTTCTCCAGGAGAGGGTGTCCCATCACTGCCTGCCAGAAAGATCTTACACGTAGGCTTACACTCACTCTGGTCTGCTTTTTCCTGTGCTGTATCTCTCAGCCAAAACCAGCTTGGAGAAATGCAAAGAGAGTAAATAAAAAAAGAATAGAAAGAATAATGTGTTAGAAAAGGTTGATGGAAAGATTTTACATATGTCTCTTTCACTTCAGGATTATTGCTATTGACAAATCCTGCTGTTGAGCATAGAATGTAGCTCAAGTGTCCTGGGGGAATTGTGCCTATCGCAACCCTTTTTCCTTTTCTGTTTCTGTAAGTCTCTCTTACATGGGATATTTCGTTCATTCCTTACCAAAATGCAACACCTAATTTGTGGGCCATATTTCTGCCCTTGTTAGATTTTGTTTTCAGGTTATGAACACTTATGCTGTGAAGTATCTTTATTTGATTTTAGCTCCTCTTCAATGTGAATGCACTGTGCCTCTTTCCCTCTTTTCTCTTTTAACAGTGACTCATTATTCAAATGCGTGGCAACTTTAATGGAAATTTGCAGGGGGCTGTAGAAGTCAGGCTGGCTGATGGTTATGGAATAAATGTGTGCAAAATTTGTTTGTGACTTCAAGTTCTTTGTTATAGTTTTGGTTGTTATTGTTTTCCAAAACCCCTGGCAGCTGAAGAAGGAGAAAAAGGAAAAGCAGAGAGAGGATCGATAGCAGGAAAATTAACTCCCAATGTAAAATGACAGCTTGACAGGGAACATATTCAGTATGAATTGCAAATACAGCAAAGTCTGGGAGCCCTAATCTCATACTTTTCCCCCCTGATTTTATCTGATTCTTCTACAGATAGTCTTATATGTACTAACACTGTTTACATCATAGGAGGCTTAATATGATCAATGTTACATTGCAAAAGCATTCTCAATATAATTAGAAGAGTCTCATGCCTCCCCAACAGAATTTGCAGTTAATTTTTTGCTGTGGTAAATGTTAATTTTGGGGAAATACACGTAAATCCAAGGAAGTCTTCTCTACTCCATTGACTCACTTAATAAGAATAAATAATCTCAAAATGTCTGTTCTGTGGTGCTCAGATGTCCCAGAAGTAACTTAAATTGGTATTATTATACCTGAATCAGAGCACTAGTCCTGGCTTGTCTCATGAATTGTGGTGGCAATCAAATCCAGGCTCAGATCCTCAACTCTTTGGATTTAAGTGGACAGCTGATGGTAGTGTGTGTAGGTGGTGCATTGTGTCCTTGGTAGCTGGGGTTCAGTTGTTTCCCCAAATGCTGTAGGTAGTGTTTGGGTTTTTCTCCAGCTGATTTTAGCTCTGTTTGCTAGACCTGATCCTTGCCCTCCCTGAGCTTTGAAACAGCCAACACACCTTGCATCTGTGTGAGCATGTACACAGCCCCCACGGACTTTACTTTTGTGTTTTGGCTTTCCCAGCCTCTGCTGTGTGGCAGTCTCAAAGCTCCACATGTGGAATGTTTCATCTGAGATCCCTACAAAACAACTACTAATTCTTTCAGATACTTTCCACAGCTGCAAAGCATTCGTTAGAACCAACTTCAATTAGACCTTGATTGAAAACTAGGGAAATGTCTAGTTTAGTAGCAGTAAAAGGATTAGAACTAGATGTGGTTTTGTGGCATGAGCGTGTTTTATGTCTGAAGCTTAGCATTTAATAGAATGTGTGGCTGACTCACCTTGCAGTGGTATCACACACATTCCTGTGCTTACATGTGTCCAGTGGAAAAGATGACTATTAGGGGAAAGCCAATGCTTGACTGTATTCCCCGGAATTTCCTGCAGGGACTTGGTTCCAGTCTCCTGAGAATGGCTGTGTATTGCAGCGATTCAGATCCTCTTTCACAGCTACAAACAGACCCATCAATTATTGCACACCTTAAGCCAAGCCCTCATTCCCTCAGCCCCTGCTGGGCTCCTTGGCCGTGGCTGAGATTCATTTCTTTGGCTGGTGGGGCTGAAAGATCATCAGCCACCCCTTTATGGGAAGGGTGATGATGTGTCTCTCTCTCTCCCTGTGCTCTCTGGAAGGAGCAGGAAGGTTGTGTGCAGGTGTGGGAGGGGGCAGCCAGCCACACAGAGTCCATCTTCAGCAATTCTGGCTCTTCCCTGTGACAAACGAGCCCGAGATTCCCTTCCTGCCCGGTGTGACACCACAGCACTGGTGGCACTTGCTGAGCACCAGGAGTGAGCACAGGCTGTCCTTGACTGAACAGCCTGCAGTGAGAGACTCTGTGTGTGTGACTGTGTGCTTGCACACGCCCAAAGACACGGTGCTTATTGTGCCAAGTCAGGGACGTGAATGTCAAGGCATTCCACAAAGCCTAGAAGGGATAATAAAAGTATTTATGAATACTACAGTCATAACTGTTACATTTTTTAAGACCTCCAAAGACTGGACTGATTTATGACAGCGCAGCTCTTAAAAAAATAAAAAAAAAAAAAATCAAAACTTACTACATACAAAAGAAATTAGAGAAGTCAGAAGCTATGTGTTCAAAGAACCATCTAAAAATAAGAAGTACAGCTATAAAGTTTAATATCCCACTGAGCAAAGAAGAAGGTTTTTCTTGTCAGGAGCATAAGCAGTTTTGCTGAAATGTAGTTCTCATTTTGCCTCATACAGTCTCTATGGCAGTGACTGCTATTTTTACTTTAGATGGGGGCTTTTAAATTTCATTATTTGTGCTTTCATTAGCATCATAAAGGAGGTATTGTGACTGTTCTCTGCATTCTGCATATTTGATTCTAAACTCTGACATGCAACAGCCCTGGTTTGGGCTGTGGCAGCTGGAAATTCAGTACAACTAGCATCCTGTCTCCAAGTCTGTAAAGGAAGTGGAGTGACAAAAATACAAACTTTGCAATAGAACAAATGAAAAAAATGCTCATAGAGACCAACTGGTGGTGTATTACACTCACATTGTGACTGCTCTCTGTCACTGTCTGCATGCTTAGTATTTTTGTATAATTTTGGCCCTGTATTCCTGGGTGGTGTGGTAAGGATTCAGTGTTACAGCACAAGTGTTCTGACGTGGAGGTTTGATGCCTAATTATGGCAGCCCAGGGTGATCAGTGCAGTGTTCTCTTCCACTGGCAGACATGCAATGAGAGGTGAAGTTACCTGTAATTTCTTCTACACCTACAGTAAACCAAAGATTTTAAATAAAGTCCTCACCCCCCATCCCTTCCCAGTTCTATCATAGTGGCAGAAGGTATATCCTTGCTTCTATGCTTAGTTTAACTCATTTTCAGTTATTTTGTGGACTGCAAAAGCCTCTAGCAATGCCCCCTGGTCTCTCAGATGGTTTATTAATTGCTTCTCCATTTCTTTCAGTGTGCATTTGCTCCCTGTTTGAGTTCAAGCTGTTTTGCTTTGTGCGGAGGCTTTTTCTCTCAGGATTCCCATGCCATGGCTCAGTTGCTGTTGTGCTGTGTGTGCTGACTGAGCTGCTGGGCTGCTGAGGGACAAGAGACTCCCACTCCATGGGCCCTGCCTGGCACTGTGGTAGGGAAGGGCTGCACTGGAGGGATGGATGTGGGTAGCTCTGATTGTTTTCATCTTCTTTAGAAACCTGTTCATGTCTGTGGTTCTGTCCATCACAATAGTGTTGGGCAGTACTGTTATTTTTGTTATTCCATAGTATAATCAGATCATCCTCAATAAAAAATCCTCAGTAAAAATAAATGGTAACTGATGCAATTGCAGTATTTTTAATATTCATATTGCTACTGTCCCTTAGCCAGCTCAGATCTGCTTTGTTAAACACTGATGCACGTTGAACAGAGGTATGAATTGATATATAGAGTTTTGGGATTGGTTGGATTTGTTTTTGTTTTTTTTTTTTTTTTCCTTCAAGTGGTTTCTGTTATTCAGATATTGAACTGCATTAGACAACTGCAGGCTTAGGAAACATTCGGCCCAGAAAACTCCCACCTGGAAATGCAAATTCCATCTTAAATCCCATCTTCCCCATCTCTGCACACTGTGGAAGTCTCCTCTGGAGAAGGCAATGACATCAAAACCATATGAATGCTCTGGAGAGGGGAAAGGCCCAGAACTGAATCCAAAGCATCATTATGGGCTCATTCGAGCTGCTGATTATCAGAGAAAGCTGAGCCTTGTACCGACTTGCTAAAGGTACTTTTAAGCCATTAACACATCATCATAATACTCTAGGAGTTTGGAGGAGGGAAATAAGCCACAAAAATAGTTTTCTGTGACTGTAACTTGATCTGGTGAATGACAGTATGTTCTCAATGCTGTTTGTGTAGTTCTCATTATGATTGTGGCCTTTAATAATTAGTTAATAACAAGGCTATGGCAAAGCCTATGTTGCTGCTTTCATCATATGCTGGAAGTATTTCAGAGGTTAGGAATGAATGGCAGGGTCAATGAGGTCTCTTTGAACTCATTTGCCCCTTAATTCTTCCATAATCTTTAAATCTGCATTCCATTACCTCTAAAACATTTGCTGAACATGATTCTATGTCAGCTAAGATGCATATTCCTGGCTTCAAATAACCTCCACTGCCCTCTCTTCCTCTCTGTGGCCTCCACTGGGTTCCACTTAACTGCATTTCCAGCTCTCCAAGATGTGGTAGCTATTTGGAAAGCAAAATCATGTTATTCCTTCTTTTGTGACAATGGCTGGCTTCTTGAGTGTTTTCTGTCAGATCTTGATTTTCCTCATTAAGTGTTCCTGGTATTGATGGCTTTCCTTTCTCTATTCTTTATGAAAGAACCACCTGAATTTCATTCTTTTGCCTCACCAAACTCTGCTCAATTCAGTGAAACTCTTGAGATTAGTAAAAAGGGAGGACAGAATTTCTGCATAATGTTATGGTCGGTGTTTGGAGTTTAATCTGTAATGTCCTTTCCTATCTCTCTTCTTAACCTGATGATAAGTGATTGTGTAGTGCTGGCTCTGGGCCTGTCTAATTTTTTCCATAATCATGTGGCATTTTCCATGTTTTCTAATGAGCAGTTTTTTGTTTCTTGGTAGTTTGAGTATTTTTTTCTTTTCTACACTTGGGAGATAGAACTCAATGGGTTCTCAATGCCTTTCTCTTGTATTTTTCCAGGATTATTCTTAACTAAGACTGTGTTCTCGTTTTTCATCTCTCATTTCTTCTCCTGTGTGTTGTTCTTCTATGGATGTTTGCATTGCATTCTCTTCCTCCTTGGATTTTCATTTGTCACCAGTCCCCTTGGTCTGATGATTGTCCCTTTCTCTCCATCTTCACCTCAATCATCTCCCTCAAAAGATCTTTCTTCCTCCTTCTGTCTAGGGTGGCACACAGAACCTCTCTTTTCTTTGCACCTTTCCAGTGAATATTATTGTCCCTGATTAATTTTATTGGTTATAATGGAATTCAGTGCTATCTCTTTGTTGAAGACCATGAGATGGACCCATTTCAGATCTGATTCCTTAGGACCAAATTAAATCTTGTGTGTGTATGTTGGGAGAATGTGCCTACATTTCCATGACTTGCCTGTTAACAGAGCAAGGTCTGTGCTGATAACTGAAGCTGTACATGTTGCCTTGGTTTTTCTGTTGTTTCCATGGATTTTCTTGGTGGCTACAAGCTCTGTTTCTGCCTGTTAGTTCCATTACTTGGAGTGCTTGCCTGTGAACCTTGAGAGGGACCTCTGTGAAGTCAGTTGTATTTGTACTGGATTTTGTACCATTTCAGTGTTTCTTTCTCATGCCTTTTGTACTCAGAAAAACATGTTCCATTGTATTGCAATCTCTGGGACTAAATACCAGGAGCTCAGGGAGTGTTTCTTAGTCACACTTCTGCTAAGAAAACAACAGTTCCCCAATCTTCCATGGTCTTTTAGTCTCCTCAAAAGATCAGTTGCTGGATTTTGACTTATCTAACTTCCTTTTTAGATTTAATAGTTATGTTATTGGTAGAAAATGTGAGTTCTTTTTCATCTTACTTAAACTAATTTTACACCTGTATATTCCCACTAGCATTGACTTAATTTACTGTGAAGTGAACGAAATCAGAATCAGGACCACTGAATGTATAAAACATACTTGGGTGTGCAGGTCTGATTAGCTGTGAAATGTTTGATGGCAGTTCTGAGTGCAGGATGGTATACAATGACACACTGTTTGGTACTCTGGGAGAGCGAGGCCTGCAGGGCCCGGGCAGGAGAGCTCTGTAAAAATGAGAGAGGTGACAGAACAGCAAGTGAGAAGAAGAGAGAGGGAGAACGTGAGGACGGATAGAAGAATGTGTAAATGGACTGATGAATGATGAGAGAATGTGCAGCTGAATTAAAGAATGTGTGAGCTGATAGATGGGAGATTGGGCAGGCAGACACAACCAAATGTATTTTAGAGTAAAAATAAATGTTCCAAAGAGCTATAAAGAGGAAAAGAGACTGAGGGGATATAAAGATTAAATAAAAGAATCAAAAGATAAGGGCATTCACAACCAGGCTGGCAAACATTACAGTGGCATGACCTGGAGAACATTGCTGAACAATTAAGGAAAGGAGAAAGACAGCAGGGAAAAGCTTGAGGGAAACTTCTAAGTGACACTAGTGGCAGGGCAAATCTAGTAGTGCTTTGAATTGCCCTCTGAAGAAGCTGGCTTTTCTTCTGGGATTGACCACAGAGGTTTTTAAGGCCATGTATTATCTCTGTTCTCTGCATATTAACTTGGATGGATGTACTAGCACATTTCTTATAATCTTACCTGGTGGCCTGGATTGAGAGTCCCCCTATGGCATAAGGCTGCTGACCCTCCAGAGCTTGTGGTGTACTCATAAATTCATGTTTCCTGAAATAACTTTGGAAGTCTAAGGAACAGCTTGAGAGGTGAAAGCTCTTAATCTGCACTGAGATAAGTTCCCTTAGATTAGACATTATAAACCTCCCAGGTCATGAGATGCAGCATCCTCAGAGCACGGAGCTGGAAGTGCTCTCTTCTGTACAGCTTTAGGGACATTACTTAGATTTTATAGAGGAGACTGGGGCCACTCTAATGAACAGTGAGAATCAGCATAGTTTTTTTTCTCTATTCCTTGTCTACTTCTTTCCCTTAGAAAGCCTTAACTCATGGGAAATGCTGGTAAGAACTGTCTATGTTGTTGTTGTATGTTTTGGCTGGAAGACTGAGGCTGTCACTTCTTATGAAGTCTTAGCTGGAATTTACTACTGGAAACTAGTCTGAGTTAAAATTAAGTGCTATTTTTGACTGGTCAGATTTTATTCTCCATCTGCTACATAATCTGTTTTGCCATGGTGCTGCACAAATGCTTTTGCTGGGAAGAGAAATGAGGTTGTTAGGGGCAGAAAGAGGCAGCTGTCAAGAAAATCTGCTTTTTGTGAGGGCAGTTCTACCTTAAAAGAGTGTGTGAATCTATACACAAAGATGCTTCTTACTTATAGTGATTTTTAATTTTTTTTTTCTGAACTGATGTAACAGGGCTCACCATGGGGCAAAAGATGAGGGTAGAACTTTCTTGGATGCTGTCATGCAGCTGGCTCTATGTGTCAGTATAAACCAGCAAGGACAAGGGATATGTGCTGGTGAGTGACTACTGGCCAGCTTCATTATCTTTTAGGCATGGTAGGAGCGGGATTTAAGTTATTCTTACTCTTTGATCCCCAAAAGGAAAATGTTCCTATGTTAACCCAACATGGAGCAAACTCATTGTAACAAAGCAGATCCACAATACATAAAGATTTGCAATCAATGCACATTTATTTCTCTTTATAACTAATGAGCATTGTTTTGCCAGAATAAATGATCTTTTTTTGAGTATTGAAGCATCCTATCTGATTGCTGAAACCAATCAATATCACTAAAAACATAAACTATGACAGTGGTCAATCATAAAAGCCTATTTTCTGCAGGTATTCTTCTAGTAGCCAGCAGACCTGTATAGGTTATTGCATTTTTAAAGCAAACTGTAGTGTGCAAATAAATCCAAACTATAAGAATCCTCTTCCAAGAAAATTATTTTTGAAATATATTCCTAAAAGTTCCATTCATCTATTACATGAATTTACTATCTATGTTCTGCCAAGAGCTTTGTGAAACAACTGCTTCCTCTTCACCCTGTGCATGAGTACTGACATCCACATCTGCACTACTTGGAGACAGACTAGGATGTTCAATGTTTCTGTTGAGGACTTGGGGAAGCTTTCAGGGCTTGATTTTCTATGGAGTGAGAAGATTTTTTTAGTCTCTTTTAATTTTCATAGATTAATAGTCTTCAAAATAATCCAGGTAAAAAAAGGTACAAATAAAACTCCATGCTATTTTACTAAACTTTGCATAGTCAGGATATTAAGTAGGATTTGATTATTTCACCCAGGAGCTGGAGCTGGTGACCAACCAATGTCTGATCTTGGCTCAGAATAAATACTGTGAACAAAACTGTGCTATAGGCAGTTGCATGGCTTGAATTATGGAAGTGCTGTAGAGGTCACACTTGAGACATGGTAGTGAAAGTGACTTGTTTTGGTGCAGTTCCTAATACTCTTCTAAGTAGAAAGGATGGGAATTTTATTTTAATAAACTATAAGATTTCTTTCCAACTTAAAAAACATACTGCCATACCTATTGTGACTTTCTGAAGTGTCTGTAAATAGCTGAAATAGGTTAGGAAAAAAATCAGTGCTGAGTGGGTGTCCTTGATGATCTGATGGTGGGGGTGGGAAGACATTACATGCTGGAACCCTGGTCACTGAGAATTTTAGACTTTCTGTGCTGACCCCCAGGAGAACACTGCATTTGACCTAAGGCTGTGGAGAAGACTTCCAAAATTGAATGATTGAACTGGGATTATGGGTGTGTAGTTTGAATAGAAGTGTGTCATATCACATGGTAGAAAACTTAAGAGTGTAAGGTTTTAGAATATAGTGATATATATAAAACAAGACGGAGGTTTTAGGGTGGAGGCTTGTCCTTCTTCATGAGTTTGGGTGATACTGTAGGATTGGGTAGAAAAGTCCACATTGCAGGCCACGAGTGGCTGGTTATTGGGTTAAAAGTAAAAATAACTCAGGTATAATTTCTTAATTGGACAATTTATCCTTAAAAGGCTTTGTAGAGAGAGAGATGGGGCTCCGTTTTTAGTTTGTTAGCTTGAAGTGCTGTAGAACTCACGGTTTGTGAGACTGTAATCCAGATAAGAACTAATAAACATCTGAGTCTGAACAAGAAATACCGTCTTGTGCATTTAATCCCGACCCTGGCAAAAAGAAGATAAGACTTGACAATTAGGGGCACTGATGAATAATCTATACATCTTCACTAGTCATCCAAACCTCTGTGGTCATGCAAGGTTAAAGGTCCTGGCAAGGCTGATAATGGTCCCATGTCCTCACTCAGTTTTTATCCAATCTGTTGCCTGAGAAGGATTCATAAGGGGTACAGACACAATTACAAGTCAATAGGGTGCTAAACTGTAGAGTTAAGTGATGGGTAAAAGGAGTATAAACTTCAACACTCTAAACCCTTATGATCTACTTTTTTTTCTCAGAGATAGTAAACCAGAACTATCTGCTGGAGCCAGTTTAGGATTTTTTTCAAAATACAAAGTCAGAGAGAAGTGGATGTCTTACTTTGTATTCTTGCCAAATATTTTCTGACTATTTCTCTGTCATGTTTTAGTGGGGCTGGCCTGTTGTGCTTAGCAGCATCAGTTACTGAGAATTTTAAAATGACCTGGTGAGACTTTCAGGCCTTTTTTTGATCACTTAAAACTGGAAGAACTGCCCCTTAATCTTTAGTTACAAGTTTTAATGACTGGTGGGGTATTTAGTGAAACAGTCCAGAGGAGATCACAGTAAAATTATTATCTGAGAAGTTTTTTCAGGTTCCATGCACAAGAAATGCACTGATTTTGCCAATTCAGGGCAAAGCTCATCAGAAATCATGGGAAACTTTGCAGGTCACAGAATAACCTAAGGACACCAGTGGCTCAAGGCTGATCACATCACATGTTGTAACTTCCATGGGGTGTCTGTACTGTGTGCTACAAGACAAAGCAATGTAAGAAACTACAGGGCCAGAGCAGGCACTTCAAAGCAAATGGGCCCAAGGTAAATTAGGACAGCATTCAGTGTACTCTACTGGGAGTATCCAACTCAGCACATAGCCCTCCTTTTTAAGAAGCTGTAGTGGGTTTATCAGTAAACTCTGCCTCTGTGTTTCCCAATCCAGTGCTGCCCAGCCTTGCTCTCCAGGACTCTACATTCAGGATGTATCTGTACAGTACCTCTGTCCTCCTTCTCTTCCCCTTGCGCCTTGCAGCCATGAGAACAACCCAGCCTTGTTCTCTGGGGACAGATATCACTCTCCAGTATCTGCTGAGAATCCTCGAGTCAGCCCTAGAGCCAGGCTAATTAATCAGAGCACAGCACCATGTTGACACAGACAGCCTGCTGCTGGGAGCAGAAATGAAATCTCTGTGTTGTACCAAAGTGTGCTCTCAGGGAGCTGGGATGTGGATCTGTGCAGTAGCTTTATGCTGTGCAGTTATTCCCTGTCAGGCACTGACTACGAGCTTTGGATAGTACAATTCCAGCCAAACAACAGTCAAATAAATTCAGTTATCAAGAAAACAGCCTAATTGTCTGTTAGGCACTATGTATTTATCTTCTGGTCTCTGTGCAATATTATGTTTATCTTGTTTATCTTAGATTTTGCTAAAAAGGCTTCCTTTAAACCAACACTAAAGACTGGCTATTCTACTCCCCATCAATATAGATGTAAAAGGAGCTCATGTGCTAGACCTGTGTTTCTTCTACACACCTGCAGAGCAGGGCAGTAGTCAGTAGCTAAAAAAAAATTATGATGGATAGCAGCAATTATAAACCAATAATATACGGGAAACAGAAAAGATTGCTAAGAATTTCCTGCCATATGCATTTAGGAGGCATCTGGACTACATCTGGGAAAACACACACTCAGAGAGCTGCAGCTTGCTGGAGGTGCAGGTCTGTGCTATCAAGAAAAATGATAAAATGGTGCTATTCATGTTTACTTCTTCGTGTGTTGAGGGGAGGCATGGAATACTCAACAGGAAGCATTTCTCCAAACAGATGGAGTACAAGGCAGCATTAATTGACTGAGGAGAAGGGGAGATCACCTTGTGAGCTGTTTGCTCACTTTATTGCTTAATCATATTCAAGATGATTGATAACATCCCTCAAAGAGTGAGGTACTGTGATTGTGATTAGCATAAGTGGTGACATGTAAATATGACCGACCTCAACATTTACATTTTGGCTTAGTGGCCACAGGGACAAGCTGATGTGGAGGAATGCATATTGCTAATGAGTCATTAAAAACAAGGAGGGTTGGAACCCATCTGAAAGTTGTGCCTGCTGTGTCACCAGAGCACAGAAATTTCTAAAAAAAGAATTGGATGCCTGTTGAGAAAATTGCAGAAGAAAGAAGATTATTTCTTGATCTGTATTTTCTAATGTGTGGAAAGTTTTCAGGTGGTGATTTTTTTTTTTGTTTTGGTCATCCATCTCCCCTGATGTAAACTGATTATGGACCTGACTTTCTGAAGGGCTACTGAGAGTTTTGATAACTGAGTTCTTCAGTTTATATGCACATTCCTGTAAATGGTGAAACAACTCATAGTTGTCTGTGAGGATATTTAAAAAGAAAAGAAAAAAACCCCAAAAACCAAGCTAGGTTTCCTAATTCTACTGAAGTAAATTCAAAGAGTTTTCCCCTAGTGGACAATGGGCTTTTATCCTGGCCCACTTGTACTGTCTGTCAGAAGAAGCAGCTTAAAAATGCCTTCACACCAGTAATATGTTCAAAAGCCTCAGCACATCTGTCTCCTGGAGGGTCATTGTAAGGGACTTCTCTTGCAGCCTTTAAAATTCCAACCTTCAGCTAATAAATTTGACTTCATGAGTACACCAGGGAGGCAATGATAACTTGGCTTGTATTTTTAGACAGGCCTTAGGCTGATTCTTTGTTCCATCAAAACTTATATGTTCTGGAAGTTACTGTAAAATACATTTCTGTTTGATCTTCCAAGGCTTGCAATTAGTCTCATTTTTTTTCTGCACAAAGACTGATGCAGGCAGAAAAGAAAATGCTTGTTTTAAAGCAAATTTATTTTACTGGAGATGAGCAACAATTTGTATTTGATGGATGATTTTCATGATGGATTGTTCCAGAGCTTCAGACATAACTTGTGGGGGTCTAAAATTCATGTGTGAGATAGGGCACAAAATGCTGTGTGCTGTAGTTAACCCATACTTGCCAAGAAATAGCAGCACAGGTCAGCTGCTGGATCCTTTAATAACCAAGGTGTTACATTAGCACCAATTACAATCCTACTCTGTAAATGTCCATCCCTGGAAGGAATTTAGAAGGACTATGGACCCAAGAACCATTCTGAAGCTGAAATGGAAAAACTTTCTACTATAAGAGCAATGTTTTTCCAGGTCTTCCTCAGGAAAAAATATTGTTTACATCTGAAATGTTTCTTACAGGGTTTAGAAGACTAAGTTGCCATTTTTCTTCCTTGCCAAACCATCCTCTAAACACAAGTGGTTTTTAGTCCAGCTGTCAAGATTGATACTTCTTTGAGTTGTAACCTGCCTGTGGGGTAGCATGGTTCAAGAGGTCTGGTAGATCTGCCTTATTGCAAACCTCTGTGGTCCTTGGGAAAAGCAAATAGTGTTTAAAAGCTTCTATTTCCTTGCTTGTCTCTGTGTTGTTCCCATTTGATACAGTGTTTTCAGGATTCTGTAGCTGGTTCCTACCGAGTGCTTGACCGTACCCGAATATCAGCTGAGAAAGTTGGGCTGTTCTCACCCCTCCTACCCCTGCAAATGGGCAGTTTACTGGGCAAGAATGTCTTATTTCTTTCCTATTCTTCTGGGGAGAAAAGAGCTTGAAAATCCAGGTGTATTATTACAGGAATTAGAGGAACCTGGAGATTTCTGTGGGTTATTCTGGCTCTGCTCCCTGCTGACTCGACACCCTTGGTGGAGCTGACCTGGGAGTTGGTGACTGCAGATGTTGCAAGTCTGTCTAATGCACCCCAATTCCCAAAGAGGCCTTTCTGCAGTCCCTTGGCCTTGAAAAAGGTGGCTGGTCATATCTAAACACAAATTTCAAGGGTATATCATGCCTGGTAACATTTTCCATAGGGCCCAGAGAAGTGCACAAAAAAAGAGGAAACATTGCTAAAAAAGTGCAAATATTATTAAAAAATGAAGTATTCTGATTAAAGTTTTCAACACAACAGGATACACACAGTCATCTACAGAGTGGATGACTTACTATCATCCTAAGTGGAAGTGCTTTCCCAGGGTGCAGTAGAATCAATTATTTTTCCCTTTTTAACTTCAGGCCTGCTGATCCTTGTGTGCTGAGGAGATGGACTCCATACAGATTGCTTTCAAGTGAAATACAACAATCAAAGAAATGAAGGATGTTGATGTTTCATTATTTCCTTTGAAGGCTTTTCCAACCTTCTTTTTAATGGTGGTGGGTTTTTGTTTTTTTCTTTCTGACTCCACTCTCATGTCTTTCAGCTTTTGGGCTGACACAAGAGCAGGGGTGGTTCTTTAGTGAAGGCTTCTCTGGGCACCTCAGTTTGCTCAGGGTAAGTGCCATATTATGAGCAGTGCCATCAGGTGTGCTGAAAAACTGCAAATTGCTCATTTTGGTTGGTTCATCTAATTGTTTCTTCACTGTGTTTTACAGAAGCTTAACAAGTACCAGTCACACTGAACTTGATTCAGACAGGGAAAACTATATTAGGGTTTCTGTAGCATTGTGAGACTGAACTGTAAGAGTAAAAATTGGGCCTTTCAGACAAATTCCATCTCTGATTCGTGCAGTGGATCTATGGGCCATTCATGAAGCATTTTTGGGAGTTTCTGATATATCTGTAGACAATATTTAATGGAATTCTTTTGGGAGACTTATGTGAAGATACTTATGGAAGGATCCAGAAAAGGAACGTTCCTGAAGAATGTTTCTGAAGGCAATTTCTGCCTTTTTTTTGGATCTCACATATAAAAGCAACATCATCATATGTTGATGTGAATATTTTGTTGGAAGGAAGGAGCTGAAAAATATACTTTGATTCTAGAGTGAGGCTTGAGGGTGATGTATGTAACTATTGTGCTTTAAATAAGCTCTGAAAAATAAGTAAGACTCTTCCACAAATGAGTTTCTTTTGTTTCCATCCTTTTCAAGCTTTAGGGATAAACTGTCAAGGTTCACAGGTCCTAAATCTGAAGCCACTGGATGAGAGGAGTGCAAAAGCAAGTCAGTGTCATCTATCAGCCACCAAGGAGGAGTTTCTAAATGATGCAGTAAGCACTGAACTCAATCTGATTACTTTAAACAAAGCAAATGTGTCAGAACAAGAGCAGAAAATATCCCTAATGAAGGTCAGAAACTGATGTGAAAATGAAACTGAAGTATGGGAAGTGGTTGGAGGCCCTAACTAGAAGTACTGACATAATTTCTGCTAATGAAAAAAACCCCACCCTAAACCAAACAAATAACCCCAAAACAAACAAACAAGTCTCAAAGCTAAAGAGTGATTAATTTTCATCAGTGAAGTTACCAGACCTGCAGGTGACAGTATTGCTTCAGGGGACCCAGTGGCTAAGAAAACCCTCCCTGTGCGTTTTACCTTTTATTCTGTTTTGAAGAAAATGCTGTTTGGCTATTTGTTTGTTTATAAACACGAGCTCTATGTGGCCTGCAAGCATCCTTCAAGTTTACAGAAGATTTCTGATAGCTCCACTGATTGACCAGGTTTAATCTTTTGGTGATTCTTCCTTTGAAGTCTGAATTCCACTTTACCACCCAGGAATGACTCTGCTTTGAATTCTGAGCTGTCAGCCACAAAAGAAAAAAAAAAAGAAAGGAAAGAAGAATTCAGCTCCAAGAGTGTAGAAAAAAACGCAGGTGAAATGGAAGAGACATTCAATGCTGGGTAGCCTTGTTCCATGAAACTGCACAAAGGAGAACTGAGTGGAGCAAGCAGCTCTACTGCATGAAGAAAGGTGTCAAATGAAGAGAAGCAAAGTGTGGGAATGGGCACATCCTCCAGAAATGCTTGAGGTGCTCTTTCTTCTTATAGTTCCAACTTTTTTTTTAAAAAAATGTATTTTTTCTCATGTTCTAGTTTATAGCTAGCGTAAAAGTTAACATCTACCTTTACAAAAGTTTAATTAGAATTACAGCTTTGAACACACAAAGCTGATGAGATCCCATATTCAAAAAATCTCCGGAAGCAAGGGAGGCAAATAGCATAAATCAGAAAAGGAACATTTGAAAATGGGCAAGACACCCCCACCCAATTAATTCTTAGAACATAAAGAAAAGCAATAAGTAGTAAATCTTCTATGCTCTTCAGTCATTAATATGGCCTCTCAGAGAAAGCTGTTAGAATGTGAACACCCTACATGACATTAAAAATTGTGAAATATTTTAGTATGTTGCTTCAAAGGGCAGAGAGGTAATATAACAATATCTGAGAATACTTAACATGTTGCCTGGTTTTGTATCTCTTTGATGGCACAAAAGTGAAAAAGTATAATTTTAAATAATATTTTTGTTTTTACCAGGAGTTAATTCTAGGTATATTCAACCAACTTCCTGCAAGCATGTGTGTGGAAAACAGAATGGGAATTTTGCTTCTGCTTAGTCCTACTACCTCAAGCAAATCCCATTTTCTTGCCATTACTTTGGGCTTTAATTTTTCTTCCCCACCCTCCCACACTGCTCAGCCAACCTGAGCTGGGATCCTTTCACCTGGGCTTTGTATTTGTTAGTACATTGATGCAGAATGGGCTCCCATCACTTTGGGGATCTCTAGATATGCTTTAATTCCTGCAACAGCATCCCAGCTGCATTGATTCCCCACTCCCAAGTCACTATCAGCAGGTTCTTACAGTCTGATCTTCCATAAAATTACCATCAGCCCAGCTGCCATTGAATTTTGTTGTCTTTCTGATTTCATTCTTGCAGTAACACATGCATGCTACATCTTCATGTTTTCTGAATCAAACAGCCAAGTTTTCATATTTAACTGGGCTTTTTTGGGTTACAAGTGAACTTCACAAAAATATAAAGAATCACAACCTGCCACAAGAATGATTTTTTTCATCTTTTGATTATCTCTGCCTTTAATAGCTGTGGCAGTGCTAGAACTGCAAAGCTGTGTGATATTAACTGAGCTGCAGTCTGTATCTATGAACTAACAAATGAACCTTTTATGGTAAATGGAAGGTTGTTCAGTGTTACAGCTGGAATATCTTGTTCCCTGGTGGTTCCCTCGCCCCTGGCCCAGTGTGGTGCTCCAGGCTGTCCAGACTCAGAGCCCTTTCTGGCAGGGCCAAGCCTCCTTGTGCTTTTTCAGCAATCTCTGCCTTTGGTTGAGTTTTGCCTGGCTGCAGCTCTCTCTTTCAGCACCTAATTTTTATTAATGTTTGCCCTGATTCTTCTTTCTCCATGTTGATTGATCCTCCTCACTCTGCTCCCTGCTGGACAATTGTCCAGATCAGCACAACCCACTGCTGGAAGTGTCCTGAGTGGAAAGCCTTGCTGGCTGTGTAGGATGGGGGACAATGGCCACCCTCCATCCTTTTGGGAATGGCTGTCAGCAGAGCTGCCCATCCAGCAGTAGAGCAGAGGAGCAGGGAGCCAGCTGGCTCCTTCCAGGTTCCTCACAGCAGAGTCACTATAGCAGCACAGCTCGTGAGCATTCTCAGCTATGACTGATTTCTCACTCCTGTTGCTCATCTGAATGATTCTGAATGACATTTGATGCACTTTCTCCTCCATGCTGCAGGGGTATTTTTCTGTCACAGTGTTCTAGCATTTTGTTGTTTTCATTATGGGTGAGGGGCCATTTCTGCTGCCATTAGCCATTCTGAGTTGTGTGCCAAAAGCCATTCTGTGAGGAGCCCAGTCCCAGGCTAAAGGGTATGGCTATGCCAATAACCAACCCAGCAACATGTTTTCAGACCAGGAAGAACATGAGACATTACTATCCTGGATTTTCAAATCTGCTGCTGTCTTAAATCTTCCATGGTATTGATTCCCTGTAAAATTGGTGAATTAAAGTAATGCTTTCTGTGAAAGTCTGGCTGCTCTCAGAGTCTGACAAAAATCTTTAGTAATCTCAAGGGATCCAGGCCTTCACCCTGTTTTTAATTTAGAATTATATTAGAATAATCATCCACAAAACATGTATTTTGTAATCCTGTATGTACTGCTGCAATTCCAGTTGTGACAGTCCCTGCCAGCATGAGAAAGGGCACTTCAGAGGTCCCAGCTGGGATTCCTGGCCTCTGTGGGATGACACCAGCCACACCTTTGGCAGCACAGGCAGCAGAGCAGACGGGAGCTGTTATGCATTTTTAAAAGAGTGTGTAAACAGAACCAGCAGGGAGCCATGCAGTGTTTATTGTGGTCTGTCATGAAATCATAGAGAGCTCTACTGCTCTGCCCTGACCCTCCAAAAGTCTCAGAGCTGGGGCCAAGAAGCTGTCTAAGGCTATAGATAATGTGGTAGCATAAGAATTTCAAACAAAATGAAGCTAAAGACACAACCAGTGGAGAATGCACAGTGTGCATAGTGGCTTGCAAGTGATGAACTCAGAAAGGCCTGATGTCCCTGACTTGTTAAAAACCTTACCAGTAGTGTCCCATTTGAGCAGGTGTTGCACTGCAACAAACGTGAGAAATACCATATTTTATAGCTTTAAGATTTCTTATCTTCTTTCCTCAACAGCACTATTAAAGTTATAATGTTGGCTTCTAAAGTAACATAGTAAAGCAGAGCTTACACAGTTTTGTTTTCTTTTGGGACTCTGGTTTTGATTATTTTCCCTGAAGCAAATGTTTAGTGGAGAAGCTGCCAGCTGTTTGGTTCAGCCTAAACCCCATCAAGTTCCCTGCATGGAATGTCATGGCTGTGCAGGGTTCTCTCTCTGCTTATTGTTCTTGCAAGCTGCTAACTCAGGGCTCATGACTGTGGCTTTAGGAGGCATCTTCCTGAAGTAGTAGTTGCAAGCTCACATTTCTGAAAACACATATAGACATGGTTCAGGAAGTCATCTCAGTGTGTTACAGGCCAGCAGAGACACTGTAGTTTTCATTTTAGTGGAAGACTCTGCTATTTTGTTCAGTTGTACTGTACACTAGTCTGGTTCCTCACTTCAAGCTCTGATGGACTTCACTTTGTTGTGAAGTCAAGGGGGTTTTGTCCTCTTGTTAATCTTTACTTTTGAGAAAAAATAAAAGGAAATAAATGTGAAAACCTCTGTGGAAATCACATGTAAGGCCAGTCTGATGAAGATGCTTGTTCTGTTTGTCAAGAAACATCTGGCTTCAGCACAGTCATCTGCTATGGCATGTTCTGAGTAAGTGAACATTGTATGAACACTCCTGCTGTTCCCTTCTGCCCACTCTTAGACCTTCTCTGTCTCAACCAAGGAACATTTTTGTGCCTGCTTGCCAGCATTCAAACTGATTTTATAGATTGTATGTTAGAGAATAATCAAGCACACATGGAATGTGAAAAGCCCAATAGAATCCTAAACTATAGTAACAAAATGGTTTGGGTTGGAAGGGTTCTTTAAAGGCTATTTAGTCCAATGATCCTGCTGTGAGCAGGGACATCTCCAGCCAGGTCAAATGGTTCAGAGCTTCATTCAGCCTGGCCTCGAATGTTTCCAGAATGGGACATCTGGCACCTCTCTGTGTGTTCCAATGTTCCATCCTCATTGTAAAAAACTTCCTTTTATTTAGTCTGAATCCTCCTCTTTTAGTTTAAAACCATTACCCTTTGTCCTGTTGGAGCAGACTCTGCTAAAATATTGTTCCCTCATCTTTCTCGTAAGCCCCCTGAAATGTGCAAGGAGGTCTCCCCAGAGCCCTCTCTTCTGCAGGCTGAACAGCCCCAACTCTCCAGCCTGCTCTCACTGGAGAGGTGCTCCAGCCCTCTGATCATATCTGTGGCTCCTCTGGACCTGCTCTAACAGGTCCATGTATTTCCTGTGCTGAGGACCCCAGAACTGGACACTGCAGGGTGAGGTCTCATGAGGGCAGAGAAAAAGGGAAGGATCACCTCCCTTGTGCTGCTTTCCAGCTTCTAGGCACTAAAGTTAGGAATCTATTACAGGCTGCTCAGGTTTTAGACTGTAGAGTAAAGGCACAGAAGCTAGTGTTGGTGGAATAGAAAGGATAAGTGCTCAATATTCATATTTCCGGATATGTGCAGCTGGTTGGGTGAAATCTGCCACTGCATGGAAGCCTCTGATTCCATATGTTGACCTGTAAAAAATTGTTTTACAATTCACTGCACTCCTTTCCCTCCTCTGTTTGTGCATTGAAACACCTGCAAACACACTGACCCAATGTAATCCTAGTGCAGCTACAGGCTCATCATGGTACTTCATTGGATTTACAGCATGGTTGTGTCATATTTAAATTCCAGTTCCTAGGTAAAGTTCACACTGTGCTGCCAAATTGCCTGCCTGGGGGGAAGTGTAGCCAGGAGACAACCTGAGAGCATGATCATGTGCAGTGTTTCACAGTACTGGGTGAGGTCAGGAGAGCCAGTGTTGAGTGTGATCTCTGTGTTGGTCAGATATGCAGGTGACTTCATCTACCTTTCTTGAACCACCCTGATTTACATTCCTGCTCTGAGCAATCAGAACTAAACTGGAGCTCTCCCAGCTTCTCAGTGGGAGTCTGGCCAGGATCTCTTCAGGCAGCAATGACTTCATGTCCTGTGTCAGCAGCTCTTTCGGCTTTGAGGATGCTTTCCATGCTCTGTCTTGTGCCTTTGTCAGGTGACGCAGGGTTTTCAGCCACTTACTGGATTGAAATATACAGGTTTTTTTTTAATGTTGTGTGCTTTTTACATTGTTGGTTTTGTTTTGAGTTTTTTTTAACCTTTTGGCAAAAAAAAAAGCTTCAAAAATTTGCCAGAAGCAAGGTACAGAGTATCCCATATCTGAAGTGTAGAACTAGGACTGCCTGAACTCAGTGAAGTGGGTTGTCTTAAAGACATGGTATTACCAGTCAGCAGTGCCTGGATCTCTACAAGGCAGAAGTTCCTGGTACCAGCAAGTTGGAATTGCCACAATAGCATTTCCAGAAAATTTTAATACCCACAGCAGCTCCAGCACTGCACAAAGGAGCTCTTTAATCTGAACCATCTGGTAGCAAAAACATCCAAGCATCTTTTAGAAGTGTCCCCTCATCTTTGGGGCAGATTGTGAAATCACAATGGAATCCCCAGGCTAAAATGTTGTTCAGCATAGGTCTGGTGCTCATCTGAAGACCACAGCTGCACTCAGTGTGGATGCAGCTGTGTCAGGGCAGGATTTCTGGCACCTCTTTTAGAAGGATGCCAGGACTGGAGCTGTGGCCTCCTGCTACAGGGCTTGTAAGGAAGAAGATTCTTTCTTTGCTCTTTGGTTTCAGCTCTGATCAGTCTCGTGTTCTGAGCATGGGAAGAAAGAGAACCCAGCATTTGTGCTGGTTAAAATTCAGATGCTTTTGTTCTTCCTATTCCCCCCTCCTAGAAATATTGTGATTTGCACTGATTTTTCTTTATTCACCACACAGTAATTTCTGATACCTCTATACATGCCTTGATTTCTGTCATGTTGTCCTGAAATCAATCTGGGATGCTTCTCATAGGACTTAACCTGCCAAGAATCCCTGGCTGAGTTTTATATGCCCTGTGCCACTTGTCAGCAGACAGGTATGAAGGTGTGAGTGTGGCAGGGAGTTTTAGAAGGTCTTTTGCTATTGTTGATAATGTTGACAATGGCAGAAAACAAACTCAGAAGTTGCAATAGAATTTTTAGGCCTATGTGGTCATGGTATTTGGGTCCCAACTACAGAATTACTGAAAATTTTCTAGCTTAATGGAAAGAATATATGTAAGTATGTGTATATACACACATACACACACATAAAAGGAACTATAAAATAAATAAAAATTTGTCTGCAACAGAACTTATGTAATTTGTGACAGTGCCCTTAGGCATAGCCTCCATATATTCTGAATTCTTGATACGAATACTGAAATAGAGAAAAAAACATAGAAAATGTGATTTTGAGAAATTGATTGATATGTTGCATTATTTATGCCAAATTTCACCTTGGCATGGTCCTGACATAATGAGATGTTAAACTTTGAAGAAGACAGGAGGCAAGTGTTTCTCTCTTGCCCTCTGCAAGAAAGTGAAGGGATAGTGGTGAAACAAATGCATTTCTATTTCTATCTGATGAGGGAATTTTTTTCCAAAACAGACTCTTTCACATTTATTGCTTTTCTATACATAAAATATGCTTGGAAATTTGCCTATATGCAATATATTTTTCAGCTAGATTTATTTTTCCTATCGAGACACTTTTCCTTTTTGTTTATTTGATAGTTTCAAGTATGAGGATGTTTCCTCAGTGAATTCAATAAAGCTGGGATTTTGCTTGAATTCCTTAAACTTGAAGAAATAAAAGGCTAAATCCTAGAAATTAAACACCTGGAAGATATACATATGTCTGATTAGATCTGAGACTCTTCAGCAAATGCATGGAAACAAAGGAAATTCCCAGCACATTAATAAGTACCTGGATACTAAAATTATTAATTAAATTATGCAATGCCACATTTAAAATTAATCTTGATAGGCAACACACTATATGTCTGTACCTGTGTTTGAGGTGGTCCCTGACACCCATGTCCTGCCTCTGCAGCAGTTAATAAACTTTGAGGAAAAATCCTTGTATTTTGCAAGTTCAGGAAAGTCTTGGTTGACTTTTGCTGCAAAGTCCTGTGTTTAATACTTTCCACTTGGAGCTAGCAGAAATTTGTTTCTGGAAAGATCCTGCCTGCATCTGTTCCCACTGTGCTCCATCTACTCCCCAGAGTAAAATTTCGTGTCTTTAAGCACAGCTGTTGGCTGGGGAGGCTCAGAGATTTTCTGTGGCTAGATGTGCAGTCTACTACAAGTAATTGCTCCTGAAGTAGTAGCAGTGGTAGTGTAACAGCAGTAGTTATTGTTTGATCCAGGTCTTCCTGGGGTTTGCACACAGCACCCCAGGTGCTGAGCTGCCCCAGTGCCTGGGTGAGGTTCAGGCAGCTGCACCCCAAGTGGTGCCATGGAATAAGCTGGCATGTCCAAAGTGTGAAAGAGTTGTTGACACAACAAGCAAGAGTGCAGGCAAAACAGTTCACATCAACAGCTGAGCTGCTGAGACTTGATTTTCTTGAGATTTATGACCTGCATGGGAGGATTATACCCTGCATGGAGTGGAGTAGCTGATCTCTAATAGCAGGCTAAGATTTCTTTGCAGTGTTTTTCTCTCCAGAATGCTAGACCTCTCTCTCTCCTCATTCCAGCTGGGTTTGGTGTCATTTCAAGAAATTAACATCATTTGGATTCCAACCTTTTTGTCAAATTATAAACTGAACAGTAAGTTCAGCACTTACTAGTGGAGAGACAGGTAGACAAGTATATCCAGAATATGATCATAGGAAGTTCAGGTTTTTAGAGCATCATTTGTGCTTTGAATGAACCAGAACTCCTTGATGCAGGAAAATTTTCAGTGAGGTCTGTCATTATGAAAGAATATGATGTTGAAATTCATAAACTCAAACAGAAGAAAGAAAAGAGCCCCATTTATTACTGGCTGTAGCTGTCATTTCCACAAAGTAGTTTTTACTCCTGGTTGTATGTTGCATTATTACAAAGAGCACAATCACATGGAAGGTGATTTGAGATTAAACTTGCTTTTCTCAATAGCTTGCAATAGGGGTAATGTAAGACACTCTTCAGCTGTGTAAATGGATGTTTACTTCTGGTTTATGTTTTTGCACTGCACTGAACTGTGGCAGTCACTTTAAAGATATTACATTTATGGAAGCATCTTAGAAGTACATTTCAAGTATGCATTTTTATATCATGTCTTTTAGGACTCAGGAAAATATATATCCATGTAGATAAAAACCTTTATGCCATTTGCAGCAAGTGAAAATCTGATTTTGCTTATAAAATCTTTATCAAGGCAGAAAATACTTTCATGTGAAGAATTTTTTTATGGCAGACCCCAAAGGCATTATGCTAACTTGGCAATGCAACTCTGAAATGACCAAATCTTTTGATTTGAGAGTATTGATTGTTTTCCATCTGTCATCCAAAATAAATAGTAATAATGAAAGATTGAAGTGATGAGTTTGCTGATTTTTTTTTTTTTGGGGTGTGTGTGTGTGTGTGCGTGCATACATTCAAACATTGTCTGGTGTGTTTCTGAAAGTCCCACACAACAGAAAAATGAAATTGCTAATCTTGACCAAGACCATGCACATTCTCTGCAAGTTAATTCAGTTCTAGTGGGTAGAAAATATGAGATCCTTCTGGTATATGTTTTTTTTTTCCCTTATTATTTTTCCCTTGTGGTGTTTTCTTAGATACTCTGTGTTTAAAGAAGGTTTCTTCAATAGTAGCCCTAACTGGGTATTTCACCTGTTAGTATTTGTTTTAAGCTGTCTGCTGACCCTGCTTCCTGTGAGTGATGATCTCATCCATAGGGTTTTAATTCCAGTCTAATCCTAACATATACCTCAGTAGTACTTTGGTTGAAAAATGCTCTCCCCTTTTCAGGCCTGATTGTTTTTATTTAACTTGCATCTTTTAATTTTCAATTAAGAATTCTTTTGTGAAAAAGGACTTGGACTAAAGCCAGTTTAAAGCCATTGAAAGTCTTTTCATTGACTGCAATGGGCTTTGGATCTGACAGTAAGTGTATTAAGAACCCACTTATTAGAGGGTTGTGTGTATAGCACAGTCATCTAACACAGTAAAACCAGTGGCCACCCAGTCCAAATGAGACTGAAATCTGCTTTATTAACAAAGGGAAGTTCAGCTGGTTGCAGGAAATATTTTTAGTCCTCAAACAGCATAAGATTTGCTCGTTAATATTGATGCAGCCTGGTACCTGCCAAAACATCATCCTGGCAGCTTCATTACCTTGGCACAACAGAATCTTTCTCCCCAAGCCCCCATCCCAGGAACATTTCTATTGAAAGGAGACATTTGTGCCTGCATCAAAACAATTCCTGTAATACATTGGTTGGTAATGCTTAAATTACTGCCTATCATGAGATTGAACCGGTTAAACCTCTTCAAAATCAAACAGTAAATTACAATAATAGGTGTAGCTGTTTAGGGAAAAGATATATTAATCTACAACATGATGGAGCCTTTTATCTGTAGGTTTTGTGAAAGAACAAATGTAAATATGAGAAAAAGATTTTCAAGCCCCCCACCCTGATTTTCAGCTTTTCAGCTGTCTCTAGGCTCGGTGAGGAGCGTGTTATCCTGCACAGGGCTCGCTAGATGGCAGGACAAGATAATCTTTAGGAACAGGGAATTTCTAGGGACTGAGACAAAAAACCGGAGTTATGGTGAAATTGAACAATTGGAAATAAAAAGGAAAGAGAAACTGAGCAAGAGACAGAAATTTTGTTTCTCTGTGATTAAAAAAATAGTAAAATTTAAAAATAACAAATTTAGATTCTTAAATTGTCATTCCAACAAGTACAATACGATAATGGCTAAATTGCACATGCAAGTGTGGAAAAGTGGAGTCTTTATTTCTGAGAGACAATGGAGCACATTATAAAGCAAATAGCGTGACAGTAATTTCTCCTTGTCTGTTTTTAGTGAAGACCCATGTGTCTGAATAAGAACTTTCTTCATTGTCTCTAGGAGCTCCTCTTTCAGATATGTCACTGTATTCATAACCTTATGGCTCTGTTGCAGGAATATTGATCATGAGAAGGAAAAGTGGCAATGGCCCTTGGGGTCATATTTTGATCTCAGCAACACTGGTGTTAATCCAAAGTAAGAGTGAGCAGAATCTACCCCATTATGTAATACAGTTCATTCCCTTGTCAATAGAGGATCAATTCCTGGAGTGAATTTTCAAGCTATTTGTTTGGCATAGCTGAGATGTCACTGAGCAACTCATTTTCTGGCACTTCCTCCAGAACAGGAGTCACCAGACAAAGAGAATGTCTGTGACTTCACTCCAGAAGAAAGAACCAGCAAAATGTGCTTACTGCAAAGCATGTTTTTACCTCTCAGTGTGTGAACACACCATTGCATCTGTATTCCACTTTTCACCTTGTTACCAGAACTGCTGAGAGGTCTCAACTGTCTAAACAGCAAATAGCTTACCTGTATCAGTATTGCAAAATATACCAGAGCACACAACCTCAGCCTCAGATGATGCTATTAGACTATCTTTGGCTTTTGAAACTGAAAAAATTACTGATTCACAAGATTTTCACAGAAATCACGGAATTGTAAAATGGTTTGGGTTGGAAGGGGCCTTAAAGATCCTCTTGTTCCAACCCCCTTTTCGTGTGCAGCATCACCTTCCACTCTCCCAGGCTGCTCCAAGCCCCATCCAACCTGGCCTTGGACACTTTCAGGGATGGGGCAATCACAGCTTCTCTGGGCACCCTGTGCCAGCCCTCCCCACCCTCACAGGGAAGGATTTATTCTTTTTATCTAATCTAGACCTACTCTCTGTCAGTGTGGGTCCATTCTCTCTTGTTCTGTCACTACATGCCCTTGTCAGAAGTCCTCTCCTCTTTTGTAGAACCCTGGGAGCTGCTCCAAGGCCTCCCTGGAGCCTTCTCTCCTCCAGGCTGAACAACACCATCCCTCTCAGCCTTTCTCCATTGCAGAGGGACCCAGCTCTCTGATCCATCTTCGTGGCCTCCTCTGGATCTGCTCCAACACATCAGGAGTCCTTCAAACGTTGGGATGCAGCACTGGGTGGGGTCTCACAAGGCAAGAGCAGAGGGGGACAATACCCTGCTGGCCACACTGCTGGTGATACAGCTCAGGACATGGCTGGCTTTCTGGGATAATTTTGGAAATTCTTGGTCAAATTAAGACCAAGTGTTTGTAATGCACTGGAGGCTTAGTCACTGAAGTTCTGAATGTAATGGAGTAGAAATTGTGAAATTTTGGCAGTAAGTTGTCTTGTAACTACCAAACAGTAAAAGTTTTAAAAGTTCATTCATTTGGAAACTTCTGATCTGATCAATTAATTATTTTAATTTGATGAACTAGTTGTTTAATCATCATCATCCATAAATCCAGTTAATAGCTGTTGAAAGCTGTTGTTTTTACTTCTACACATCTACAGGAATTTCAGTGTGCTTGGAAACATAGCTCTGAACTGAGAACCTGCTGGGCTTTTAGACAGATTCTTGGTGTTTAAACTGTTCAGTACTCTGAAATGTAAACTCATGCGTGCAGTGACAACAGGAAATTGAAGATAAATTAACAAATGAACATCAAAAGTCGATTTTAAAATGTTTTTCTCATCTTTCTTCTGTAAATTCTGTCTGCTGCCATATCTGTTCAGGGTCTTTGAGTGACAGGACTAATTTGGGGCCAGTCTTAAGATCTATGGGAATATAGTTACCTTTCAAACATCCACACCTTTTCTATATTTGGTTTAAATTGACTAGCAAACTCAAAGAACATTTGAGGGAAGAGAGAAAGAGAGAGCACAATCACACCAGTTCTATTCTGTATATTTTCTATTAAGTAGTTGGGCTAAAAACCCTAGCAAATTGATATAAACCAGTTAAAGAATGTGGCCAAAAAACGCAGTTCATAGTCCTTAAAGTTAGAGAATTTAAAGTTGTAGTCCTTTTCACTTGCTCTATTTACCCAGCTTATTTCTTAAGAGAAATAAGCTTATACCCTGGAGAATAACAAAAAGTTTTCTCTGCTGTGATTCACTTGGCAACATGATCAAGCAAGAACATGGAATATCTGGTTCAAGCTCCTCCTGCTACGAGGAAGTCCCTCAGCTCATTTGTTCTATTTGTAAAATGGTGATAATGGTTTTGATGTAGTTTGTAAATATTTTATTTATGACAAGTCCTTTATAAACACCAAATATTATTGTACTGTTTGGAGGATGGAAGTCCCTCCTGTATCTTTTTGAGAAGTTAAGAAACATGTGAATGTGGGCACTGAGAAAATCTGAACCTCCTTCTAAAGTTTCTGTGCACGATTTTGTGATTTGATAGGGGTGTGAGGGGGAAAAAGCCTAGAAGAGAGAGGAAATCTGGTAACTGCAGATAGCTGGCCACGTGGGGTTTTACAGGCTCTGATTCTCCTGCTCTGGAATCTACTGCCCTACTTTTTCTGTCTTAAAGTTCTGAGAGGCCACAATCCATCATGGATGTGCAAGACCTCCTCTGCTTGAAGGAATATAAAAGAAAGGATCCAAGCTGCTGAAATGGCTTTTTTCATGCAGTGTGTGCTGCAGCTGTCCACAGCTGGGTGATAGATTTGCTGTTTCCCCACCAGGGAAACTTCCCAGTCTGAGACTCCCTGAGACACACTGGGCCCCAGGTGGGGGACCAAGTGGGACACTAACTCTTTCCATCTTTGCAACCTTTCAGTAGTTTCTGATGCCCTTTTTGTTCACTCTCCAGGAGGTCACACGGCTGGAAGAGAGAGTTTGTCTCACAGCTCTATTTAGACCTAAGCCTGGTTAGTAGAAACAGCATTCCTCACAGTTGCAGGATAATGTAACATCATAAATAGAGCTATCAAGAATGTCAAGCAGCCTTTGTGGTTGACAGAGCAGTGATGTTAAAAGAAAAGGTTTTTTTTTTTTTTTTTCCTAAATAGCTTTCCTCAAACTGTCAGGAGAGCACCTGGTGAAATGAAGCTTTGCTTTTGCTGTGTGGCTTTTGTTCTTAGAGATGGTTTAAGTAATAAATATGATGAAATAATTACATAGAAAAATAACAACTTCATTTCCATCAGAACACTAAGGGGTGGTTGTGATTCTTCAAAATGCCTTGAATACTTGAGAAAATAATTACAGCTGGGATTCAGCTGAAATACTCCACACAGTATCCCAGTATCTGTGGATAGCAGAGGATGTGTAGTGCCTGAAAAAGCAGGGGGAGTGAAGGTTAGATGCTCATGCTAATTATTCTGGAGATGGTTGATTGGGAATGAATCACCTCTCATCTCATTAGCATTCAGCAGCACAACTGCTGGATGAAAAGGAAACAAACACTTGGGATTGCAAGGAGAGGTAAAAGAGGCTGGTTTCTCTGTTGATGGTGGTTTTACAAGGAATTCACTGGAGCTTGGAATGATTTATGTGTGCTGAGGACCTGGCCTTAAGGAACCAGCTGGAACAAAAGTTAGATCTTAAGGAGGCTGTGAGGTGTCCCTGGAATCTCTGCAAAAGCAAGCAGTGGGTTTCTGGCTGCCAGGGGTGTTCCCACATCTGTGTCTGATTTATCAATAAATAGATTGTTTGGTTGCTTTCTACAAATGTGAGGAAAGGGGACCACAAGTCTGGCCTTGTTAAATCCTCAATCCCAGCCCCTCAGCTGCTTGTTGTCCATTCTCCCCACAGGAGGTGGTTGTGGCTAAAGAAACAGCAAGGGTAGAAACAAGGTGCTTGCTATTATTGCTAATTACTGCTACTTGGTGCCTTATTATCTCTAACTGCTGGCTTTGCATTTAATGAGAATGGTTCTCTCCTATCTCACCTTAGAATGCTACTTTCTTTCTGCTGGCCACGGGATGCCAGGGGAGCACCAATAGGGGGAACTTCAGGAGCAATGTTAGAACTGCTATGATACCTCTGGAATAAAGGTAAAGAAAATAGTAGAATAAGTTTGTTTTTGTCATGCTGGTAAGCAGTTTCCTAACATTGACATCTCTTCCCCTTCCTGTTGTATGTTTGTAAAGGCCAGAAAAAAAGGGTTTTCCTTGGTGGCTTTTGAATATCAATGAACGAACCTCTTGCTGTGACCTGCTGCTCTAGGGCATGGTCTGGTATGACTCAAACCAGAGCCAAATGAAATTTCAACAACTTCTTTTTTAATACTGTTGAATGGTATTTTTCTGTTTTCCAGACTTGGCAGTGGAGCCCACTGGAAGTGTGTTTTGGGTTGCTTGGAGTGTTTTCCTAGCTTTGTAACAGCTGTTGTCAACAGGCTAAAGACTAGGATAGAGCATTTATGGATAGTGTGTGTTGCTGTTGACATAAGATACAGAAATAGTCTAAGTCAAGTTTACAGCACAAAAGGCTATAAAAGGATACAGAAGTATGGCAGGCCTCATCCACTGCCACAGGACAGCTCTGTCTCTATAAAATTTTGGTGAGCAAAGTTTTGCTAGCAAAATATGGAATGCTTACTTACTAGAGTATGAAAATGATTTTTTTTAGGAATGTTTTCATGCTGAGAAAAGAGGTACAATATATGTGCATGTTTCTATAGGAGAGTTTGTATGTGACTAAGAGCAGAGAGGCATCTCTGCTCTCTCATGTCAGCTGTGAAAGGTCAGGGATAGCTCACACCTTCAGGGCTCAAATACACTTTGTAGACCAGCCAAGAGCCTCTACAGAGGGCAGCAGCCCACAAAAACTGATGAGTTACAAGATAAGTGGATGCAGTTCAGTACCTTGCATATTGAACAACTAATGGGGAGCCCAAATGCTCTTTATTGGACTTTCTTATTTTCTTTACAGGTAAAAAGAGACTTTTGTTTGCTGTCCTGATTCCCCAAAGTCAATCCTTTCTTTAGGAGTTGTGAATAGTACAGCTATATGTTAGAGACTTGCAGGGTTAGCAGCATTGTTGGAGGTTAGCACAGAAGTGTCAGGAGCTAAACAGCAGACCTGTAAGTGATGTGATATGATGCCTACATTGCAATACTAAACACTACAGTTGTTAGAATTTATAGCAACATCCTAAATAGAAGTTATTTCATTATCTAACCAGTTGCATGTCATGTACAAAAATATGTGGTAGCACAGCAAGCCATGCATGAGAGCTCAGGAAAGTAAAATGCTGTTCTAACACGAAGTGGGTCAGGCTGCCTTTAAAAAGGGAGAGTGCTTGCACAGGAGTGGCTAACAATGCCAGATAAATTGATTGCTGCAAATGTTTGCCCTGCTCTAACCTTATTTTCTTGGTCATGCAGCTCTCATTAATGAATTTTTATGAAAACTTAGTGCACATTCATAAATGAACATACTGCTTGGAACAGGGGACTGTATCTATCAGGAAGTCATCCTTCAGTTTCACACAGTTAGCTTTGAGCACCTCTCATTATAAGATTAAATTCTTCTCATTCCTTTACTTATCAGTCTGCACATCCTGTGCTGGTACAACACTGTCACTCACTCCACACAGGGGGCAAAAAGTGAAAAACTAAAATTGTCTGCAAATGGTGTTACTTTATTGATGGGGAGCAGCAACTTGAATTCCAAATCCTGCCTTAGTTTTTCTTTTCCTTTGTGGCTTTAGGCAACGTCTATTGCTCTTTTAAGTCTCACAGGGGATGTGAAGAGTGGCGGATGTGGAATTTGCACTGGGTAAAAACTGTGTCATGAAATAATAGAACAGTGCTGGTATGAGGAATAGGCTATCAGGGTGAAAACAGGGAGATGGGAAGGAATTGGTCTTTTGGCTGAGATCTGTGAGGTGTAGTGCCCCAGTCATTCAGACTCTGTTGCCTTATAAAGCAGTCAGCTCTGTGATATGCAGGGTTGTGGTCTCAGTGTGATATGGAGAGCAGTGGCCCCAGTGCTGACTCCTGGAATCAAAAAATACTGCCTGGTCAATATTGCAGCTCTGATTTAGTCAGTAAATATACACACATTCTTTCCCTATTATGATTAAACTGTTACCAGAGGGAATATCAGCTCCTGTCACCTAGGCATAATTGCATTACAATAAGCTGTGAAGCACATCATCTAATTTTCTGTTTGTTGTAGTTAGTTTTTTGTTTTTATAGAACAGTTTAGTGTTGTAATTAAAACTGCAAGGAGAGAAAGAAAAATATTGTAATTCTGCAGAAATGTAGGAAACTAGAAACATTTCACAGTGTAAGTCACTTTGAACTGACTCAGTTTTGTTGCTTGTGGATTTTGCTGAGCTTGTCAGAGAGCAATGACGTTTAAAGCCTTAATGGTGAAGCAGCTGGGAATTGCTAGGCAACAAAGTAGTTTCCTACATACAGTGTCATATCACTGCAATAGCTTTTTCTATCAGAAATATCTTTTAAGAGTTCACCAAACTGACTTTGGAGTTCCAAACACAAACTTAAATCTGTCAAGGTCATCTTTTATTGCTCTCATTAAAAACAAATAAATTCTGTTTTAGATTAGTAAGGTGCATAAGTACTTAATGTCTCGTGGGAAGGAAGATATCCTTTACTTTTTTTGGATTCTTTTGTGGGAGAGGAGAGTGCTAATAAAACTTGGTTTACAGACTGGATAAATATGGCCTGAGAATAAAAACTGGGCACTGAATGCAGCAAATTCCCTTTACATTCAGTGACAAGGGCTGAAGCCCCACATGCAAGCTGGGGCAGGGCAGATGAATAAATATCAAACTCCTGAATCCTTAAGTCTTGCTGTTTCACTGTTGACTTAGACTTTGTCTGTGTGGGAGGAAATGCAACAACTACATATAACTTCCATTTCTGACTTGAGCTCCACATTTTACAGCGGTGGATCCTGAGCTAAAAGTTAACACCAGTCACTTCAGAGATGGAGGTGCAAGAAACAGATCAGAGGCAGGTGCTAAGAGGACAAGGTTTGGTGTGGAATGATTGCAGGCTCTCCTCTGAAAAGGCAGTGAAATTTGGGGTGGACAGCACCACTCTGCCTAATTCCTAGCATGTGCTGGGGAGAGAACATGTGGAAGGTCGGGGAAGAGAACCTGCCAGGAATTGCTTTTAGAGGAGGTGCTGCATTTTCATCCTCTTGGTAGGCATTTGGAAATTATGTCCAAGCCCAGCATGGACTGACAGGTATTGCCAGTCATTTGCAGCAGCACCAAACTTTCAGTTCTGACCCAAATGTTTTCATAACTTCAGCTCCCCCTGCGTCATAAGAAACGTGTGAAATGTGTGCATGGAAGGTCAATGCTTGAAAACACATACAGATAGCACCATCATTATCTGAAGGTAAACTGCCAGATATTATGATGGAGTGTTTTAGCAGGCTGAATTCCTGAACTGCCACACTTAGGTTGCTGATTCCATTTATATGAGGAAAAAAAAAAGTCTAAATGAATCTCTCCTGTCCAAATTTACACAGCCAGATTCTTATTATTTTAGAAATGTGCTGTAAGGTCCCCTAGGGAGGAACATGATTAAGCTTTGTCCTTGGGTAAAACACAAAGCACTATCATCTTCTCTTTGAAAGGTTTCACTAATCTCAGGATTTCAGTATGGAACTAAATTTAGAAAGTGTGAATGCCACTGAAGGTGGTTCACGTTTTTCTTTAGACAGTGACAAACTGTATATTCTCAATCACTCCTTCAGGTCAGAGCTCAGCTTTCATCTTGCCTCTGGTCAGAGGCTGGATGACATCCTGAACAACTGGCTCCTTGTAGTTTATGATGCCAGCTGACAGTGGAGTAGTTTATTATATGATATATAACCTTTAATTTTCTGGAGAGACATGGAGTTGATGTTTGATAAGCCATTCATGATAAAAGAATAACTGCTACACAGAAATGAAGAAGAGGTAACACAGGACACGAATAGATGTGTTTATTCTGAGTGCTCTAACTGCTTTTAAAGACCGATCTAAATGTACATTTTGAAAAGAATGAGAGAATAGGAACATCACTGCCATTGTATAGTTTTATCAAAAGGAAACTCAGCTCATCTGGACTTTTAGATTAAAGCACTGTGCTGAAATTGAATGGCTAGAGTCTTATGAATTAACTGTCCTAGTGTGAGCAAGCATATCTATGTGTATACAGATCAATAAAGAGAATCAGCTTTTGCATGGTCTATTATAAGCATGAGCTAAACCTAACAGCTTCATAAAGTGAAAGCTAAGGCAGAGATGTTACATTTGCACTGTGGCCACCCTCTGCTTCCAGGAGTATTGGTGTCAAAATCAGTGCCAAGCAAATTGTTTTCAGTCTCCTTTAGAGTGTCCTTGACTTCCTTGTTATTCAGTTTGCCCTCTTTATAACAAGAGGCTATGCTGGCTGCTCAGGAGACAAGCTAAACATCCACAGGCCAGCAGAGAGCTTGCAGTAATTGTAACAACAGCCTCAGCAGTGTCTGAGACACTTTTTCTGTACTTGACACAAGCTGGACTTCAGCTGTAGGAAACCTGTGACCTTCATCACTTGATTTATAAATCAAAGGGCAGATGTTTAAACAGAGGGACTTGTATTATCAAAAGAAAAAAAAAAGGTATGAGAGGATTTCAGACTATGCTGTTCTGGGCTAATCTGCATTTTTGCAGGGGAATCCCTGAAAATAATAAAAATGAAGTATTATTTGCAAAATGAAAATACCCTTGAAAGTTGACAAATGGATGTAATGATAGGAAGCAATGTCTGTGTCCTGTTGCTTAAGAGGAGTTAGATTTTCACTAGTGAACATTGGTTCTTAATTGTAAATCCTCCACAGGAGGTGGTTCAGGGATGTTTTACTTGCTCCTAAGAATTGCCCGATGGCTCTGACACCCCATGGGGAAATCTGGCTACAAACCAGAGATAGGTGGAATAAGATCTGACTGGTAAATATTTCTAATTTACAGCTTGTTTGCATTACTTGTACTTTGGGCAGGCAGGGTCATAGAGAAGAGAAAGAATGCTGCCAAGGAGAGTAAGTATTATTGAAGATTATATTGGAGACAAAAGGGAGATCTTTAACAATGATTTTATGTGTCAGATTAGCAAGATTTAAAGTGATGTCATTACTGAAAGTGACCCTGAATTGAGTTTCTTTGAAGTGAGGTTCTATTCTTGCCTTAAGTTGGATGAAAATTATTATACAGAAGAGCAGTTAAGAAGAAAGGAGCATTTACAACTGAAGTTTAGTGGTAGTAAGACTTCTGCCCTGTTGGCCTCCCCTTCAGAGACTTGGATTGTGTAGTATCACTGAAATGGGGTGAAATCCTGCTTTCTTTCACCAATCCTCAGAAGATTCTCAGACTGAATTACATCCTTTTATCTAATGTAGAACCAAAATATAGAATACATGGATCAGAATAAGTGGTGACGAGTACATTCTTAAATTCTACACTCCATTATTTATTGTTTCCCTTAGATCTGAAGGCATATGTGGCTGAACACTGATCAGAAGTCAGAGGTTTTTGTGCACAGTAAATGGGCAATGTTTTTCCTTGTACCACACCAAACTTTGGCTGTTTTTGTTATGGCTGGTAGGAAAGGGGGGCTCTGTGAACCTCAGCCCTGCCCAGGCTCATGCAGATGCTGCAGAGCATGGCTGTGTTCCAAGAGCTGTCTTGCCTTGCCCGGAGTACTGTGTGCCTGCTCCAGAAGTTCTAACCAGCACAGCAGTAAGCAATGCTGGGATTCTGGGAAATGTTCCATTCCTGGACACTCAAAAGAGGCTGCTGGAAATGAATGCTACAAGAGTTGTACCAGCCAAATTACAGTGCACAATCTTCTCAGGACAGGTGCAAGGTTACTCTGTCAAGAAACCCTTTAACTCCATCACCCTGTGCCTGCTATTAAGGTAATTAGAGGCTGCTTTAGGTAGCCTTAGGAGTGGGAGTTGTGTTGTGTCCAGCAGTCTTAGAGATGGGTGAAACCACTTCACCTTGCTCTTTAAACCCACCTTTCCCCACTTATCTTCTGCACAGTAAATTGGCCTGTATCCTCTCTTACCTTATATATCAAAAAGTGTAACAGCTGGTGTGTGGGGGTGTGTGTCTTGAGTTCCTCTGGGCATTCCTGTTTACCTTTTCTCTCAGTTTAAGTAAGCAGTCCTCCTTCTCACCCCTGCCCCAATTGTTTGCAATCTGAGAGTCTGTTTAAGATTGGAGCCAAGTTCTTCAGATTCTGAATTGTTGCTGTGAAGAAAGCTCAGAGCCAAAAGCTACTCTGGAAATGCTGTTTTTCACATGTTTATAATTTTGGAAAAATAAGAGAGCAGCAAAACCCCAATGGTAATCAGGGCAAAACTAAATTTAATGACAGTCCCCTCTCAGAATATGAAAAAATAAGCCTAAAACAATGTGATATGCAGGGCAAGATCATGGCATACTTTTAACCACTCAGACATTTTTAGACATTTTTAGCAGGGTATGAGTGCAGCACTTCCAGTGTATTTTGCACTCCTTCCCCCAGTGAATTAGAAATATTTCACAAAGGCAGGGAAGTGTTATTGCTGTTTTCTACCTGAGTAACCTGATGCTGAGAGTTTTCCAACTTGGAGGTCCAATGGGAAATCTCCTATGAGAGCTGCAGATCTGTAACATTTCACATTGCTTCAGATGATGTTCATGCCAAAACCTGCTGACCTGCTTGAGCATCAGAGCACGTTCTTTTACTTGGGTGCTTTATAAATATGCAGTGGAATGTTCTGATTCAAATTTTGCTATTCCTGTTCAACCACTTTCTCAAGTGGTTCCTTCCTTTCCTAGAAATGGAAAAGTATTGTCATTATTGAACTACAAAAGGCTCTATTGTCATCAGACCTTAAAAAGTCAGTAAAATGGAAGATGCTTGCATTAATGAAAATCACCTGCTAGCAATTAAAACAATACTTTCTAAGCAGAATAGCTGAATGTGCCATTGATTTAATGACCCTTGGCAGTGACTGTTTAGCTGGATTTACAGGAAGCCTCACATGACATTTCATTAGTATCACAGTGAATTAACTTTATAGCAGTGTAGTGCTTAATCCAATTTAGACTTGGTATTATTAATGATACTACCAGGGAAATAGTTTTTAAGGCAATTAAACAGCAATATGTAATGTTGCCAAGCATCACTACTGATATCCGATGGCATCACAAAAAAACACATTTTAAAAGGGAATTGAAAATGGGAAGATAGCACTTCCTGGTGATTTAACCCTTTGCAGTTGGAAGACTACCAATCCACATAAAAAACAGATTCTGGAAGATAACTTTTGAGGGAGTGTAAGTAAATACATTCATCCTCCTGCTGGCTAGCAGCTTGAGCCACATGCAGTGCATGTGCTGCCTCCAACAAAGGGTGCTTGGCTTACAGAGGGGGTGGGATGGTGGGGGACACGTGCTCTCAACTCCAAAGCCAAATCCTAATGGCAGATTAGGATCAAGCAGAGCTTTCCACACTGAACAGGAAGTATTAGAACACCTCTCACATTTGAGGGATTTGTGTAAGGACTTCATACCGGTAGACATCTTAACAAAGTGGTGACCTCAGGTTTCAGGAGAACATCCTTGAATAAAAGATTGGCTCCTTTACTTATGTCTGTTTGTGCTGCTCACTCGCAGGTGCATGTATAAGGGCTCAACCCAAAACTCACTGACAGTGACTGAAAACATTACTGCTGCTGTGAATTCTTTGGGACCAGTAATGGCAACAGGTGCTTTGTTTTTGGGTTTGTTTGTGTTTGGGCTGCTTTTTCCGTTTGAATACTTCTAGCACCAATTTATATGAAGTAAAACACAACAACAGAACAGGCTCATTTTGATCAAAATCCCTGCTCACATCAATTGTAATTTTGCCTAATAAAGTCAGCACCCATAATTATCCATAACAGCAAGGAACAATGAATTGGACCAAGTGAAGTGACAAGTGCATTTTAAGAGATCGTAAAATTCCCATTTGCAGGCATCATTGTGTTAATACCCCATGACCAATAACCCATATCATCATATACAATGGTATTATTAAGCTATAATTTATGAGGTGGGCTGCATTTCATGGTGGGCTAGCTAAGACATCCTGTATTTACACTTTTTCTGGTTTTGTTCTAATTTTGTTCACTGTCTCAGGTTTTTTTATTTAAGTTCCAGGGAAAACACTAAGATCTGATGGATAAATGTGTAGGACACCTTTACATCACTGTTCTAAGAAACAGACTGTGGGCTCTCCTGAGACAGTTTTTTTTGTCATCTTGATGGATTTCAGTTTGATTTGAATTCTGTTCCCTCTTTATGTTTGACATTCAGAATACTACAGATGTGATACATAAGTGATATATTAGTTCTAAAGATTATTGTTATGCTAATCTTATTGTTTGTTTCTCTCCTTGGTGCTTATAGCAATGGCAAAGTACCTTTAATTTTATTTTATGGCATCAAAATGTTGTAGGGAAAGGAAATAACTTGTCTGCACCCTTTACACTCTAGTGTTTTACTGCCTACACCCATGTGTCAAGGACATGTACTGTACTGTGTGATATGATTTAATTTTATTTCCAGGCAGTGATTTTCCATATCACAAGTGCCTTCTGCCTGTTTGATTTTGTGTAGGCACCCAATTTATACGTATGGTTTTGTTTTGGTTTTTCTTCTTTAACTAAGGAACAGAAGTCACTTTTCTGTAACTTCAGTATGCCTGAATAGATCAGTTTCTGTGCTGTGACTTAAACTGAGTAGCTGATACTAACAGGAACTTACATAACTGAAGTGAGAAGTTCAAAGCAAACAGTGTGAATTATTCCTATAATGTGATGTTAAACTGTGGCCTTCCCTACTGAAAGATTAAGTGACTATGAAAAAACTTAGATGGTTTAAAAAGGAAAATTCACATCATTCATGAAAGCAAAACTTCTCAAGAAAAACCAAACGCAAAGGAAGTGCCTCAGACTGGAGAGTCCTTACTGCAGAAATTTCTATGAGTTTTAGAGGATATTTCAATGCATGTTTTCCCTTTTTCTGTACTGTTCTCTGGGCATCTACTGCGTTTTGGACTGATTTGATCTGTCAGCCTCTATAGTCTAATATTTTTTATTATGTAGCTAGACTGAAGAGGGAATGTGTGAAATGTATTTAAGCCAAAATGAACCAAACTTACTGCTGGTAATTAATGAAACTGATAGTTCTTCCACGTCCTAGTTCAAATGCCTCAAAAACCTGCTACAGGCTCTGCTTATCCTGGTTCTAGAGGCCACTGTGCAACTGTGAAGAGAAGTTCCTTGAAGGTTGCTGTGGTCAGTGCTCCCTTGCTCCAATGGAATTGATGACATGTGCTCTACACCCTAAAGTAATGAAGCCCTGAGGAGATTGAGTGAAGTACTTGGGGGGGAAATTTCTGCTCATGAAGTGACATTAAAGTGAGTGGAGTTAGGTACAAAGCCCCAAGGAGGGGATGTGGGGAGAGCCTGCTGCAACTGTGGACTCTACAGAGGTGCTCTTTGTCCCTGATATATAGCAGGTGTTAATGTGGGACCTGCTGTGAGGAGATCATTTTGGAGAGAGAATGGAACAGATAAGGAATGTAACAATCCCCTGGAACCTGTAAGCAAAGTTAAACTTTCCCCTCTTGGGCATTAGGGCTGGGGAAAACGTTCTGCATAAAGGGGCTGAATTTTCCTTTCTAATGCCCCTTTCTTCAGATGATCAGAACTCTACACAGCAAAGAGTTAACCTTCAGGATGATCATAATTCTGTAATGACTTCTGTTGAATGTCTTAATTTCCTTTGTACCTCTGAAAGCCCAGCTTTTATTGGCATAAAAGTTGTCATAAAACAAAATGAATCCTTTGGTTCTGTTAGATAAGTATTTCATTAATAATGGTCAATTAATGTATCAGTGCAGCACAATAGCTGTGTCTGAGTTTATATTACAGAAACACCACTTCCCTTCTCTGTAAAATGCTTTTGTTCTTGGAAAGTCAAAACATTTGTGTTGAAGCACTGACTGATGTGCTGAACCCAAACTGTGCTGTTCCACCCCACGTTCTGTGCTGACATCACTGGAGGGGTGTGGGAAGGGTCTCAAGACCTGGACTCTGCACTTCATTCCCTGATAGGTTTAGTTCTCAGGTACACGAATTCCCCTGTACTTCTCCCAGAGGGGTCTGTGCTCTGCACTTGATTTAAGGGTGGGAAATTGTTGCAGCCTGCTGCCAATTTGGCCAAGGAGTTTATTAATCTAAAGTCCCTAAACAGTTGCAAAATCCTAGAAATTACAGATGGAAGGGGACTAAGAAGGATCATTTGAACACATGTGCCAAAGCAGGATTGTTTTGTGCAGTTAATTCTCCTGAGTTTTGTCCAGACAGATTTCGAAAAGCTGTTACATGATATTCAGAGTCAGTGCTAGGGAATATTGTATTCTGTGACACTTCAGTGTATGCTGCTTCAAACTTGTGAAAAAGCATGTACTCACATCACACATGTATGTATCATGTGGATGTGTCAATTTCCATGCCTTTTCAGAAAAAAAGAACTGCCTTCCAGTACTAAAGAACTTCTCCCACACTACTGGTGCTTGGAATTTAAATGATGTTTGGAAATGAGGGCTTTGGAATATATGAACACTAAAATGATAATTTTCCTGGAGTATTTCAAAGACTGTATTTCACAATTTGAGCTTGTTAGCATCTCACCTTTTTTTCTTCACAATATAATGCAGACTTAACTAGAAACTCACAGAAAATACATGTGGATGGGGAGGGAGACCTGGATATCTTCTGCAGTGCCTGAGTGGTAGAAGTGTGTGTGGTACAGAGAAGTGGATGTTTTATGAAAGATACTTTTTTGGAGTAGAAATAAAATTTCAGGGGAAATTTCTTGCACCTATTTGAATCCCATCTGTCTCAGCAAGTTTTTAATTTGTAACTTGGATTTGACATTTTCTGTCATGATGATTCTGAATTTGATAGAGTCCAATTCACTAGTCTTGCTTTTGATGCAAAAACTAGGAATTGTTATCATGTAGAGAATATGGTTCTTCTGCCATGAAAGAGGACCTGCCATCTTTTTTGGCCTGATATATATGTATTCCTTTTATTTTTTTTGTCTGTTTGGGTATTCACAATAATGTCTGATTTTCAACTTTGTGGCCGAGTTTTCAGACTTCAGCCTGTCTAGTTACTTTAGAAATAATTTAAGCAAGTAAAATATTTTGCAAAGGGGCAGAAAAACCTTTCTAATTCTTTGTGTTTCTAAAACTGTCATTGCTCAAATGTTTTTATGCCAGAGCATTATGAACTTCTGCCTCCCAACAGATGTCTAACCTCTTTAGATATTGAATTAACACAGAAGACATTGAAGATGCAGGTTGTGTACATGGAAGGAGAATAAAAATAGGAAATTGATTAAATTCCATTGTCTTCAACTAGATTTCAATCAGATAATGGCTAATTGAATACACATAGCTGAACCCAATTTTTAAATCTGGTAATACTGAACAGCTCACAGTCCAACAAAATAAGCATCATATTTCTGCACTAGTCCATGGAATACCTGAATTACTGACTCCTGTGGTTTCAACCAGACTTGCAATATGTAAGCCAGGAATATTTTTATTGAGTCAGTAGGTATTTCAGTGGAAGTGTGGTTCTTCTAAGAAAGCTTCAGCTTGTGAATATCTTGGAGCATGGATTTGGTAGAAAAAGGGTCATATGTTAAATAGGTGGGATAATGCATACATATCTTTGTTCTAGAGGGTTGCATAGAAATAAATTCAAGACAGTGAGGCTTGATGGGCTATTTCAGATGTTTCTTGCAGTGACAGCACGATTTCCTCATGCTACTTTTGACTCTTGCTATTGACTGCTGTTCAAAAGCAACCCCAAAATAGCTATGTGGGAACTTGTTGCTTTCAGATTTGCAAGATTGGTTGTGTTGGTCCATGTTTGGGAGAGAAAAATTGCCGCAAATACTAAAAAAAATTATTTAGAAGGAATAACTCTAGGGAACAGTTAGTTATTAGGTAAGGAAAGTAATTTTTTGAGGACTTTATGGCAGGAAGTGTTGCAAAATAATTACTGTACTCTTTTGGTTGACTCAGCCCCATTTGTGATTTAGGCTGACTTCAGAGGGATTAAGGTAGTGATTAGATTCTTGCCTGTTGCTCCTAGGAGGAGGTTAGTACCTAGTTCTTCTGGAAAATTCAAGGACAGGCAAAAATGAACCCCTCAAGAGCAGTGAACCTGAAGGGGAAGAAGCATTTTTTCCTGTCAAGGTGTCCAAATATATTTTTCATGAGTAGGGAATGAATGATGTAAGTGCATATTGTGAGCTTTATAATGTAAAAGAAATTTGTTGTCTCAGCATCACTTCCTTGCCAGTCTGTTTGCCCAATAGAATGTTCAGTGAGTAAATCTTTGAGGCAAAATTCCCACCAATCTTGCCATAATATAGAATAATTTTACCTAAGACTCAAGCTCTCTGCATGGAGTTAAATCTCCTTAGATTCAGTAAGCTCTAGCTTGGAGAGGAGAAGTTTTGCAAAGTGTCAACAAATCCTCTTGTATCTTGTGTACTTACTCAAGAAGCAGTAACTAAACTAAACCTGACAGTTCAGAGATCACCCCAAACTGTTAATTTTATGACTGAAGCATCAGACCTGATGGCCTGAAGAGACAGAGAAAAAATTGCAAAATAAGACTATTTTATTTAAATGTTTTTTTTTTAAATAATGCTGAATTTTTAATCGTTAATTGCACCGAGCCCTATGAAAATGCCACTGACTAAGGTAATTGCTTGTAAAAATAAGGGGCTGTGTATTCCCCTTTTCTGTGGGGAAAAATAAAAATTTTATTTTGCTACAAAAATACTATAATTTGGAATTGAGAGTAGATGGTCACTGTGGCTGAGGATGAGACAAATGAAATTGGAAGGTCAGTGTTTACTTTGCTTTTGGGGTGCCTGAATTGAAGGATGACTTCTGATAAGTGTTTTTGGATGATGGCACAGTAGATACCAGAACTCAACAACAGTGCTTGTAGGCTTTTTTTTCTTGCTACCAAAAATAAGTGAGATGTGACACAACTATCCCGATGCTTTGGACACTTGGATAGAGCAAGTATTTTCCACTGTGAGTCACCTTTGTGGTAGATTGTGACAACATCAGCTTTGTGCCTAGTGAGCTGTGCTGAACCAGCCATGGTCACAACTTTAATCCATTTCAGTCTCAAGCTTTTCTATTTTCTGGGTTTGATCAGCACAAGAGGCTTTTATTTCCCTAAGAGGAGGCTGGTTCTGTGGGTGTGTGTGTGGAGCCTCCCTCCCGGTCTCTGGTGTGGCTGCCTGTGCTCTCTGACCCAGGTGCTCTCTTTCAAAAACCTTTGCTGCTGTGCAAGACAGTAGCTGGTCATGGGTGGGAAGGGATCTTCCCTGTTTTTCATGTGGTCTGGAAAAAAGGCTGTTTTCAAGTTGATGTGGCTGTTGGAAGGACTCAATGGTTTGTTTAGTGCTGTTTCAAGATAGATCTTCTATTTCATCAGAAGTTCATGAGAGTTTCCTGCAACCCTGCATCAGTTGGTAATTAATTAGTGCAGCTTAAAGAGAGACACAAAGCAGAAACATTTGCAGTTTCAATGCTGCTGGGAAGTCACAATGATTTACAGAAAGAGAGAAGTACAGATAATTGTTGTTTGAGGCAAGCTTGCACGTACCCCACAGAAGCTTCCAAGAGACTGGAAAGGAAGTGCTGGCCTTGCTGAAATAAATGGCAGTGCTCCCACTGAGATCAGTGGGGCCAGTGTTTTACCCAAAGAAAACATAAACCAAGCAAGAATATTGCCTGGGACCGAAAGAGAGGAGGGAAAATGCAAGTTCAAACACTTCTCATTCAGGTTTACAAACCCTAATTCTTAATTTATTAAAACAAAGCTACAGTACAAAATGCTTTTTCTAGTTATACAATGAAGCTTTCTCTTCAGAGAATTTACTAGTCTCACAATATTTACTCCTAAATTTTTTATTTACAGTTCTCCCAGGCTTACAAAGACAAATGTCTGACCAAAAAAGAAAAGCACTGGCAGTGGAGATCTAGTCTTGCCAAAGACTGGATTTACAGATATGAAATTTGAGAATCATTCAAGAAACTTCTGTTAAAATTCATGAGAGAGGAAATGTTCAGATTTCCTGGAGAGATGTTAATTAACTACTTCCTAGGACCTTGGCATGTTCTCAAAAAATTCAGTGCAGAAACTCCCACTGACTCAGACAATAAGAGTTCTAAGTCCTTTGAGGTTACTGTTATTTAAGAGAGACCTGAAAATTTCTTACCTTTCAAGACCTGAGTTCAGGGCCTCAGGCTCCTCTGATTTCCTTTAAGTAGCTGGTGACATAAATAACACCTGAAACCCTGTGCTGCATTCCTTTGAGTGCTTTTGGTGTTAGGGAAGTCATCAAATACAATAGGAAACACAAAGCCCCAACAGTTCAGCTCTGGCAGGTAAGCAAAAGGTGGCAAAGGTCTTTTCAGAGTAGCTATGTCAGTCTTTGTCCCCACCCTTGCCCCCCAACTTCCTTTGCTTTAAGCAAGAAACGTTTTCTGTTAATGATATTAGAACTTGGCAGTCTATTTAGCATCAATTTCCCCCTGTTGTGGTGCAGACGACTCAGAAATGTGCCTGGTAGTACAAAAACAAACCAAAATGACAGAGCCCCACTGGAAGGGTTTTAATTCTTGAAGTAGCATTGAGTCTGTTTAATTTTTAAAGCTCAAATTTGTGACAGAAAGAGGTGCAGAGTGTATGCACTCAGGAGTGTTGTGGCTGAAGTCCTTCTGGGAGCACACTGTGAGGATGTGGCTGAGAAGGTGCAAGCCTGGCAGGGTTGGGGTCCCTGAGTGAGCATGGCAGCCCCTTTGGTTTCCTTTTCTTTTCATGGCAGTGTGGGGGATCCTTCCAGCCAGGTCTGCTGCCTGCCCCAGTGCTGCAGTGCCACAGACCCTCAGTCCCTGCTGCTCTGCTCAGTGCTCTGAGTGACAGAGCTCAACTCATTTTGGCTTCTGAGCATTTCTGTTGCTATTGCAACAGTGTCTGATTAGGGCTGGTTTGCTGTAAGGATGCAAGTGAGCTCTTCCTTAAATCTGTTCATGCCAGCACAAAGGCAAACATGATGGGGGGGAAGGGGGAACGGGCTAGAAAAGAAAAGAAGGGAAAAAGAGAGTCATATACAGGACCATGGAACCTGCAGGTTCTTAGGAAATGGTTCTTTATTTTTCAGGAAAATTAATTCTGGTGCACAGCATATTCTTCTACCTGACATGGACAAACACAGGGAATGTGTAAAAGACATATGTTGTTTTTTTCACAGAAAAAGCTTAAATCAGAAAAGTATTGGAAAGGGAGGACAGCTTATTACCTGTCACCTCCATCTGCAAATAAAATGCCGAATATACACAAGTTAAATCCTTCTTTTAGCATGGAACTTGTCAGAACAGCATGTGCTTTCCCTGGTCTAGCCACAAAGACTGAGGAGACCACATTCAATCACTGACTTCTACTCCACTGGCAGTCTTCACTTTCAGTGCAGATGGGAATAAGAAATGGAAAAAATTTTGTCTCTAACACAGGCATTTTTTAATATGCAGCTGCTGACAAACTTAAGCTCTAGTAATAGTAAATTCCTTTTGGACGACAGATCTACAGTGGGTTCTGGTAGAAGAAAATGTGTTTATTATATTTTGCTGAGGTTTAGAAGAAGTCCTGTAGGAATGTCAAGCACCTGGATTATCTAATCTGTTATATAAATCTTCAGCTATGACTGGCTGAAGATTTTTAATTATCAAGAAATAGCTGATTTTGCAAAAAAAGCTTCTGGCCAAAAAGTGAAATCACAAAACCAGCTGCATCATGTGTTTCCCTTGGATTACTCTACTGCTAAGCCCTAATTCTCTAAGTTTTTAGACTGATATGCAATAGTCTTGGAGGGAAATAAGATGCCTCTTGTCTTCATTTCACAAAACACTAGTAACTCATCCTGGTAATTTCTCTGGCTGATGTCCAGCATGATTTCTGTTGTGTCTTCATTGAGAGGAAATTATTGCCAATGTTCAAACATGTACTACCTGACCAATGTGGCCAGAAGGATTGGGAAGAGTGTACTAAGGGTCATAGATGGATGACTAGCAGTCTTGCTATTGGGAGACTTTCAGCCAAACTCTGTTTTACCATCAAAGTTAAAATTCTGTGTTTGTGAGTTTTTGTATTTTTAACCTTACAAAGAAACTCAAATTCATTTTATGCCTCTACTCTTCCATTGTGTTCTGCCAAAGTGGTGAGGAAATCTGTCTGTCTGTCCTGCCTGAGGTGAGAGGGTATCTTCACCTTTTCTTCCACCTGTTGTAGACAATGACTTGTGGTCCAAGTTCTTCCTTCCTGGATCCTGTTATCTTTCACGAACTAATCTCCTAGGCTGAGCTGCAATTCTGTATTCAAGTCTAAAAATTGCATGTAATAATTGCATGCTAGCAGTTTTTCTCAAATCGCTGCCTATAGGAATTAATAGTGATTTTGTGTTTTATCTCTCTGCTATTGATATCAAAGCACATGTTCAAAAGCTAGGCAAATATCATAGAGATGAGGCTTGGCAAAAGCTGCAGTAGAGATAGGTAGGGGTATTTAAGCCTTTGCTAATTGCAGAGTTGCTTTTCAATATCCTGCTGTCATCACTTGTGAGGCTCCTTAGAGTGCTTGAAAGGTCAAGGTGCTGGGTGCAGGAGTCAGTTGGTTTGCTTTCTTCAGGGGTCTTGGAATAAGGAGTGGAGGATGGGTGTTTGCTCCTCAGACATGGAAATTATGCTCTCAGACTGCTGGACGAAGCAAAGGAAGTCTCCAGAGCCCCTGTCCCTTCAGAGATGGTAATTCAGCTGTTCTGACTTGGTCTCCAGGAGCACCTGCCTTTCCCCCTTAAGAGCACAGTGAAGCAGAATGCCTAACCTGGATTCTTAAATCAACATAGGCAAATACCACTATCCCATACAGTGCTAGGATAGGGATAAAATTCAGGCTACATCCCATCTTCTAACTTTTACCGATAAAAAGGTTTTTTTAAGTTGGAGCTCAATGTTTTTCATTGTTTAAAGAAAAAAACCCATTCAGTCTCCTTCAGATTCAGTCCCTCAGTGTTGCCAGCTCTTCTGTTTTTTACTACCTTCTTATTAAAAGACAGTGACAGGCATCTGTGAGCAATGTCACTGTCTGTGGTGAGGTATTATTTGGTGAAGGTTTTTAGAGTTATAGATCTCCTGGAGGGTAAAATACCTAGTTAATGGAATTACATTACTCTCTACCAGCCAAAGATGTAACTCTGCTGTATGTTCATTTTTTTTTTTTTTTTTTAATAATGCAAGTAATCTCTTCCACATGTGAGTTGTTCCATGATTTCCTCCCGATTTAGTGATATGGGGAAGGCAGGACAATCTGAACAGGGTTTGTGTCATACTGCAGATCCTGGTTGGAAAGTCTGTTCCTGAAGTGTTCAGGGCAAGCCAAAGGCATTGGGAACTTTGGAGACCATGGAGGTCAGCCTTGCATGAGCCCAAACAAGGGATTTCAGCCCTGCCAGGTGAAAGCTACAAGGTTTTTTGTAGAGAGGAGTAGTGGAGTCTGAGCACAGGTTTCAGTCAGTAATCATGCAGTAAAGAAAGCTGCCTTGGGTCTCCTTTTCTGTGTTTTGGGAGTTCCAAAGATTCAGCAAATGCATTTTCTGGTTCCTTGGCCATCTCTTTTGCTATTATATCTAAGAATGGAATAGGCTGGACAGGTAGATTTGTGACTACCTGAAATTTGCTTTACTTGCTGCAAATCCTGTAATTATTTCTTGGGTTAATTTCCCGTGCATTGTAACTGATCACTGACCACAAGAACAAACACACTCTATAGCTGAGAGTGATTTAATAGTAAGGTGAAAAACATCTGTAATTTTCACAAAGTTACTTTTTTTAAACAGATGTTTTGGAACATCTGCAACCATATCATGTCAGCTGATTGAGCCTCTGCAGAGAACAGCTTTGGCTTGACTGGCAGCAGAGAATATTAATAACATCTGGAATGGGGTACAACCAATGTTTCCACTGTGATGAGGTTTGGCGACTTTTGCTGATGGCAGTCTGATGCTTGTTGAGCCTAAATATAGTGCCTAGAGAGCTTTCATGCTTGTAACACTGCCTTTGGATAATCTCTGCTAATTTAGTTCACCTTGGCACTTCCATTAGAAGAATCCTGATAATTCTGAGGAAAAACATGGATGCTTTGTTTGTAAATGTACTGGGTTTTTTTCTGAATGGTTCTAGGCACACAGAGAACCATACCTACTGTCACAAATCCTTTGAGCTGGAGGGTAGTCAGGTATGCAGGCATCAAGTCCACACAAGAGGAATGGTCTTTTGAGTCTGGTACTTGGGCTCTCTTAACACAGTACAGTTACCATAATCCAAGTGAAGGGTTTAGAGGAATTAAACAAATGGAAGATCAAGGAAGAAGAAAATAAGCATCTGAAGTCTTCCCTAAAGAGAGAGAAAAAAAAATGAGAAATAGGGAAATGTCTGACTTGCTTGGTTTGAGGAACAGTTTACATGGATTAAAGCAGTTGCTTTTGTCTGGGTGCAGAATCAGGCCATCAGTGTGCGACCCTAACTTCCAATAAGTAGATGGGAGAATTGTATTTTCCTTGAAGTAGACTCCTCACATTTTACTTGATGATTATATCTGCCTGCTTTAGAATGTCTTGTGCAAATGGACTGAAATAACTGATGAAAAGAAGGGATTGAGCTCAATTCTACTTGAAGTGAAAATAAATCTCTTGAGCAAAAAACCCCAAAACATTATAGTAGTGATACCTTGTTTATACGTATTTCTTCAGGTGACTCTGAATTTATTCACTGAATGTTTTTATGTTACTGTTCTCTGGCCTAAGTGTATCTGATTTTGGAACTTTTTCTGTGTTCCCCAAATACACCTGGCTTCTGGCAGCTTAAGGGGAACAAGTTATTAGAAATGTGTCTTCACAGGGCTTTACTGCCATGATGGATTTAGCCTCTCCTCTGATTCTCATAGATGTTATGAGGCTTGGTTTTAAAAAGCTATGCTGTTAGAGACCTACATCTCATCTTTTGCATATGGACAGAGTGTCCTTGATAGCTAATTCACCATCCAAGTTGGGAACCTTGCCCTCAACAAACATTTAATGCACATAATAATGTCTTTTGGCTGGGTGCAGTCCTGGCCCATCTGCTGGAGTTGCAAGGTGCCTGTTCCTTGGGATACGGCTTTGAAGGGATGGTGGGTTTAATTTGCTGTGGTGTGGCACAGCAGAAATGCCATCACCTCTTCAAGAAGGGCTTTCTGTGAGCTGTGCTATCTCATCATGCCTTTTGATACCTCATTCAGAGCCTTTGTAACAGGTCTGGGAAAAGGAAAGACAGAATTCAAAGCCAGGTATCCAGGCTGGTGGTGATATAGTTTATTTTTGTAGTTGTCAGTTAAATAAAGTCCTCACAGAATATGAAAACACCAGGCACTCTATGTAACAAATATGTCCATGTGTGATAACGACTTCAGGGGATGGAACTGCCCTGGAGAAGTCGAACCATTTTCTCCATCACAAAATATTTTAGCACCTGTCTGTTCTAGCCATTACTTAGTGACTGCATTTGTTTCTTTTGAACTGTTGGGGAATACATTATATTTGGTTGTATTTTGAAAGCAAATAGAATATGTCTGATTTAGGCTGGATTGAAGTACAGTAGTCAACTGCAAGTATTTAATAGATTAAAAATTCTAATTAGCACTTTGCTGATGAAGAAGGTGCTATTTCAGTAGATATGTAACTCCTTGATATTTCATGATAGAATTGAGACTTCAAGATGTTGAGAAAAGTGTAGGTGATGTCTCACACCTGATGCCATTATTTGGGACATGTTAGAAACAGATTCAGAAGTGGGTTGGAGCTCCTGATACAAGTATCAGCACCCATTCTGATTCAGGCTGGTTCTTGTACAACTTCAAGAGTCACTGGTGAGCTTTAGGTACAATAAAGGGTTAGGCTTTTGGATTTAGGCACATAAAATGTGTAGGTTCTTGGATTAGCTCTTACACATTGGATTTTCCCTTATAACATAGCTACAATACCCCTTCCTTTGTGGCAATAAGGCACCCTGTCCCATGCTCGTGATCCCTAAGTATCCCAAAGTCCATTGTACTAAGGGAGACAGGTAGGGTGACACAGTTCCCTGTCCCTAAGGAGCCTGCAGAGCTGCTGTGAACCAGCTGCTCAGATGTCACTTAGTGCAGTGACATGTATTGATAAAAGTGACAGGGCTACATGGGGTCTGGCAGCTCACAGGTGATTTTCTGTGGATATTCTGTGGCTGCTACTCTGGGACAGGAGGAGAAGGGCTGCCTGGGTGGGTTTCTCTGGAGGAACTGGGAATAGTGAGTAAAGGAACCTGCTGGAGCTCAGACTGGGGCCTGTAATGGAAGTGGAGCAGGCAGGGCCAAGGCAAGGGAGGGAACAAATGCAGACCCAGAGGTGAGTGAGGGGATGAGGTCTGTGCACCTTGAGAATCACTGGCTTGCTTTGAGAGGCAAGGACATTTATTTATACACCAAGGAGCATACCTTCTGGGTGCTCCTTAATTAGCCTTTGAAAATTGATAACATTTTAATATAATTTTGATTCTGAAGGTCAGTCTGATATTGTATTGCATGATGCTAAATTGCTCTTCTCACTGTTAGGGGATGTAATTAAAAGCACAGGCATGCTGATTTTGATTAAGAGTTTATTTTCTTACTAAGAAAAATTGAGTTTCATGGAAATAATTTTGGGGGCTTAGTTATGCTGTTTCTTAACCTCTTCTTTGCCATTAAACTAGTTGTGTGTGAGTGCATGGAACAGAGAGGTATCAGTAGAGCAGACACACAGTTTCCTCTGGGAATTTTTGTAACATCTTTCCCAGGAAACCCATTATGATACAAGATAGTGAGTTTCATAGGACATAGCTGTGCCAGTCATCTGGGGACTCTACAAAACCTCTTTTGCTATCTCTGGCATATTTGTTTATTTCCCACAGAACTGCAGTATCACACAATTAAAACTTATGCTTGAACATAATGACCAGCAGAGGAACAAAAATCTTGATTATTCTTGTAAGGGTTTACTCCCTCAACACTCGTGTCTTGTTTCATTCATTATTTTGGCTTTTTTACAAACAGCAGAGGTGAGTCACATGGTCCAAGCCTAAGCAGAGGTGTCTTCTCCCAAGCCTCCACTTCTCAAACACATCTGTGCTGTGGTACCAGCCCTTAGAGTGAGTGCAGAAACATCTCACTTTCAGTGCGAAAGTAAAATAAAAGAGAAATCTTTTTTAAGCCAAGAGTGCCATAAGGGAAATGTAGCATGAAATGTGATCCTGATGGCTTAAGTACACATAGGGAAATAACAGGAAATCCACACTATTTTAATTTTGTAAAATTCATGGTTCTTAAGCCGTGTTTGGAATTCCAAGGGATCTGGCTCATGATTTGTGAATGTGTCAAAGTGGCAGTACTGTGCTGTTTTAAGTAACCCAGATCTCACTTATTCACATTGTGTAGTTGCATGTCACAGAGGGCTGTTTTCTTCTTCTGTTTTCTCTTCTTCTTTTGTGTTCTGTTCTAGAACTGGATTAACCTTGTGTTTTCCAGGAAAATGAACATTTCACGTCTTACATTAGTAAGGCACCTTTTAAATGTGAAAAAATGGGCTGAACTTTCTCTCTCTATATATATTTATATGAGCACCATAGGAAAAATTATTGCAATGACATGAAATACCCTAGAAGTCATGAATGGCTTTATAGTGAATTTTCTAGATAGAATAAACTTTGCAATTATAGAAGATATTCGAGCTATTTTATATCAACTCCTTTGTAGCAGTGGAAAAGATTTCATTTGATTCGGGAGCTGTTGGGTGATGTTAGAAAGCTCAGTATTTTTTCTCTCACTTGTAGCCGTTTCCCTGTGCAGCTGAGATATTCCTGACTGCTAGCCAGCCATCAGTGAGAGCAGTGTGGATATGGTCAGATTCCTCCTCTGCCCATACAAGGGCTGCTGCTTCTGATAGCAGGGAGGGTGGATGGATGGGTGCCACAGCAGCTCTGAGTGTTGGGCTCACTGCGTGGGGCATCGCAAACTTGCCAAGCTGTAGGAAATGAGTTTGGTCAGACACATCTCTGGACTGTGGTTTGAAGGTTAAAAGAAGACTTTAAAATGCTTTTCTGTGCGCAGAAATATTAGTCTGTTTTGCTGCTCAAGTAGGTTTGAAGGGGAGCCAAGAAAAATCCTTGTGGCTATAGATGGTATATGAATTGGGTTCAAAAGAGAGACCACTTGTTCTTGTGGACTGACAGGTATTTTCAATTTTCTTGCAGCATGATTTCATTACTCATAGTTACCTAGATTTATTTTGTCCTGCTGGAGGCACTTATTGGGCACAGAGGTAGGTTTAATTTTAACAGAGGTTTGGACCTGGCTGTAGTTATAGTACTATTAGTCTGGGGTGAAGAAGGGAAGTCAGACTCAGATTGTTGCTCTGCCTCTTGGCTGAAAGCTTATTGAGAGGGAAGTAAACTTGCAGTAATGAAAGCTGTTCTTGACATTCTCTCATGCAAAGGAGATAAAGGTGATAATTAAATGGAAGTTACACATTAAAACTTCATAGCCAGAGAAGAAAGGATATAGCAGGATAATGCTTGTCTGTCCCATTGGATGTTGCTGACTTCTGGTACTTGGCTTTATTATAGACTTCAAAGAGTGTGAATATCAATTTTCTGCTTCTAATGGGTAGTATATGTGGTGTCAATTTCGATTATTTGTACAGTTTAGTTGTGAGATCACGAACACATCCCTGGTTAGCCTTTATGCTCCAATTTGGATTTCTTTCCAATAACTCAGGTTAAACAAGATGGTAGGGTGAAAGAAAGATGTAGGCTGAAGCTGACTGGGTTTTCCACTCATTTTTGTGCTGAAGAGAAGAAAATCTTAGAAATATTTTAATTTGCATAAAAGCTCTTCTCTCCCCACCCCTTGTTAAATGAAGTTTTTTTAGGAGAATGAGTGTAAACCTAGACTAGTTCAAAAGGGAAAAAGAGACTGGCTATGCACACATAACTAAGAGTTTTGTAACTCTGCAAAACAGATACTTTGAGAAAAAATGAGCCATACTTTGACCTCCTGTGCAGTGTATCAATAGAGTAACACTAAGGAGTTTTTGTCCACTGCCTGAATCAGGCCCTGATTAAGCCAGTGGAGAAGCTGGTGATGAATGTATGATATGCATAGGAAGTTGTCAGGGGGTTTGTGCTGACAAAACACCAGTGCACTCATGAAAGTCATTCACTCATTCTCTTCTGCTATGGAGGGGGAAAGAAAATATTTTATTGGGATTCAGATATTGAGGTTAGGATTGGGAAGAAAGGACTAAGGACAAAACAGGCTCAAAACTTAAAAGGTAAGAAAACGTATTAACATAATTAAAAGAAGAGTAACGAGAACTAAAACCTTTAGAGCACTTTCTTTCCTTCCCACTGACAATGCAGTGAGACAAAACATGGGGTTTTTAGTCAGTTTAATACTTCTAAAAATATTTTTTCAGTTCACTTAGGGAAAGGAGTTTCTTTTGCTGTGTCATGGGGTGTTTTCCACGGGAGACAGTTTTCTGTGAATTTTTCCAATGTAGTTCTAATTTTTACAAGTAGCAGTCTGCTCAGAACCTGCTGCAATGTGGAAGTCCCTCCCATGGACAAAGCAGTTTTCCCACCACTGCTTTTTCATGGGCCATTAGTTCATGGGGTGTAGTTTTAAAGGATGAGCTGTTCTAATACAAAAGCAAGAGTCCTCTGTCTCTGAAAGTAAGGGTTCTCTTTCTTTCTTTTCAAGCCTCTCACCAGATCACAGCTTTTCAGCATCCACATGCTTGAACATGAGTACCTTCTTCTCATGGGCTATGGGTGAATGCTGCACCCCCCCATGCACTCCATGAATTACAGGGAAGCAGTTTGCTGTATTATGGTCCTCACCAGGGCTTGAAGAAGAGTCTCATCTCTGATGCTTGGAGCACATCCTCCTCCCTCTCCCTCCTTTGCACTTTAGTATAGCTGTGTTGTTCTCCTCGCATGTCTTCCTTTCCCTTTTTCTGACTTGGGAGACAACCAGTGCTCATAGGCTTGTTTGTTCTCCAGCTGTATCAGTTGAAGCAGTGTTGATATAGTTGAGCAGTGCTCAAAGGCTGGCCTCCTCCAGGCTCTGCACGCAGGGAATGGCTCACTGTGTCTCACTGCCCATCCCTGCTGGCACCATGCAAGCTGCACTGGCTGCCTGCTCTTCATGTGAGGCCTGAAAAAAGAAACTCTGCTGCTGCTGCTTTTGTCCTTCTGTCTGCAATGTGGCTGGCTAAAAGCAGCTAAGCAAACTAAGTTCATTGTGAGCTGTGCTGAGACAGCCACGGCTGCTGCCCCAGTCTCAGCCACGCAGTCTTGGCCACCTGGCCACTCCTGGGCTGGGCTGGCTGCTCTTGGTCCCAGCCCCTTGGGGCCACCCCAGTGCTGACCACGGGAACACTCCCAGTGCTTGCTCTGGTCACACTACTCATGGTGCTGGGACAATCCTGTTGGTACGGCCTGGTGGTGCTGGCACAGGGTCCCATGGCCCCACCATCCTCCTCCAAAAGCAGCAAGTAAGAGAGCTTCCAGCATTATTTTTTGTTCTTAAATATGTTATCATAGAGGTGTTACCAGCTCTTCTAATTGGGCCAGCCAATATGTCAATCGTTAGAGCCCTTAGGGTTTGGCCCTGATGGATAAACCTTGAGGAGCCTCTCTCAGAATCAACCTTTGTGGCTTTTTCTCTGTTCCCACTAAAAAATCAGGTTGTGTTCACCAGCTGGTCTGAAAGAGAAGTGACTGCATTACTTGTTTTAGCAATGGCCTAGAAGGGGAGAACAACATTGCAATCATACACTTTGAAGGATGTATTTGTGTACCCAGAAATGCAGTCCCTGATCTTGCTGGAACAGAGGGGTTCTGTACCTTTACAAAACCGCATTTCTCTGCTTTTTGCATTTTCAACTTCTTTGTGTTATGTAATCCATTAGTGTTTCTTTTTTGCTATAGCTGACAAACTTGTATGGATTCTACAGGAATATTGATGAAAAGAAGGGAGCTTAGGGAACAATGTGGTCCAAGGAGGCTCCCACTGATCTGTGCACTGCTTCAGTTGTTGGTCTAAGCTGTCTTTAAAGATTAGCCATGATGGAGACTACATAAACTTCTGAAGCAATGTGCTGTTCTGTCCTTGTGTTTAGAAATCTTTGCCTTATTCTAATCCTTTTCCTTTACTGTTTCATACACAAAACACATGGGAAGCAGCACATTCCCTTCTGTTCACCAGCCCTTTGCACACTTAAAGGTTATTGTCACACAGCCCTTTCACCCTCTCCTCTAGAATAAACAGCTCTGGCATTTCAATCATCCTTTGCAAGTCCTATTTTCTGGAAGCTAAAAGATAATGCCCTATCTTGATGGGCCACATGAGAGGAAGAGGCTGCCAAGTAAGATTGTGTGAGAAATTATTCATACTCCAGGATGTGCTAATGAAATATTTCATAACTTCATTAATATGAACACCATCATGGTATTTTTTAGATTCATGGAAGTTTGCATTCCTTCAGGGTGGTGCGAATGAAGTTGTTAAGTTTGTTTTTCTGAGAATAAGTGCTGCAGCGTAAATTAAAATAAATAGGTTAAAAGTGTGTGTATTGGATGTAACTATCAGTGCCAGCACACATTTGGCAGTGGCTCAGTGTTAAGCTCACCAGGGCACTGAGGGCTACAGGCTGGAAAATACCAAGGCTTTATTGATATCAGAAATGCCAGGCTCTGTTTTTATCATAATCTCCATCCAAAACCTCTTTCATTGCTACCCTGTTGATTCCATTGGTGATGCTAGTTTTGAAGTGTCAGCTGCCCCTTTAGAAGGCAAATGAGACCACTAGAAATGCTCTGTTAGAGGCAATCAATAATTTCTAATATTTTTTGTGTTGACACAGCTTGACTGAGACATATTGGTGTGTAGTTCTCTCCCTTCTCAGAATTTTTTTCTCAGTGTTACCAGTTATGTTAACAATGCAACCTAAGGCCTTTCATTTTTTTTTTTGTTCTTACCTCAGTATATCAGAGTAAGATTGAGATTTTCCAGCATAGCACGCAAATTAATAACATCATCTTTGTTTCAACTGCTCCTTTGTCTCCTTAGTACTTCCTTTACGTCGTCTTCTTTTCCCTCTTGCTTTCCCTGTTTCTTTTCTTGAACACTTCTGCTGCACAGCCCTCTGAGAACGCCCTAAATCTGAGAGGGATTTCACAGAGCCTTTTCATCGTGAGGCCTGCAAGAGATATATCAAGACCTCTTTTTCACCCCTTGAGACTGACAAAAGGACCAACAGGAATAAAATTTGATCTCTTTAGTGAAATGGAAGTGGATGAGCTGTTGCTCTGTGAAGCTTTTTTCCCTTCTTTCTCTTTTCCCCATCCCCACATGCTGCATGTTTCTGGTAGGTAGAGCAGAACCTTGGTGTGTTCTCAGCCAAGAAGCAGCTGTCTCTGTAATTCATTTCATAACTCGTTTGATGCTTCCAGAGAAGTGGAGGGTCAGGGAGAGGCATGGAGACAATCTCTTCTGATAAAACAAAGAGGAAGTGCTTACTCTTGTGCTCTTCTTGTGGTCTGTTAGCAGATGCTTATCAGATCCAGTAGGATCTCCTTTCTCTCAGTACAGACTGAATTAACATGTTAAGTCCCTGTGGCTGGTGAGTCTGACAGGAACCTGCAAAGCTGGCTTCAGAGGCAGAAATACTCTGATGTCTGAGGTGTCCCTTATGCCTCTGAATCATATGGTCTGCATCTATTCTGCTAAAGAAAAATGCTCTTACTTCTCTTGCTGACAGGGTTGAACAGTCTGCTTTCCTTTTGGAAAGGCCTTTGCTATTTTTTTTTGAAGACTCTTGATCAAATAATGGCTGTCAAGTTTGTTGGACACAGTGCTCTTGTGCTGTGCTTAGTGAAGGTTTCTTCCAGAGGGTGATGATATCTGTGGCCAATCCAGCTGTCCCACACAAAGGAGCCCGGAGCTATGTTTAAAACTTGTTGCTGACTGCTGCTACTTGCATAAAGTGATGGCTTTGACTTGTCCCTCATGTGTGTCTCCCAAAAGTTAAAGCAAGAAAAATGATCCAAACTATTTGAATCTTGTTCCTAGTGGGATATATTTTTCTACATTAATTCCAATTAAATATCCACAGGTAGCAGACAAAAGAATTAGGAACACATAAGGAGATTGATATAGAGCTATGTAGCTGTTCCTGAAATAATTGATTTAGAATAATTGAATCATTTTCCTGTAGAAATCTCTTCTTCCGCAGAACGCTATTATATTCTGTAATACCTTTTGTTCCTTTAGTTAATAGAGCTATGTAACAAATGCATATCTGCACTGGCAAATGCAGACCATTTGAACTCTAAAATATTAATTTTAAATGTACCTATGGCTATTTTTAATAGTAATTTAAAATGATCCTAAAAAGCACATGTTGAGATAATGAGATCCATAAATACTGGTTGGCATTATTGATTCACATGTATTGCTTCTGTAGATTACTTCCATTTGCCACATTTCTTTTCATGTCTATCCTAATCATGGGGCTGGATTTTAAAAGTATTTATTTATACTGAGCCTTGGGTAAATACAATGAAAATAAACTTCTCCAGTGGGAACAGAATAAGGCTGGAGTTTACCATTGTAGAAAAACTCAATCCTTAGTTTTTGTTTAAGATTAAGGGAAAGTGTTTACCTTATTCTATAAGTAGGGATAAGTAACTTGCCCATTTGCAGAAAACTTGGGGGAACATCCATTATTTCTTTCAGTCTCTGCTGAAGAGCCTGCAAAGACAGAAAAGAAAGGCAGAAATGTGCTGTAGGAATGAAAAATCATTTTTTAGAAGACACAAAGCAGACTGGTGCAGGCTTGTCCAAGATAATCTGTTCTATCTTAGCTTCTCTGAGTGAAATCCTCCAGCAGCTGCAGGTACAGTCAGGACATTTGGGTTACTTTTATTGTGTTTCAGTGTGATACTCTGTTTCTCCTCCCTCCCTGTGTCATTTATCCAAGCAAAACTCCAGCCTTATTAAAAAAAAAAAACGAAACACAGACCACATCTACCTTGTGTTCATGGAGTGACTCCATTATACCCACTCATGTTTGTGCAGGGGTACTTATTTCCTGCCAGGACTTTTTGTTTGTTATATATAAACCTTTTCCAAAGTGATCTCGTGATAATGAAGACCTGCTAAAAGATGGTTAATACTGGGCAGCTGCCACAGGCACCAAAACAAGATTTACAGCTGCCCCTTGTCAGAACAAAGTGCATCCTTATTAGAAGTGGATATGTAATTACCACTCTGTTAAAAGCTAGCCACCTATTATTGGATAAATACTTGTAAAGAATAAACAGGTTGTACGGGGGTTCTGAAGTCTTCACTGCATTTAAGTGCTGTCATGTAAAGTGTCACCAGACTTTCTCGTCACTCCCCCCTCTGCAGAATGGCACTGCAGGCAGAACAGGAATGGTAGAAAATTACTTTTTTCCGTACTTCCCATCATTGCTTTTTTAAAAGCAAGCCTGTTTGTCAGATTTTTGCCTGGTTAGTTGATTAGGTCAAGTTCTGCAGGGAGTTTTAGGTTCCAAAAGTATTTTAATGTCATATAGACTTGACATTCTCTCAACTGAATTCTGTTAAAATAGTCCAGAAATGTATGACTACATAGAATACTTTAATTTTTTTACAAATTACATCAGGTGATGTTTTGTGCTTCCTAAAATTAATATTAAAAAATGATCATATTTCTATTTCTGTGCTGTGCTACAAATGCAAAAGTGAGACTAAATTCCAAGACAATGCAGTGTATGTATTTTTTGTATTTTTTTCTATTTTTTTCCCCTCATACTTGTACACACAGAATAATGTGGCCCATGATTACCACCCAGTCAGAAGGTGGGACTGATGAGCAGTGGGGTACTGAGTTGTATCCATGCCTGTTAATATTTGAAGTTCTTAATATAAGGGGCATACATTTCATATGGAACAAGTGTCCTTTTTGCTCCTTATCTGCTTTGAGATTGACAGGTTTTGAATTACTTACAATGCATCCTTTCCATTAATAAAACTTTTTCTTCCAACAGGGTGAAAGGAAAACATAGAGACAAATCTGATGTGGAAGAGATGACACGTCAGCATTTTGGTTTATTGGCCATTGATGATACAGTAAATCACTAAAAGCAGGTTTAGAGCCTAGGAAGCAGCACTATTGATCTCCTGGAGTCCTGTTGCCAGAAATTGTATTAAAGAGCTTAACACAATGATGTGTAGCCTTGTGGCAGCAACACAGCCAAGAACAACCTTTCCTGGAGATCAGCAGGCTGAGAGTCCCAGTGATATAGTGAATTTGCTGAGGGAGGTGTGGTGCCTCTTCACTGTCTTCCAAGAGACCAAACTGAATATCAGGAGACGTATTTACACATTTAGGATTTAATTGCTTGCCAAGTAATTATCCAAAGGTAGAACAATCCACGTGTTTTCTTCTTTCCTTCCCTCCCTCCTGCATTTTGAATGATATAAAACACAAGTTGTGTTTTTCTGCTTATCATCCATCTAAAAAAACTAAACTGTGGAAGATGAGTGTAAATGTGTAGTAAGATTTCAGTTAACTCATGTTTGGGTTTGTCAGTATCAGAAAGGAACAGTTTATTAGTTTATTGGTTTATGGCAATTTATTACAATTTAGTCAGCAAAGTATGCTATAACACAGTTGTAGATGAAAAATTAATCTATACCACTGCCTTGTTCCAGATTTATACCTGACCCTCTAGTAAAAGGGACTAAGTAACACTTACTGAAAGGTGTTTAGGTTTTTTGAGTTTAAAAAGAAATACTTCACTTACTGTGTTTAAATGCGGATTTTCAGTCATTTAGTCCTGTATGAAATTTTAAATGCTTAGATATAAAAGAATGCTTGCACTTCAAAATGCTTGTACTGTTGAAGCAGACCCATGAAGAAATAGTGCATGAATGCCCACAGGACTGGAAGAACATGAATAATGGTTCAAGCCTTGGTTTAACAATTGAATGGAAAGCCTGCTTAGCTTCCTAAGAATCATGCTCCATTTGTTTCTAAATGGACACGGAGTTTCAGTAATTTGGGGACAGATTTTCAAAATATGTAGTCACCTGAAAAAAAGCTGACAAACAGGCTTTTTAGGAATTCAGTGTTTCACACTCCTGAGTGTGGATACCTAACTTAAGTTAGATACCCCTTCAAGACATCAATTGCTGTAATTAGGCATCTACCCATAATGTCTCTGAAACCTGATTCTTAGTTACTTAAAAAAAAACAAATCCTATTCTGCTTTTGAGGTTCTACCTGTCTAGAGATTCTACAAATGCAAGCCACAGGATTTATTTCTGACCAACCCTTTTTACAATCTGAGCAAAATAAGAAGAACGTGCATTTTAATAAAATGTAACTATTTAAAAAAAATAGCTGTTTTCTGGTTATATAGTACTTAACTGAAAGGGAATTGCTGCTGCTTCTCATGCCCTTAGCCATGGAGGAATGTGTTTTGGTAGCAATTAGAGATGGACAGCTCCCTGAGGCACTGAGCTCTTAGGTGTTTAGCATTAGTCACCCTTTCTGTTAACTTTGAAAATCGCTTCATTTTCCAGAAGTGGATGGAACTGCTCTTAAATGGGGTGGGAATACTCTGCTATTTTAGGTCCTTTGTTCCTATTTGGAACTTAGAAAAGAAACAAGTACCAAAAGCAAAAAAAGATTATAGCAAAAAAGTTAATTCTACTCTAGCCCCTCAATTAAAGCCTTAGACCAATGCAACAAGCTTTAGTGGTTTTTTTTTCCTGTGATTTTGTCTTTTTCTCTGTGCTAGTGATTCCTCTTTAATAAGAATGTGCCCTTGTTTTCACACGAGTGTCAGTTTTATGTGCATTCATACAGCACTTCAAAAGTCATTCTGATTTATAAGGCAGCTGTCTCAAGAATTGGGACTCTTCTTTCCCATGTGCTCACACATCCCTTTCTACAGGGGTCAATGTAGCTACAGCGTGATTGGAAAGCATTTGAGTCCAAAAATATGGCTTTATTCCTAATAACTGCTGTGCTTGCAAGTCACAAGTCAGTGACTAAAGCAAGAATTACTGCTCTGTAGATTTCAACACTTCATCTCTTTAGTTTTCATTTCATTCTGTGTTGTTTAGAAAAAAACTCTGTATTTTTATCCAGAGAACAAAACCCTCCATATCACCAGTCAAGATCTGCCTCTAATCATTGAAGAAATGGGAACTCTGATGGATGTTTGTGCTATTAATATTTGCAACTGGACTTTTTCAGCAATCATCTGTGTTTGCAAATGGCTGAGTGCACTCTTTTAAGTAGATATCCAGCATGTTATTAGATTATTACCCAGAAAACAGAATATGAAACAACCATGAGAATACTGTTTTCTGAAAAAAAACCAACCCAAACTGAAAATAACTCATTCAATCCAAACTCAACAACAACAAAGTCCTTTCCATAGGAGAAAATTCGTGAAGTACTGTGGCTGGTATTCCAGCTTTTCCTATAGAAAGCAGCAGAAGCTTCATGAATGTGCTCATTTCCATTGTTCCATCTGTTCCCCTCCCCATCTCTTGGAGTGCAGTACCAGCTTTGGAATGCACGTTTTCAGGCTGCAGGACCGAGGTGTTATTTGTGCTACAATGATAGCATTGTTTCTCCTCAGCTGAAATGCAATGGTAGATTGTGCCATAACTGAGTTAAAGCCTTAGATATGGAGACCTCTTAACCATATGGAACACAGACTTGTTTTTTAATTTCTGTGGATATAAGTGAAGCTTTAGCATGGGAGGAGAGCACAGCCATGGGATAGAGACAGCCACAGCTGTGCTCTGTGTTTGTGCTGGGTTCTGTATCTTGTCCGTCCTACAAACAGGAAACGTGCAATAGTCATGTCTGGATTTTGCTATTGCTGTATGCTCCAGTTGTGTTTTATTTGTTATTTTATATGAACCCAAAGCTCTAGCCCTGGATTTACAGCAGCATGTTGTGCTGCTGTTGCTAACGAAAATCATCACGAAACAGCTCTGAGAGGCTTCTCCTGTGAAAGGAGTGATGTGTTTGAAATTCAGAAGTTAAGTGAGCTGCTAAGAACCATAACATAACATCTTAGATGAAAACACCAATTTTTTTTCCCTGGAAAATGACTGTACATTAGGCAGAGTCTCACTGAGGTAGTTTAGTAAAGGGTGTGGTTCTTCTGCAAGAAAAAATGCTACTGAGAACTTCTACCATGTCTAGTCAAGAGTTCTCTTATGAATCCTTTTATATAACTTGTGGAACACAGTGTGATTTTTCTGCTCTGCTGAAGGCGTGGAAAAGCAGTGGGAGGAGTTCAAAGACTTGCTAAGTTCCTTGAAGTTTAATGGAAACAAAAGTGTTCTGAATAGATGGGACACATCCATGAGCAATGGGTAGGAGAGCTGCAGTTCTGCCTTCAGGCATGAGAGCAATGATGGAGGGTGAGGGGCAGAGTGGCACCTGTGAAATGTCACCTTTCTGCACTGGCAGTGGGACTGTGAAACAGCCAGTTTCACTGCTGAAGGTGTTGTGCTAAGGCCCAAAGGTCATAAGGGGTATCTATAGCTTTACCTAGAAAATATGTTAGAGAAGGTGAGAAGCAGTGGGAGCTTAGGTATTATTCCTTCAGCCAGTTTTGTGTGTGCCTGTGCACTCTTATGGGAGGCCTTCCTGCTAAAGGGATCAGATGTCTTTTAATTATTTTGTGTGGGAGAATTATGGAGGCAAGTCCTCTCAGTGTACTGTGCCCCCTTGACAGGGCAGTGTGGCAGGAAGGGGAGCCTGCAGCCAACTCTCCAGCCAAAGTTCTGCTGGTGGTGGTTGTGCAGTCTTAACAGCATGGAAATAATCATGGGCTAAGAAAGCCCACATTGTAAAATGTGCAAGTTGGTGTGGAGGCTCCTCACTTTTATATCACCTTAACCTGGATCACCAGGTGTGTCCAGAATCACATTTCCTTTTGAACTGATTTTTCAAAGGTTTGGGGTGCTTTTTAAGCAAGTTGGAGGTGCAACAGCCATGGGTAGTCACTGCCTTTATAGAGATAAGGGATTCACATCAATTATTTGGCATTTTCCCCTGAAATTCTCTGTGGTAGTCCATTTTACAAATGCAGTTTCTGATCCAAAGTTGCTGCTTTCTTAATGGATTAACTGCAAATATTGAGGTAGCTAGAGAGTTATTCAGACCACAAAAACGAGGCAGTTATCCTGTGAGCTGCTAAGATCAACCCTTGAAAAAACAGCATCTGTACAAAAATGTAGGTAGATATATTTTGTGCTCTGACTCTGATCTCAGTGCTCGCTTGCTTCTTTTGGAAGGAGGAGGGAGAGCAAGAAGACAGAAACAGAGATGTAAGTCTTGGCTGAGGCACAGCTGAAGACTTTACTTTAAAATAAGTAAAAAATAAACTCCTTAATTCACCACTGCAGTCCTTGTGTATAAGCAAGATGTTTCCTGTTAATGTGGTATAAGCAAGCCCTGATCCCTGAGGACATTGCACACTGTGTGTCCTTCCCTTTCCACGTGTTAATGTTTTACCAATCCCAAGGGAATACATAAGCCTCTGGACCATTTTGAGCGTGGTGCCATTTCAATATGGTTTTTGCCTTTTTTTTTTGGATGCAAAAACGATAGAAATTTCTTTGTGTTCTGTGTAAAGAACTAAGATCTAATCAAGGTTCTTGCAGCAGCAGAAATCTTATGGAGATATTTCCATTTCAGCTTAGCTCCCTTTGACTCATGTTTTATAGGGAGAGACTCACTCATACTTTGCAGCTTGTTGGTGGGGACTGTCCTGGGCAGTGGGACAGCCAGAGTGGAGTCACCCAGTCCTGAGCACAGAGACCTTGCCCGGAGCTGGGCAGAGCAGACCCGCAGCCTCCGTGTTCCTGAGGCCACACACATTCCTGCTTGGACAAAGTTTCATTGCATCATGGAAACCTTAAGGCTTGACTCAGAGTGGACCAGTCATTTTATTGCCTCTGCACAGCATCTCCATGCCCTTTCTGTTAAGTTATATATGGCCTTGCTTGGGCTGGGCAGCATTAGCTGCTGTTTTGCTAAATGCCCCAATTTTTTGTTCCTCTTAATAACTGTTAGTCTGAGAAGGGGGGGGTGGAGGATGGAGGATGGGCATTTAGATTAAAATTCTCTGGGAACACAGTCTCTTCCCTTAGCAGGAAAATACTTGTGAAAATGAATGAAAGGCCTTTTGGAATCTCATTTAGAATTAAGTTTTTTTTCCTGCTGTGATGATTAAATTAAAATTTTCATGTTCATCACGCTATATGCTTATGTAGCCTAAGAAGATCTAGAATTAGTGGCTATGCTTTTTGGTATATTCAAAGAAATAATAATTTACAGAATAAAGAGATTTTCTAGACATGAGATTTGAGGATCATATATGAATAATTCAGCTACTTTTTTTACTGCATGAAGCAGAGGTGTGCTGAGAGGATACCAACATCTTCACTTTCGTGTGAACAGTAGTTCAGGGAGAAAAATGAATGAGTTAATTGAAATGCATCAGCTGCTATAATAGAGTCACATTTGGTTTGGGAATTAAATTACCCTGAATTTAGCACTGAACAATAGATTTGCTGTCTAAATAATCCAGCTATGTTAAATTCTCTGGTTATTTCACAAAGTATTGAACAGAGCTGTTGATTTTCTTCACTTCAGCCTTTAGGTTTTTTTCAGTCCTTCCTTACATCTTAATTCCTGAAGTTGGCAATCATCAGTTTTGTTGCTACTTCTTTATTTCCTTTCAGACTCTCTGTTTTTCCATGTTGGAATTGTCTTCACGTCATCTTCTTTGATCTTATAGAAATAAACAAACTGTCTGGGTTCTCATCTTGGTAATTTTAAATCTTTATGGTGCTTTTGACTCTGAAAAATTTATATTTTTTTTTCTAGATTTCTCTAAAGCAAAGGTGATTGGTACTAGGCTCCCAAACTAACTTGTGTTAAACCATAGCCATAGCAGAATGGTGAAGGAAAAGAACCTGACGGGTGGCATCTATTTAAAACAGTTCTTTTTCTTGCAGAAATGTTCACACATGATCAAAATCTATAAAGAAAAGCTGTCAAATAATCATTTGTAAACCAGACCCTCCATCTTGATTTAGATCCCCAGATTCAGTGGCTGATTTTGGCAGAAGGTTTTATAAGTGAGTTCTTGTGTGAGATGGTGCTAAAAATTGGTCCAAGGGGGTTACTCTTCCCATTAAGAAGTACTCACTGCTTAACTCATACAAGTGATTGCTGGCTGCCTCTTTGGAGCCATTGGGAAGAGTTCCCAGCACTCCAGTGGGGTGTTGGTGTTTTGGGGGAGTGTTCTGCTGCAGGAGCTGTGAGCGTGACTTCCAGCAATGAAAGCAAACACTGTTTTCTGCTAACAGCTTCTCTTTGTTAAAAGGAGTCCTTTCTTGTGCCAAGCCTCCTTAATGTTACCTAGAAGTGTCAGAAATTTAGGTCTCTATAAATTGGGCAGTATACTGTGCCTGTCATTTATTGTGGAAAATGTCTTATTTTAAATCCTCTTATACCTACTCATCCTTAATAAACAAAACCCAGGTGGTGTAGATTTGGCAATAGACATCAAGAATTTAAAATTCCTGAACAGGAACAAACATATCTTAAGGGACCATATTTACTTTAAAATAATTGCAATAATAATAAACATTTTGCTTTTATATTGCCTTTTTCATCAGTAGTTCTCAAAGCACTTTTTGAAAAGAAGCTTGGCATTACTGTGCTGTCTTGACTGTGGGAAAACATATGGATACCATATGATCTGGCACCCAGATCACTTAATAGCTGGGTGGCAATTAGAGCTCAGCTCCCTCTTCAAGACTGAAATGCTATTTCTTTCTTCTTGGTAGCTTTGGATTGCCAATGTATTTATTTAGGAGATGGCAACCTGACTTCACAGATTAGTGTCCAAATGCTTGGGGAAGGAAGTTATTTTTGGACCCAAGTTCACTTGTATCTGGAGATGCCAAAATATTTACAGGCCCAGGAGTTCAACACAAACAGGAGTTTAAACACAAACACAGAGAGGCTGGTGTGAGAATTAAGTGCACTGCATTTCTCAGTTTGAGTTGCTCATTCCTGCATTCTCTGAGACTGTGAGCTTGAGTCTGAGTATCAGAGACAGGCTAAAGGGAGCTGTGCTGCTGAAAATGTGAGCTGGAATAATAATAAATATTTGAGTGTTAGAGGGGAGAGTGAGAAAACTGATAGAAGTGGATCCATCATAATCGTGCTTTCATAAGATAGAAACAAGCAGTACTTTTATTCCATTATTTACTTACTAGATGGTATCTAATTATTTAGGCAATTTTCAAAGTCAGTGAAAGGCTCAACTAATTCCAAATTATATTTTAACTCATGCTGAACTTTGTTTTCCAGGTAAAATATAAGCAATTTCGATGCTTTTATGGGTAAAATACCTTCTTGTCTGTGAGAACTCTCATAATTTATCTGCTTAAGCACTGAAGGAAAAAAATAAATTAAATATGGTACTAATTACAATGGTCTTTTCCCCATTCCATGCTTTTTCTATAGTTTCTGGAAGCTGTAAGAGGAAAGCAAAGATTCAGGAACCAATAGAGCAGCTTTGTGTCCCATCTAACATTCCTCATTTCAGTTAAAAAGCTGTTTGGACAGGTCACAAATGATTGTGGTCTATTACTACTAATAAAACAGTTATCAGTATAGTGACTTGGGCTAAAATAATTAACTCTTAGAGATTCTTGGTGTGTATAAAAGTAATTTGTAGGCTAAACTTTCAAATATGTCATATAGACTTAATGTACTTTTGAGCAAGAACAGTCTTGTAGTTCTTGATGCTGCTGAGATTAGTCTCAGGACTGCCTTAAATTACTCCAGCTAGTAGCTTAATTGTTTCCATATAGAACAATTCCTGGTATCAAAGGAATTCTCAATTAGGGTAAATTTGTTATGTGATAGAATAACAGGTTTAGTGATAAGGGTGTTCTGCTGCATATCTCTATAAAGACAAACATTTATTCTACCAATGAGCTTAGAGTTGTTTTTCCCATATCTTTGAATATTTGGGTTCTTATTTCCAGATTTGATCTGTTAGAGTTGTGGTGGTCTGGCAGGTTCTTGCTGCAGGATTTGAGCCACAGTCACACAGGTCTGCATGTCAGGAATGTCAGAACCTGGAGCCTGGTTTTGGACCTGTTGCTGTTTAATGTTTGTTAGTTTTTAAGTGCAGAAGGCACATCTGTGCTCAACTTCAAGAACTGCTAAAAATTGGAGTTTTGTCATGACTTACATAACTGCAACTACCTGAAAAATATTTTCAGGGCTGTACAGCAAGGAAATATTTTGACCAGTTAATTGAATCTCCACCTTCTTTTTCCTCCTCCCCTTTTCCCCTCCCTCCCTTCTTTAACCACAGAATATGCATGGGGGCTGACAAGTTTTATTTCAACTGTAAACCTGTGTGACTGGAAAAGAGCTGAGATTTAAGCTCCAGAGATTGCCACTACAATGAAAATCTTGACAGAGCCATAGCTCTATTTTAGTGGCACTAGGAAGATCTTAGTTTGGCTGATATTAGTACATGGTAAATAATAGTCAAATTCTGATTACAAGAAGAAGTTTTATAAAAGGATCAGTTCTACCCTGATGTGAAACATCATGAGCATAGTTTTCATCTGGATTTTTGTGTATTCCAAAGTGATTTTATGTGGATCAGGAATAAAGGTGAAGATAACAGGAGCAACTGAAGAGCCTGACCTGTGGTAGGGGAGTAGTGATACACGTGCACATATCTGTCACCCAGATGATTGTTTCATCACCCTAAAAGTGATGGGAACTTGACAAAAATTTTTCTTCTGCCTTCTTTAACCCTGTTATCCCAGTGTTCATTTGGGATATTTTACATGAATTCTGCATGAATTCAAAGGCAGTGGAATAATAATAACTCTGATCTGGGCCCCAAATCAATTTGTAGTTATTCATAAGAGAAAAAAAAAGATTTATTTGGTGTTTTTTCTTCTCCGTAAAGACAGGAATTTAGTTAAAAAGCTTGTAACAGAACCTACCTGCAACCTTAGCCTGGCCATCAAACAGTTTTTTTTCTCAGTATTTTAGAGCCATCTGTAAATCCTGGGTCTCGAAGTTGTACCATCAGTGATGGTACAGTGAGAGCAGCAGTGTATAAAGTCATCACTAGACATCCATTTTATTTAAGGGATAAGCAGAAGTAGGTGATGGAGGTGTGGTGGCTGAGCATCTTCCAGGTTTCTCCCTTCTCTTTGTACAGACTTGAAATAGGAAAGGTTCCCCTTCATCACTGGGAACTGGTTCCAATGCCTGGTTCTCCCAACTGCTAATGTGAAAAGAAATGCTTTACTTCTAGGGAAATTTGTTTCCAGCTCTCATCTTTCATTTTTCCTAGCTTTTGTGCTTTGAGAACTATCTGGTATCAGTTTTTTTTTTCCCCTGTTATTGACTGCTTTTCAGTATCTTCTGATAAATGAGATACATGGAATTTGTCAGATTTCTTTGTGAGGTAAAACCTTCTTATTGTTTTAGTGTCATGTTTGTAAAATGAGTACAGGAGAGGACACAATGTTTTCTTGAAAGGACTCAGCCTGTGGTGAGTTCACAGGACTGTACTTTGCAAGTTGTAAATGTGTCCTGTGGAGGTTCATACTAAGCAGTAGCTGTATTGAATTTAGACACTGAAGAAGGCTGATGCCTTCTACCAAATTTCCTTGATTCATCTCTGAATGATGTGCTGAAAAGAGTAAAGGAAATCTAGAAAATGAAACACTCCATGGAAGAAGCAAATAGGCACAAGTCTCTTCAGATCTTAAATGCAGCTTTAGTTTTAATTTATAAGTGCTATTGGCTGGCAAAAAGGAGGTACTGAGAGGTTAGCCTAACTTCTGATGACAGCAGATTCTTAAGCAGCTGAGAACCTGCAGTATATTTTGCTCATTCTGGTAGAGTAGGCTAATTATAAAACCATATGGGAGACATTGGAATACTGTGTTACACACATACTTGATGTGGAGTGATGCCTTTTAAACAGAATAAAAAAAAAAAACTAAAAAAAAAGCCCACTGACATTTCAAAGGACTTTGATCAATCATAGATCGATCTCAGCATGGAAAAATGTGAAAAGAAAGTTCCTAAAGTAAAAAATGAAAATGGACTCATAGACATGACTCAAAGACCTCCTAGTAACGAGACAAAGTTGAAAAATTTTGACTGGGAAAGGAAAGAATTGAGTCCAGACTACTGAGTGTATGACAGTGGGAGAGTTGATCAGTGAAGGACTCAGATTTAACTAACTAAATAATTGCTCTTATGGGATGGTGTATTGCTAATTAGTTGTTTTTTAATTTGTTAGGTTAACTTCCCCCAAATCCCTAACATGCTGTAAGAAACAAGTTAATTTGTTTTTATTGTAAGTTTAGTAGAAATTACCATTACATGTCCCACTAATTTTATCTGAAAGTTGTGAAGCACTTTACCGTAGCTACAATTTTTTTATATATAGTTAAATAATTGTCCATGCTATGTTCTCATCAAGAAAAGGCAGGTCTGACCAAGAAAGGGGGCTACAAAGCTGTGTTGGCTCTCATTATTAATGTTTACTTATTTTTAATATGTATCTATTAAAGCTTTTCCATTATTTTTCTGAGGGGGTCATGTCAACCTGCATTAAAATCTTATTTGTTCATTCTCCATTTGCTTGCCTTCCAAAATTTTTTTGATTGCTTTCTTCCTCTCCTGTTTTCTTCCTTGTTCTCTGAAATTACTCATATTCCAAAAATTACCAGACTTAGCAGCAATGCTTTAGACTTCAAGTGGCTATTTTATTTTTTTTTTCTGGGGGGAAATTGCCTGATTTGGTAGAGTTAAGAACACTGAGTTAGTTTTTGCCAATTCAGATTTGTACTTTTCAGGGCTCTCAGTGAAAATGAGGGACCTCACCAATTCAGAAGCCAGGAATACTTTTGCAAGTCGTCCCAGTGTGTGGTTCTGGAAGTGACTGTTTTCCCAACTTGCAGACCAGAGCTAACCCCATTTGTCTTGTTCCAGGGTAAAACAGCAATAATGAACTCAAACCTGAGCCTAATTCAGTTGATTCAAGACAATGAGTGATTTGAAGCATTTTGAGTTAATTTCTAATCACCGTGTGTCTATTTTGAATAGAGGTTAAAGCTATAAAGAGTGAAAAACTAAAAATTTGGATTTCACTGTTTATAACAGCTTGCTAAAGCTCTTGGACTGACACACAAAATCATCCTTCGTAACACATAAACTGAAGGATAACCCATGTATTTTTTTTTTGTTACTTTAACTAATTTAAAGCTCTTTATAAGTACAGGATGCCATATCTTACCATCTTGAGTGATGGCTCTATAGGTGGAGCAGATTTAGGAGCCTTTGGAAGCTTTTTCATTATAAGGAGGTTTCTCAAGGCCCTTCAAAGACCCTATCATTCATATAATCCTTGTTGTCTTTCAATTATGATAACATTCCTTCTTGTCACATGGCACAGACCATAATGAAAGGCAAAGATTAAGCACCTGGGCCATTTACTGCTAAGTGCTAATAACTGCAAATCCTACAGAAAGGCATTGCCACTTTAGCAGGGAGCAGCAGACTGCACTTCACAGACAAGTCCATCAGTGCCTTAATCCTCAGGAGTGTGGGCATGAGAAAACTTGTTCCTTCCAGAGTTGGACAATAATTTTGGTTTGCAGTATTTTCTCATTGCAGTAGATATGTTTTCATTAACATTCTAGATGGATTTTTTTTTCCATTCTGCCTTCTCTTGTTTGATTGACACCATCTTTATAGCTTCTCAGAGGATGGGTTGTATCTCAGCATTCAATTTAGCCCTTTAGATAGTCCCTTCTTTCCTTTTTATTTTTTTATTAAATACAACTTTTTGAAAGTTGATGTTTCTTTTTACAGTATTTTCTAGAGGCTTAAAGCTTTAAGACCAACAACATTATTACATCAGTCAAGTGCCAGCAGGAAAGTCTCTTAAAAAAGAAGGGAATAAAGTAATCTATAATCCACCTTGACTAATGTTTGTCAGACCAAAGAAAAGGAAAATTTAGCAAGTAGAATTTTTAAGGACTGGGAAGTGGGGCATGGTGGGAGGAAGGGGCATATTTAATAACAATCAGGACATTCAGAAGAGCTTAGAAAAGGGTTTTTTTTCCAGATGTTGTAATGTGAGGAGGCTGCATGGTAAGTTTATTTGCAGAAATTCATCTTGCCCTAATTTCTGTGTTATGAAAGAATCTTGTTTCTGTATTTGTTTCCATAAACATCTTGATTTAAATATTTCAATATATCGGTTGCAAATGGGTTGAAGTAAGAATAACAATGGGGCAGTTATGAAAATTTGAATGTTTTGTTATGTATGACATATTTCCTTCTGCAACTTTCCTTTCAGAGTGGTAGGCAGATGCCCCTGAAGGCTCTGGTCTTTGTCAGGGTTAGTGGAAAAAACAAAAGGTGGGGCTGAGTTGGGGAAAGAGGACCATTAAGTGTTGAGGGAATGGAGGAGCAGTGATTGTAGAGCATTAGAAGGAAATAAGGGGAGGGAGAGGAGGACCAGAAGCCCAGGGATGCTGAGGTGAAATGGTTTGAGTTGGTATTGGGGCTCTTTAATTCTTCAGTTGAGTGTTCCTGGGATGGGAAATGGGAAGAATTCCAGTTACCATTTGCTTCAGAGCCTTTGTTTAATACCAGGGCTGCAGGCACAGCCTCCCTGCTCTGTCTGGATTCTCCCTGGGATGATGTCCTTGGCACTGCAGTCCTGTGCCATTGCCTGCTTCCCAGGAGCCTTCCAGTACACAGGTGTTGGGCCTTGCCTCAAATAGAGAAAAAGTCCACAAATTTCACTTTGCTGTGAAAATGTTATGTTGCATATTGCACTATCAAACACCAAGACTAGGCAGAATTAAACAATGGAAGGTATAACATGATATCCATTTAATAGGAATTAAGATGCCACATCTTGTAATTTTTTTCCAGATTCTGTATTTTTATATCATTTGTGTTATAATAATAGTCCAGAATATTTTAATAAGTTAAATTCTTTGTATGATGAGATCTTTCTTTATGGTATTTATTTTAAAAATTTAATTAAGAGTCACAAAGTGAGATTTTTCAGCTAGCAGCAGAGCCACCTTCATTTAAAATGCAGTTAACTTCGCTTCAAAATTAGGTAGGTGACAAAAGGCTGCAAATTTTCACCCTTTTTGTTTTGTGTAAGCTGTAGGTAAAAACTGATCTCCATGTTCTTTTTGTTTAAACAGCTCTAATAAATTCTGCTTGTCTTAAATAAGCAGCATAGTACCTAGCAGTAGACATTATGCTCTTATCTAAGGCTATAGAAAGGCACAGATCATGTTGTGCTATTTGAAAAATGGTGTGTAATTATGGAAATAAAGAAAATGTTAGAAGAGATGAGCTATTGCCAGATGTACACGTTCAGCTTTTGTTTTCTGGGAAATTGTTTGGGTTTCTCCAAGCATAAATTCTTCACTTTCAAAGTTATGAGGCTTCTTCAAAATGATGAACCAACTTTCTATTTTTCTTGACCAAGAAAAAAGGAGAAAATTTCCCTGCAAGGTGGGCTTTCCAGCGTGTTCAATACTGCATACCTTACAAATTTTCTAGAAGAATTCAAACCTCCAAACCCTAAGCTAGCCCCCAAATAAACCACACAACAACTTTCTGTGCCATTTTCTACTTCTGGGACATTACTTTCCATGGAGCAACTTTCCCATGTCGCATTTGAATATCCTTTGCTAGACTTGGCCTTGAAATCATATTGGGGCATAAGATATACTTGAATACTATATTTTATGCTGCTTATTCACTAATTACAATAAAAATACTTGATGTTGGGCAGCTACTAATTGAAAATCTGGGCACTTAGGAACCTGTGTATTCCCTCAGGAGGCACTAAGGTTTAAAGCCAATGTCCCTGCTACCATCTGTGACTGGGCTCTTTTATATCAGGGCTCTCCCTGCAGAGGTCTGGAGAGCTTTAGAAGGCATGATTTGGTCAGCCTCTGTCTATTTATGGGTAAGGACAGCATAATCCCAAGTATGAGAGGTATGGGGATCAAGAGTACTTTAATCAGTGTTTGACAAAGAATTAGACAAAAACTCTTGAGTTGAATTTTGATTTCTTCACTGAGAGCTGTGATTCTCAGAGATGAAGTGACATTGTGGGAAATAATCTTGTAAACAGGCCAAAAATTTAAAACCCAGTCCTGAAACCAGTTTTTGAATCCCGAAAGACGTTTGCTGTTGAATAAACAGTTGTAAAAGAACTCAGTGGGAGGCCTTATGTGTTTGAGAAGTCTCAGATGTTGAGGCTTAAAAATCATGTAGCAAACCTTCTTGTATCATGTTTTGTACTTTCTGATGATTAACGTGGCCCAGCATAGCCCTCATTAAATTGTATATTATTTATACAAGAGCCAAAGGATTGGACTTGTTCAGCTGGAAAATCCTATATAGGCTCATTCTAATTTACAGCTACTGTGTCTATATTTACAGTGTTCTTTAGAATTTAAATTTTATAATGCTACCAAGAAGTTGAGCATCTTTTTCTGTTTGTGTTCTTGTAGCATCTGGGGGCCCTTGGAGAGACACCAGGCAAAGGCACAGTGACTGATTACAGAAGGTTTCTCCTGGTGTTTTCTCTTTGTTTTGTTGAAACAAATCTGTGTCTCAACATCAAGGTGGGATGCTGGTGTGGGGAAAGGGAGAGGCAGAAGAACCCAAAATTCAGTCATTAAGATGTGCCATGAGCTAAGGCTCAAGGCTCAAATCAGACATTACTTAAACTCATGTTGCACATGAGCCCCAGTGCCAAAGCCTTGGGCTGTTGGGTGTGTCTGTCTGGCCTTTGCACAATTTTGCAATGAACTCGGTTCTGTCTCGATAGAGCAAAAGAAGGGCTACATTTTCACTATTCCACCTGCCTCCCCACCAGTGGAATTGTTTTCTAGCTAGCCAATTCCCCAATTACTCTCCTGCTGTGAGATTCAGTAACCTGTCAGAGCTCTGTTGTATTGCAGGAGCTGAGCCAGGCTCTGTGTGCCAGTGCAGGCTATTAAGCCCACAGCAATTCCTCATTTGTCTTCTGCTGTAGGATGTGGTGTGTCTGATCGCCTCAGGTGTACAATATTATCCATATTTTCTGAATTAGTCAGTCAAACTAGCAAATAAACAATGCTTTTTGTTTTACAGTGTTTATAAAATATTCCCTCCTATCCTGTAATTATATCAGCCTGGAATTCCAGCATTCTTGCAGAAGTGTTATTCCATGCACATCAGTGCTTCTGAAAACTCAGATTTTTGTACTGGAAGTCATTTGTGTAATATTGAACCTGTTCTCCAAGACAGAACTAAACCCCAGAGTTTGGTCATGAAATGGTCATATTTAAATGGGATACAGAGCTTAAAATGCCCCCACCTTATTGGTACTTCTTAGTACAATTTTGTACTTGCATTGTTTGCTCTTGTTAATAAGAACTTTCCTAAAGCTTAAGACTTGAATAAATGAATATCTAATTTAAGTAGAATGGTAAACTATCCAAGGGTTTGTGAATGCTTGGGGTTATCCCTTGGTTACTGCATCTCTGAGAGTTCACTGTGAAGCACAGATTAAACCACCAAGCCTTTGTTTAAATGTTGTGACCTGCCAAATAGACTCATCAGGCAGCTGGAGGGATAGATTTAGATTTCTCTAGGTCAGCTTAGAAAAGCAGCACAAATCTCCTTAGCAATTCTTTACCAATGTGGTAGGGGTGGAACTGCAGGATCTGTGTCTTCAAACAGAAAAGGGCCACTTGTCTGTGAGCAGCCTGACCCAGCTGGTGATGTCCCTGCTCATTGCAGGGGGTTGGACTGAAGGTCCCTTCCAGCCCAAGCCACCCTGTGTTTGTGATTTCCAGCTCTGTTAGCAGTGTAATGCCTCAGCTCCCTCTGTTGCTGTGGAACCAGCACGGGATAATCCGGAGGAATATTATCTGGATCAGCCAAAATGTTTGTTGGGGTGGAAGGTTTTTTGGGAGAGGTGTAGGATGAGAACCTATAGCACTGTAGTTCATCCGTGAAATTCTGATACCATCCTTTCCAAAAGGGTGCCAAAAATCCTTTACTAATTCCTTCACCAGCCCTGCAGGATAGAAGAGCTGGAAAGAGGAGAAGGACCCATGTGTAGGGCTGGAGAATATTGTCCTTCACAGAAAGAATCAGACTGACAGAATCAGAATGTTTTCTGTAAACCAAGTTTTGACCACATTTGTCTTAAGCAGTATAGTGGTGTGTTCTTCTAACAGTCATTGCTTCTGTAATGTCTTCTAGGCTTTTTTATTTTTATTTTATGGTATGTGTGTGATGCAGGTTTTTTTTTTTTTTAATTTTTATTTTTATTTCCAAAGACTAGCTTGGTGCCAGACTTTTTAGCTGTTCGCCTGGTCACATGAAGTAGAAAATGAGGTTTTGTTTCACACTTAAAATATTACTTTGCTTTGAGACAATGTTCTTGGATGAATTTTCATAATGCTTCTTCAAGAAGTTTATAAAGAGATATAATAATGATTTTTATGAGCTCTTAATAAAATTTTATTCTCGACATATCAATAGTGGGTTTTTTAAAATTCTTGGAACTTGTATCAATTTACTCAATTTTACTCAATTAATTTTTAGTTTAGTAGTCTCAAAGTATTTTGTAGTGAACTTACTCTTAATAACAAATGAAAAGATGCTCCCTTTCCCACAGATGAATTGGCAGAGAATCTGGATTGTTTGTACAAAGAATATAATTTAAATGGTACATTATGATCTTAATTGTGAATTGTAAGGCCCTTCATCCTGGGAGGATCAATAGCCCCCAGGCACTGGTGCAAAGGGGGAAACTGGAATAAAGCTCAGGACTTTGGCAGTAAGAAAACTTGACCCCTCAATCTCTGCCAATGAGCTGGTGTGATTTAAAGTTTCTATTCTGATTTTGTTTTCTTGTATGTGAAGCCAGGGTGGCCGAGGAGCCTGGTAATCAGCAGAACCTGGCTGGGAGGTAAATCCCCTTCACAGACTGGCATCTCTGCACTGTCACAGCTTCTCAGGGAGATTACACCAGAATGATGTCTTGGATGGTTAGCCAACCTTGACAGCTCTATGGTAGAGCCAGTTACAGAATCTATTGCAGAGCTTGAGCATTTCTGTTTAATTCTAGGCATGGAAACAAACCAGAGATACTCCATCTGAAACTTGATTTTAGCTCGTTATGGTTTCATGCACATGTCAATATTTTCTGCTCTGTAATGGTAATCAATAGCTAAAGAAAAAGGTAAATTTATATGAAAAATTATTTATCAAAATGTTTGTTGTACCAATTGTTTTTTCCTAGGCTTGCATCAGCAAATTATATTTATTGACTTTAATTGGATATGATTGCATTCTGTATTCTAGGCAGAACAATTTTTTACTACTCTCTGCCTCTGTATTTGCTTTTCAAATTCAATTTTCTATACCAAAGAGAGTGAGAAGGCCATTTAACACAATGGTACTTACTTAGAATACTGATTATATAGTGTTCTCTGTCCCCTTCCCATCTTTGAGACACTTTATTCCCTGATGAACTATAGCAGTATTAAAAATCATGAACTGTGGCAGTAATAGACAGCTGATAGGCTTCATATATGGAAAAATAACTTCTTTCGAGTTTTTTCATTGTGATAGACACATAAATTAGGATTGAAATTAAAAATTCCTCAGGGATATTTTCTTTGCTAAAAAAATGCCTCCTTACATGACTCGGTTCAGTTATTTTAGCTCTATAAGTAAAGTGTATTGCTTGTTGTAAATAGCATATTAATTGATGTTAATAAGAAGTAGCTGTATTGCAAATAGTTTGTGCTATGGTGCTAAGTTATCATCTACCCTCTAGCTACAGAATTTATTGGTGTGCTGGGCCAGCATTCTGCACTGAAATGTTGTTACTTCAGTTACAGACACTGAAAATGGGGGTGAAAAAGCGTGCAGGTTTTTCAGTCCCTGCTTCTCTAAGCAAATTCTTCTCTAACTCTATTTACTGCTACTAGGAAATGCTGTTAAAATGTAGGATCGTTGCAGAAAGTATAATTTCCCATTTATGCTGACATGGGGCTCTGCAGTGGACAATGTCATAAGAAAGTAAGATTGGTTCAGCAGTATATAATAGCTGGCTCCAGTGCAGGCTAAAACCCCTGCCAATAGACAGGGAAAAAACAAACCCTTTTCCAGTTATTTTCTATGGAATATTGTAAGAGTTTAGAAGTTTGGTACCTTCTGACTTTTTGAAGGGTATGGAAAGGGAAAAATTGTGTAACAAGCTCATTATCTTGGAGCCAATTTACTCCTCTAAAGGAAGTGGAAGACCTAAGGTGCACATAGATTCTTTCCTTCATGTTTCCTGGAAGGAATATGTTGTCCACTGCAATGATTTGGGAATAGGTAGGGCTGTAATTTCACCATAACTTCCTCCTGAGCAGGAATAACAAGCCTACAGCCAAATAAAAGTTGACTTTTGGTCAAAAATGTTCTCTTGCCTGCTGAAGAGTGATCCACAATTCCCCTTGCTCCATACAGCTTTCTGCTTCACAGTTTTCTGGCTTTCTCAGTCCAGATACAAGGAATTCATTGTTTGACAGGTGCTCACATGCCTCATGGAGAATCTGAAGCATGGGAGAGTTCCAGGATGTTCTTTCCAAGCCTGCTCAGGCAGGCACTGACCCATTGAAGGCAGAGTTAAGTGCTTGCTGAGATCAGTCCTCCTGCTGAAGGGAAGGCAGCTGCTTCCACACTCACCACTGTCTTTTTCTTTATACTGAGAAGTAATTTCTTTAAGCAAATGTCTGTATTTGAAAAACTTTCCACACTTAGTTCTGCTGCACGGTAATAAGGACAGCACAAATTCCAGTCCTTTTAGAAGGGTGCTGCCAGGGTACAATTTTGTGCTGCACAGCAGTTTATAGCTGGACATTCAATACTTTAGTTTTTACTTAGGTTAGATACTTTATTTGGAAATAGGACACTATTTACTCTGTCTATATGAATTTCTATATACAATATATAAAATTCTATATATTATGTTCCATTAATCTAGAACTCTGTGTTGTTTTACATCATTCTGCATTTCCCAGTGCTGCTGTAATACTTGAATGTAGCATAAGTATTATGGTGTTAACTCCTTTAGATTAAATATATATTTATTTTCTCTGGTTTTCAGGCTAGTGCATCCCTGATTTTTATTCTGTACTTACAGTATGATAAAAACCAAGTAGCAGAATTGCAAATTTTGACCTTTCTGTTTTAATTATGGTGTGTATTATTTTATGCCTTCAAGCTCTTCTAGTTTAGGAGGAAGTTAACTTTGGTGGGAAAGCTTGTGCCAAATGCACTTGACAACTTAAAAATTTTCAGTCGATGCCCTCAGATTCTGATGTGCATTTTTGTTCTGCTGTCTAATTATAGCACCAGAAGAAGGGTGTACAATATGCTGCTGCTTTCTTCCTGCAGTGCAGTAGAGAGCATTTTGTTTAATGATGGAGGAGTAAGGTTCTATAGTGCACCAGGAGCTCTGCTTGGCTTTTTGAGCAAAGCAGAAAATAACTCCCTTGTATGTTGTCATAGAAAAGAACCTGAGTCTTTATTTTAGTACTTGACAAGGAACCTCTCTAAAGTGAGGAAATAATTTAATATTGGTTATAGATTCTCGCATAGAGTCACTGCACAATTTTGTGTAGTGCTTTTTTTAGGTTTGTAGAATTAATGCACACATCCTAATGCACCACCATCTTAGCTTGCAGATGAATTGTATTTTTAATTCTGTTAGATTTTGAGTAACAAATCCATAAAACCACCAAAATGTCTGTACTGCAGACACTTTTCCCAGCTTTTCTGCTTCTGTCTTTATGCTGAATAGGTACAACCCAAGGAGTAGATACAAATGAATCCCTGTGCAGAAATTAAGATAGGGAGGATGTTTGAAGGATGAATGCCAAACACTCTTTTTAACTGTTGAGTTTGTTCTTCAGCTACTGGTGAGTTGTAGGGATGAAATTAGCTGGAACTAGAGGATGGTTTGAACAAAATACTCACCTGCTCAGGGTCATGTAAGAAAAAGTTTAGACAAAAGCATCTTGTTTAAAACAAAATGTATCTATCCAATCGAATCCATGTGGATAACACATTTAGGGTTCTCACTGACAGGAGGTCATAGCCATCTGTATTTGATTGAATAACATTGTATCAAAGTCAACATGCCGAGGGCTCACCAGAAGTTATCAGAATTATCATTTCAATTAAACAGATGGCTGAGGAATCAAATGAAGAGCCTTTGAGTGATGGCTATGGAATCAATAATGTCTTTCTGAGCTTTATTGATTTATCTTTGTCCAGGCAGTAGAATTGATTTATGTCTCTAGCTTTATTTTGATAAGTCAATGATAGCTCAACTATTCCTAAATTAATGTCTTCTTTTTGTGGGGCTTACATTATTTTTTCTCCTGGTGAAGAGACAGAATTTTACATCAAGCCAAACTGATTTTACTAAGTAATTCTGTGGCTAACAGGGTATCATAAATCAAGCAGAAGGATGGTCTCTGCAGTTTCACATGGAATGGATGACTTAGAATTGTGGCAAAGGCATTTATTTATTTAACCAGTCAGATGGTATTGCATTTTTCCTCTTTGTGCTAACAGACTGGTTGACTTTTTGCAAGCAGACAGGATTCTTGCTGTGAAGAATGCAGTAGTGTGAGGACTGTGATGCCTTTCCACAAATAACAGGGAAAAATAGGAGAAAAATGTGTCTGTGTGAGGGAGAAGAAAAGGGCAGTCCAGCTCCACAACTAAGCTGCTTTTGCCATCTGGTGCATTCCAAATGTATGTGAAAAGACATAACACGTGGAGCTCAGTCTTGTGGTGTGGGGAGCAGAGCCTGGTGTGGTACCAGACTGCTGCTTACAAACCCAGATAGCAGTGATGGTTTTGCTGCTGTTAGAAATGTCCATATCAGGAAAAGTTTTGTTTTCCAGGTCATTAAAATATTTGCAATACTTTTACAAGCTTGTAAAGCAAGCACTTCACAGCTGCTTGCTTGCCTTTTTCTTTTACAGTACGTACCCTTAAAAGTTCCTAGGAATCGTTCTTGGGTTTTTTTTCTAAAAAGTGGGAATGGAAAATAGCACCAAAAGCTAAACATTCCTCCCCCCAGGGTCTCTTTTCTGCAATTTTTTTCAGTGCCAAACCCAGGTAAACTGTTCAGTAAATACTGAGTAAGTGGAACCTGTGGCCAGATCTGATGGTAAATGAACCCAGGAGCTCTGAGGCAACCAAAAGTTATGTTTAGGCCAATAAAAATCTAAGCCTCAATAGTTAGATCATAGTAGTTCTAACATGACCTAGCCAAGCTGTGCCTCTCTGCTAGCTCAAGCTTTAAAAGTCTTGGTGCAGCCTTACACAATGTCATATATTATGAATATCATAATTTATCATTTTGGGAACATGGCTACAAGTTTCTTCAACTATTTCAGTCTGTATATACTTTTTTTAGAAATGAGAGGAAAAAGCAGTATTGAAATGCAGTGTGTTTGGAAGGAATGCCAGGAGACCTGGGTTGTAATTCTAGCACTGGCTGATGTCAATGATCAGGTAAATTACTTCAATTTTTTATCTTCATCTTACCCTTAAAAGGATAAGTGGGCACAGAATTTCTAAATCCTACCTATTTTTAAAACTCCTTTAGTTTTGGTGATAGCTTAGGGTCTCAAGTCCTTTGAATATATAGTCCCTTGCTTTAATTACCTTTATCAGGAAAAGCTGTGTGGCTTAATTTGTGCCAGGTTTTTTGAAGGTCATAAATTCAAAACCTTGTTGTTACTGAGTAGGGAGAATAGAACTGCTATGCTAAAAAAAATCAAGTTTCATGGCTGGAGAAAAAGCTAATTATTTGACCTTGGAATAGCAAAATAAAGGAAAAAACAATACATAGACAAACTAAAAAAAAAGATTCTTGAATTTGAGAAGTTAGAAGAAAAGGACTTTTTTTCCCCACCAAAATATAAGATTCTTCAGGAAAGTCAAAGCACTGTATCTTTGGTTGATTTTTCATCATAATTATAATTATTAAGTGACATTTGAGACTTGTGGAACTCAGTATTCTAGATTAGCTTTTCTGTGAAAACCTAAACAGATAACTCTGATCAGATCTAAATTCAACAGGAACATTGTAGTAAAACCTACATATTTAAAAGTTGTTTTAGTATTTAGTACTCTCTTGCACTTATTTTCTGTCCAGTCAAGTCCATGACCTGAGAGTACTGCTGCTTTCTGGGGTCTCAGAAAGCGAAGTAATAAAAGGCATTTAAACATCAGTTTGAACAAAGAGGCCCACTTGGGGTGGGTGTATGTGTGTTTGAAATTCTGCATTGAAGAGATTTACAATGCAAGGAAAGCCATTGTGCAACCCCCCCTTTTTATTACAACACTGTGGGATGGTCAGTCAGTTTCAACCTAGGTAAAGTAGTAAAGTTATGTAGAAACAGTAAGAAAAGGAGATAAAAGCATTCCAGCTGTCATTCCAATATTCCCACTTCAATCAGATTTTGAGCACAATGTAACTGTGGTTCATCTGTGTCAAGCCATTGTCTGGCATCAGCATCTGCATAGCTGCTATTGTTTTAGTGGAGCAGCTGCCACTCAAACGTGTGAGGGAGTAGGTGGAAGGCATTCCAGAGTTACACTTGCATTGTGCTACACAAAAGAGACCTATTGGGATAACTCCCCTCACGTTTTTCTTTGAAACTTTGCATGACTTCAACACAAGAAATCTTTTATTTGAAATATTGGGCAGGTTGATAAGCAGGATTCAGGAGATGAAAATTACAATACAGAAATGTCTAGAGATGAAATGATCTGTATGACAGAGTATAGATGTACAGGCTGTACCTCTCATCAGTTCTGGTGGTGGGTGGACATAAGCAGTCTAAACTGAAATCTCTGGTTTATGGAGGTATTTCATTCATATGTGAGTGCTGGGTTATGCATGAAGGAAATTAAATTTGTTCACATAGAGAGAAAATGAATACAGGTTTGTAATCTCCTATGTTCAGACTATTAGAGAAAGACAATAGAGACAGTTCAGAGGGTGGCAGAGGTAGGGCTGAACAGAGGGAAGGGGTCAGTGCTCAGCAGCCAGCACGGGGTAGCTGCTAGGCTAAGGGAAAATAAGCTGCAGGAAGGAATTCTTTGGTGTGAGGGTGGTGAGCCACTGGAACAGGCTGCCCAGGGAAGTCCTGGGTGCCCCAGCACTGGAGGTGCTCAAGGCTGGGTTGGAGAAGGCCTGGAGCAGCCTGGGATAGTGGGAGCTGTCCTGCACATGGCACGGGGTTGAGAATGGATGAGCTTTAAGGCCATATCAAACCCTTAACTTCCATGATCTGAGCACAGGTGTTGGTTACAATGAGTGCTCTCCAGAGGCCCTTTCAGCTTTGAAAAGGAGAATCAGGAAGGCTTTTCATTTCCCCTAACATGCCATGCATTTAATGTTGACTTGAATTTTCCATTTACTTTAGTGCCTTTAGGAAGATAAGTTTCTACTTTCACTGAGTGCCTTGCTGACCACAGTGGTCAGCTGAGGAAGGTGTGTTTCCCTTAGTGTTTTTCAGAAGTGGAAGGGACAGCTAATATCCATAATTAGTCTCTGATAACATATAAAGTGATTAAACAACTTTATTTTTCTCTGAAAATAAAAAAGCCCCAAACTTTCAAGGTGTGCTAGTGGAAGGAACAATGCTCTTCTGTGTCTCCTGAATAGCTCTTCTGTAGGAAATGAGCTGGAAGAAATGGGTTGTTAGCAATGACTTTGAGACAGTGAAGCACACACTGAAAAGTTTCTCTAGATCAACTTTGCAAAACACAAAACTTCAAGGATTTTCCCTTGAGAGTAAAGGATGCAACACATTTCAAGTTGTAGTCCAGACTTTGCAAGTCCATTGTTAAAACAGTTCTTGAGAAAATGCTAACAATTTGAACAGAAGGGCAATCAGTCTCTCTCAAATCCTGTCATTACAGGATTTCTTCCTGGTTGGTATCTTCAGATTGTTCAAATATTGAACAATTTCTTATTTAAACATTTAACTGCAACAATATGCTCAGTTAGTGGGTAACAAGGGGCCTACTGAATTGACAAGAGATTTTTTTAGTGAGTTCTGTTTGATTTGTATCATATGAAGCCAATCAAAGGTAGACAAGAGAGTTATATTATGCCTAAACCTTGTTATTAAGGTTACAATGAGATAAGTGGAATATTGAGATTTTAATTTCCAGCTGTCTCACTCCTGCTTAGTGAAAGAAAAGGGTGCATGTGGCTTAAATAAGAAAATTTTTATGGGAAGAACAGTGATCTGTGCAGAAATTTTAGCATCATGGGTTTGATCTTTGCCATAAACTAAAGGAAAAGAAGACAAACAATATTCAGGAAGTTGTTGCCAGACCACTTTAATTCTATAGGAATGGAATCATATTTTCCAATGAAGCAATTCATCAGTACTTGCAGTGTTAAAAGCTGGTAGATGATGGGAACAACAATTAACAACCTGCTGTATCAGGGCTGTACTAATGATGTATAGTGTTGCTATAGGACCACTTGCATAATTTAAAAATTTTTATGCATCATTCTGTTATGCTTCATTTTCATGTTTCTTATTAGACCAAAGTGAAAGAGTGGGGTTTAGTTTGTTTCCCTCCATCTAGTGATAGTTTTGTGATTTGATTTCTATTATTTTGGGCACTCAGAGCATTTTGGAACTTCTAACATTATCTTATCTGGTTTTTGAGAAAGACTATGGGAATGCAGAAATTTGTATAAATTTCTATGGGCTGGAATACTTCAGATTTTAGATTAATACCATTTTGATAATAAAAGAATATTAGAATGGTCAATTATGTCGGTTGTAATTGCTAATATCATTTCAGTCTGAAGAGAGTGTGTGCAAATGTGAGGCCTTGAAAACCATATCAGTGTGAGTCCCTTATACAGTATGAATTCTAAGGTGTTACCTTTACCTCAGTTTCCCTGGGAATGTTAAGAATAAGCCACAATGGAATCCTGTTGGTGAGATATAATGTGGATTAATGCAAAAGAATGCCTATCAGAAAGTACCATTTGTACAAATACTGAATTGAATCAATCAATTTAACTTCACATGAGAAGGACATTAACATTTCTATAGGCACCTCACTGTACCGTAGGGACTATAAAAACCACAGTCTAGGCTGATATAAAATCGTAAAATTGAGATAAGAGCATAAAACTATCTGGCAGTGTACTCAATCTTTCTGTGAATAATATGCTCAGTGAGGCAGCCTTTGCCAAGACCCTGAAGTGGAGGATGGAGAACAGAATGGATTCCAACAGAAATGAGGATGTGTCTTTGCTTTCTGAGTTACCTGTTCCTGTACAGAGCAGGGACAGGCTGAGCTCCTGGTGCTGTCCATCACTGCCCAACCACAGAGCCATGGCACAGCTGTATTACCCTGGTGGAGCTGTTCCTGTGCCAGGATGCCAGTCTTCAAATAGTTAATAGAACTGGTTAGGGGTCAGAGAGCAGCTGAGAGCAGGTCCTCCAGAAGTGGTGGGTGGTGGTGGTAGAGCAAAGACAGGGAAGGAGAGCGAGGGAAAAGATGACAGAGAATTACATGAATGGTGAGGGCTGCCTGACTGTTGTTTTTACCAGACTCTGGAGCAGAGTAGTGGGTGAAAACCAGGTGCTGTAAAAGGGAGGAAGGAACCAGAAGGACTTGCTTACTCTTTGGAACATACTTGGTGTGCTTTTGAGATAGATGAAGGAGGAATTTTTGTGTGTTCATAGAAATTATCAGGGTTTTGTGGTTTAGCTGACATTGGGAAGTTCAGCTGTTCGTGCATTGGTATGGTGTGCTTGCTTCTTTTATAAATATTTGCACAAAATCCCAGGTCTACAGTGATGGAGTGATCCATCTTATAGTCAGTCCCACAGCTCAATTATAATTGAACTGATGTGCTTTTCACATTCTGTGCCTGTCTCTGGATGTAGAACCCAGTGATATGGCTGATAATCTTCCTGATCAGGTAGGAAAGCCCCCTCCCCTCAAAATAATGCAGAAGTATTCTTAGTTAGAGGGGTATTATCAAAGCAAGGCAGGAAGAACTTGTCTAATCAGAGAGCTCAGTTCCTGCTGCCTGCTCACTGTTGGAATGCTCTGTAGAGTGAGCCCATGTGCAGGCTTTATACCTGGGAGATGTTCAGCTGGCAGGGAGCCTGCAGGTGGCAAGCACAAGGCTCTTCTGTAGCCACAGCTGGCACTTCAGCCAGCTTCTTGGCAAGCCCAGGCTTAGACCTTCATATCAGGGCTGAAATCAGATGTGCAGTCAGATTTAAATTTTTAAGAATTCTCTGCCTTTACAGAATGCAGTCTTGGCAGGTGTTTATTGTGGTAGTTTGAGGCTAACTTCTGTTTTTTTGATCTCTAGTCCTTGTTCTTACAAAGTCCTTTAGATAGACTTGAAAACATCAGCTTCTGCTTTTAATGGTGTATATCCCTTATTTTGAAAGGGTTAATACAAGCTGCTCTACCAAGGCCTTCCACAGCAAGACAGATTGATTGCTGTAAGTATATTTTTGGTGACTAGCAGGCAGCTAACTGGTCAGGGATTATATTTCTGATTATCCCTTTGATTTAGTTAGAATAAAAGCACCGGTGACATTGCCAATGACCCAGATGTTTGAAAAAGCCATAGATTAAGATATTGAGGTCCGTACCTCCAAATCCCACAATATTACATTAACACACGTTCAGAAGCTGAAGAATTGGATTTAAATCCAGCTCTTGAACCCCCTTCATAATCTCATTTTGTGCTTGGAGTGGTGAAAATAATGGTAATGCAGCTGCTGCAAGAGTGACTGTGTGAGCGTTTTTCACATTAGAAAGCCTTTTAATAAAGTCAAAGTGCCTTAAGCACAGAAGAATCTTTCCTTCATTCTTGCAGCTTTGATAGCAATGAAAAAAATTTGGAGTATTGTAACTCACCGTGGGCTGGAGATTGGTGGAAACTGGCTATGGTCTCTGACTCACAGACAAGTACAAGCTTCACATATTAAGACCTCATTAAAGATTGATGATGTTTACATTGTTCATGGTTACTTTCAATTTTTGTTGCACACATGACTGTCAGATGGCATTACAGATGAAGATCAAGCATGAGAGGAGCGATTGCATCCATCTCAATTTTGATTCTGGAAATTTCCTTGAAAGAACAAAGGAAAAAAGGTGACAAGAAAAATAACTACAGTTATTTACAAGGAAATCTTGAAGTGAGTTGGTGTATTGGGTACTGAAGTTCTTCAGCAAGGGTCATTAATATGTGTAAATGCAGTGGTTTACAGCCAAGCTCATTTTGCCCTGCTGCAGACTTGGCACACTTCTTGGAAATTTGATGAATGGGCATCAGTGTAAGAGAATGGACAAGTAGTAGTGTGCACTACAGGCGTGCTCCTGGAGTAAAAGTGCTAAATCAGACAGGCTTTGTTGTGACATACATTGCTGATTTACCTCTTGGTGGTAGAATTGGAGAATGGGGTTTTCAGTACAGGTGATCCTTTTCAATGCTAATTTGCCATCTGCTAGGAACAGGTGGTGTTTCCCTTTGAACATGTTTCTATTGTACATAAGTGAAGGGATGAGTTTCCATTCCAGGGCATTTTGGTTAAAGAAAAGATAATATTCTGCTTATTTTTCAATGGGTGCTGGAACCTGCCAGAGAATTACAGTCTAGAGTGGAAGGATGGCTCATTTACAGTAGCTGATTCAGTGGGAACATAGGAATTTTATTCCAAGAGATTTGGAAAGGGAAATTTCCATATTACCACTGGTTTCCTTCCCTGCCCGTGCTCTAGATGTGGTTCTCATAAAACTTTTTTAAAATTTTATTTTATTTTTTTTTTTAGTTCTGTATCCTGAAATAAAATGCTGAGAACAAGAGGATGATTTAGGCTGTTTTTCATCTGCAAAAAGAGGCAGATCTTTTACAGGCAGTTATTTTGCTGGTAGAGGACGGATGGAGATATATGGAGGATGGGATATAGAGGATATATGGAAGGCAAAAATGAGGATTATAGATCAGCTGTGTTGTTTTGTGCTACAAAGCCTGTGAGCACAGAAAGAATTATCTGTGAACTGTGGACAGCCAAGGCCAACTGCCCAAAATCAGGTCTTGCTAAATCTGGTAGTTTTTTGAGGTGATTGACCTTTTTAGCAGTTCATGGCTGTTATGGATCATTTCCAATAGCTACTGAAGGGACTAGTGCTTTCCCTTCTTTTTGGAAGACATTGGAAGGAACAAAAAAACCCCAACAAACAAACCCCAACAGCAACATATATATACATACACATAACATATATACATACACAATCTATCTATCTATCTGTGCTAAACTGTGATCACTTCCCTCTGAAACAGAGGGTGGATTGTCTACATTCAAGATATAGAAAAGTTAGAAATAATTAGCCTGAGTTAAATGATGGCTTCTTCCTCTTCCTGTGTGGGTATTTGGGCAGAGGAGTACAAGACCAACCTGGTGAGCATCTCAGGTGTGCATGTACAGCTTGGGAGCCTTGCTTGGCTTGGCCCTATCCAGTTACTATTGTTTTTCTGTCACACATCTCAAGGGCTGAGATGGAGCTCCTGGCAGCATGCCTGGGTTGACAGCTGATCTGAAGAGCCACACATACCTCAGCAGCACATCTCTCCTTCTGGCTGTGCCCTCTGCTCTTCCTGAGAAGAGCAAGGGAGCTGTTGCCTTTGGGTTCTCTTTGTGCCTTGGCAGTTCATCCTTTCATTCACTTCCTTCTAACATGGATTTTCTCTCCAGTGGACAGAGGTCAGAAATGAAGCTATAAAGGATGAAAAAGCAAAGCTTGTAGTTCAACTCCCTCATTCTTTTTGTGTATCACTTTGGATTAAGTCTAATGCTTTCCTTGTGACCACAGCAGAGTATTTGTGCTAAACAAAAGGTGTTTAGTACAAAAACCACTAGAAGTTGTCTTACTGAACCACTCTATGATGTGGATAGTTTTGCTAAAGAGCAACATACAAGAAATCTCTTGATAGATAGAGGTGTCAAAATTTGTTCCCTTAATGGTGGTGTTCTGATCTATTTTGCTCAGAGAGCACTTTAAGGCATGAAAAAAAAAATGGGTTATCTTCTGAAACGTTTTCTTAGTGTTGGCTCTCATAACTTTTTATATTCCTGTTGAGGAGTAAACGATCAATTAAGTGATAAGAAGACCAGGTAATTATTTTAACAAGCATAGACAGATATGCATTAAACTTGAAAATGGTCTGCTATTAGTTTGATAAATGCAGTTTTCTTAGTACATGTCCTCCCTCCTCACAAATGTTAATACATGGAGATTTTAAGCCACTGGTGGAGAAATCCAGCAAGAAAAAATTAAGAAGTAAAAATACAAATAATTATTCTTTTAAATTCTTCTAAATAATTCTTACTTTTATTTTTATTTGCATCACCCTTAACCTTATGGTAACAGCATTTGTGTCTAATCAAGTGTTTGATCAGTGCCAACAGACTGTAGTTATTAAGGAACAGTGTTTATATAATCACCAAACACCCTGCCATGTGAAGGACCCTTCCTTGTCATTATAGGAGCTGTCTGTGTGATTTAGGAGGCTGCTTCTATCCTGCAACCTCACCTCTGTGAGGTGATGTGGGGGGACAGTGGGTTGGGACACATTATAACTCTGGCATTCTCATTTTTGAGGAAATGAACTCCAGAGTCAGTGAATGGAGGCAGGAGCCACCATCTCCTGCTGGAGCTTTTGGCAAGCTCAACTTGTGCCAGCTCCTCAAGGCCAAGTAGTTCCATTTGAAAACAACTATCTCCAAAATGAGACCTTTCCCTAGGCATTTGAAGTCCAATTCTTATCTAAATTAGATATGCAACACTCCTGGTTTAAATTAGTTTCTTTTAATTTTTTTTCTTTTTTCATATAGGGAGTGAGACAAAACTCTCAACACTTGTGTCAGGACCAGTGGTACAGATGGAAATGATGCATTGTGTGGTTTAGTTGTAAATGTTTAATTTTGTTTATATGGGAAGGATTTATTTTTAATGAAAATGTTACTGACTTTTACGTTTTCCTTTTCCTTAATTTTTTTCAGAATGACATATGGTTTTAGTATTGCATACTTTTTGACTAGACAATTAATTAAACCTTTAATAGCCCTCCAAAATCTATTGCTTGCTTTTAATTTTTCAGTCTAAATATTTGCCCTGCATGACTTATCCAACTTTTCTTTATCAAAGCGTTTTCATTTGTTTCAATTTAATTCATTGGCAGAGAATTTAATTTGGTGTTTATATCAATTTATTAAATAAAATACTGCATGATGATGAAAAATAATTAAACTATTTTTTATTTGGGTTTGAAGGAAGTATTAAAACTCTGTTATGTGTGGAAAGTTCTAGACCACTTCAGATATTTTTTCTGGAGTTGCTGCTAAATCCTCAAACTGTATCACAGTTTGTGTGCAGTTGTAATGGATCTACTGAACATATTGTGCAATCCCAGGCAAAGCTTTCAGGGTGAGGAAGAGTCTCCCATTGTGATGGAGGTACTGTAACTGGAACAGCATCCAGACTTTAAAATGCTGTAAACACTTAAGAGCTTACTGTACCTTTCTTAAACAGTATGGCAGAATCTATTTTTAAGTTCATTACCTTCTGCCAAGGTGAAATCTTTTCTGTGTGGGAAAAGCTTATCTCAAATTAAAGAATATGTTTGCGAGCTGCTGTTACCAGGATACTGAGGCAAGTGCATTCACTCATTCAAATAGCATCAATAAGTCTGATGAGACCTTATAATGAAGTGCAGTTACACTTCTATTTATGTCTTCTGTTTGACAGCTTCAGTATCTGAATGCCCACTATTGATTGATTAAATAAATGTATAACAAACCCCTTTGCTGTCAAATTTTTTTAAATAGAAATCAGCAGTGTGACTGAATACTCACCAGCTGCTGTTGCCTGGGGTGGTGTATGCAAATGTCTGTGCCTGGGCACTTTGAGTCACTTTTTGCAAAATATAGGCATCAGCTGAAAAACATGGTTGGAAGGAGTTTGAAACTCTGTCAAGGCTTTTTCAGACTTTTCTAGATGTGGCTTATGTTATGTGAGAAAGTCATACAAGATGACTTGTGAAACTTAGAGCATGAGTTCCTACTGTACTTTTTATTTAACTTGTGTAGCTTGTGGGTCTTGGACAGATGTTCTCAGAACTATTGCTTAGGTGTGACACCTTGGGGAGCAGAAAATTCAGTACAAGCCTAAATTAGGCACTATTGAAGCCCAAGGAAGTTTCTCCATTGACTCCAGTGGAATTTGAATCTAGCTATTGGTGTTTCTGGGATTCTATTGCAGGGCTGGCTAAAGTCCTATGCTCAGAAACTTATACTATTTGTTTCTCCTTCTCTTTTGTTTTGTGTTTCTATTTCTTCTCTGAGTTATTCCCTATGTCTGAAGCTCTCCTAAACTTGTAGTACGCTATGGTGTCAGCATTTGTGTGGTTGATCTCTCTTTTGGGGTGGTGCAGAGCAGTTCCATGAGAGAGATAATTTCATTTATTGTGCTTGGCAGCTACAGCAGTTTATTTTTCATGGGGATCTAAATGTGGCTTTATTCATTGCAGAGATTTATCCTTCTAAAGATGCTCATTTAAATACTCTCTTGTACTTTGGGTATTTGAAATGGATCTGTACCAACTGAAGTCATAAAACATTTCAGTTAAAAGACTGGTTTTTTTTTTGTTTTTTTTGTTTTTTTTTCCTGTGTAGAGATATTACTGACAAAGGACTCAATTTCCTGGCTTGTTACTGGCAATATTTTTTTATGTTCTGGAAAAGTGTGTTAATATTGGTCTGAAAGCTCTAGATCTAAGTGTTATGTTATACACAGTATATTAAATTGTTAACAAGGAGTGTAGTAAAACAAGGAGCATCTCCCTTTCCTGTCTCATGGGAGTATTTGATTCACTCTGAAATCCATGATACAGTGCATTAAAATACATGGTTAATTTTTAACATTTACCTAAATCTTTGATGTAGTTATGCTCATTAGCTTAGTTAAGAAACCTGCTAATGAAGGAGTCAGTAATTTTTATTTATACGTTTTAAGTAGGAAAAATTGAATTTAAATGGCTTGCTCACATGCATGTAGTTTGGCTGGACTAGAGTCTTTAATCTGTTGCAATATCAATGGAAGGAGTGTGTGTTACGTATTTTCAATTGGTATGTTTCTGCTTGTTTCAGTTTTGATGAATTGGCATTTGCTGAGGGGAAACACCAGGTTAGGAGCAGACATCTCCTTGCAAAATTTCAAACTGGATTTATATAGCAAAGCAGTTGTGATAAGAAGCAGAAAATAACCCCAAACTTCATGAGAATGTCCTGTAAAAGAAAAAAATCAGTTCGACTTATTATCCAAAAATACATCTGAAATGTACTGCTTTCGAGTGTAACTTGTCTTTAAAGGTTATTATCTGGGCTTCAAAACCTGACTGTGTGCTCTATGCAATTTCAGAAGAGTTTGAGCCTGGCTCATTGGAAGAGCCTGTGTCTAGTGTGTTGCTGTCCTGTATTTGTCACACTGTGGCAACTTCATGGTGTCTCTTTTTACATTAGGTAGATTGCTTAATTCTTGCAGCCTCTTGGAATAATTTTCCCCTCTTGGGAAACCTCAGTTTCCAAGCAGCACATGAAGTTCTCTGTAGCAAAGCAGAAGTTAGAGAAGCCCAAAATCTGGACTTTCAGATTTTCAGAGAGAGGAGATATTTGCAGGAAATGTTAAGGCCTGAAAACTGGGCTTGGTCCAAATTGTTTTGGCAGCACTTTATACCAGCTCTTAATATCTCTTCACATTGAGCTGCACAGCACTGGTGGAGCAGGTGGTGATGCTGGTTTGGGATGTAGCAAAGCTGCCACATCTTATGTGGTAGGAGTCAGTGATTCTCCTCCATGAAACACTTTGCTCAGAGGAAAGTGAAATTAGCAGACTGGCTAATTGCTTGGAGGGTACAACACCGGGGGGCACCAATCAAGGGGCAGCAATGCTGAACAGGCAGGCACTGGAGGGGCAATTACCAGAGCTGGTTACTGCATAGCACAGAAAGCAGCTACTGACAGGAGCAGAGAGAAATGGAGCAAAAATGGTGAGGATATCCCTGAAAAGGAAATGGGAAGACTGGGGAAAGCTTTGGGTTTCCATGTTCCCTGACTGCCAGTGGTGGTTTTAAGCTTTGTAGCTTTGTTATTCTTTGTCAAGTCACTGTTTCCAAGGAGTGAACAACTGTTGTTCTTCTGTTAAAGTTGTGCACAGAGCCCTTTTTCTTGTCTCTCTCCAACCTATCACAGATGTATCTATTCTTCAATAAGATAAATTAATGTTTCCCATTTCAACTCCGCTTTTCTAGATTTGAGTATTTAAGTCTGTCTTTGCTTGGAAATCTGAAAAATGCAGCTTAATAGTTGTAAAGTGTCTTTAAGTCAAATAAAATGTTTATGTGAAATAAAACCTAAATGAATGTTGAAATGGATGAAATACAGGGAATTAAGCTTATTTCTGTTGTTAGAGTGTAGGTTACAAGCAAAAAATGATCGTTCCTAAATAGGCAAATGTGAACACAGTCTCAGACTAGGAAAATCAAAAAAACACAACACTGCTACTGCTCTTTAACTAGGCTAAGTTTGGTCTTGCTTCTCTGCATACTTTTATAGGCCAATGATTTCCACTAAATTAGCTGTCCTATCAATTAATGTCCATTACCAGGACAAAGGCTTTTTTTTTTTTTTGCTTCATTATAATTTGTCTGTGAAAGTCAGCTGCCAGATTTTCAATAGCTTGGTCTGACAGTAAGAGGGGAATATACTGAATGTGTTTCACTCGTTCATGTTTAATTTGCTTGCTCTACTGTTTTTGTTTGTTTTCTTGTTTTTTTTCTTTCTCTCATTAATCTTATAAGCCTCTGTGGAAATGGAAAAAGAAAGGGCAGTGTAGCAGCCCCAGTTGTTATACACTGAATATACAGTGCTTTTCTCATGACAGGAAATAAGGAGTCTGGGAAAAGGGTATTACCTGAACCAATAAGATCACTGCTGACACAACTCATCAATTTGTTTGCTTTAAATTTCTTAAAGCTTGTTTGGTTGATTTATAGGTAGTTCCTTGTTATTACCTATAACCTTGGAGAAATAACTGACTTGTCTGGATAATTTCCAGTAAAGCTGCACTGAGGCACAAATGCACTGCTTGTAAACTGGCTGAAAACATTCAATCATGGAAAGTTGTCCTTGTTTCTTGGCTTTGAGACTGTGACCTTCAGGACATGTAGTCAGCAACATTAGGGATAAAACAACATTTTTGAGAGACAGAGGGTTCAGAGCTCATACAAGTTTTTGAACCAACGTGTCCATTTATTTAACAAAAGCAGGTGGCTGGATAATGCCTCGGTTTCTGTTTGCATAAGCAAACATCTGTTCTAAAGATCCACTGATCTTCATTTCGACAAAGAAACCATATTTTTGGACAAAAAAGGCTGCAGAGGCTTTGATGCATTGAAGCTGTTTGTGAAACCCCAAGTGCATGAGGATGCCAGCTTCCTCTACAGAACACTCCAGATGCAAAGTGCATTAATCTCATTCCATTAGTAATTGTTGGCCAGATCTTACTCATAAATGAGCTAAAATGTAAATCTGTGAATAGTGATATCACAGAAAAGTCCAGTATATATGTGTGTGTTTATAAATACATATGTACTTTGTGATATGTTCAATCTATCCTCTTACCCCAGCATCAAAATTTCAGTGATGAAAATGTTTTGGTATCACTCATTCAATTCTTGTTGGGCTTGGCCTCTTAAAAAAAAAATGAAAAATTTATTTAAAAACTTCCTGACTGCTAGCAGCACTCGAAATGGATTGAGTTAATGTCTTTGCTTTCTACCTGGAAGTTTGGATTTCCTGTAATTAAGTTTGAGGAAGCAGGGAAAAAAGCTATGAGTAATCAAAAATGCACATTTGAGGGAATTCTGTACATTTCTTCGTGAACTGCTGGCAATGCACAGGTGTAGTTGTGATGAATAGAGATTTGGAGAATGTGTCATTCAGCCTTAAATTCAAAGGGGCAGAAACCTGAACTCCCAAGGACTGCTGTCATGGCTCAGAAGCTGTGCTTCTAGTGCAGGCGTTGGCTTTTGGTTTTCTTTGGATGAGACACAAATTCAGCCCTTCTACTTGTGCCCCTTACTCAGACAGAAGTATTAGCTTCAGTACCAGGAGCTCAGTGAGGTGGAAAGCCCTTGCAGCTGTTTATTGCTCATGTTGAGGTCCCAGAGCCAGTTCCCTTTCCAGTTGTCACACACTTTTGACATACAGGTAGTGACTGTGTGTGTGCATACTACAAATTATAATTTTAATTTTTTTCCACATTTACAATATCATACTTTTAATACCCTTTATAAAAAAATAATCATAAGAAAGCGATACAGGGCTGTCAGAAAAGTGCAATGAGATTGGAAAAAGAAGGAAGGAAGAAAAGGAAGATCACTCAATGGGAAAAAGCTTAAAGTGGTCTGTGACTTTTTCCTGCAGCTGCTACATCCTGATAGAAAATGAAGCTAAATTCAGTTAATACAGGAAGAATCTCTTAGGAAGACTCTAACTTAATACCTGGAGTGAAATATTAGTCTACTTAAACAATGAACACCAATTTAGTAGTAATTAGCATGTCAGACATTTGCAATGTACTCTGCATGTATGCATTGTACAAAGGACAGGATTTTACCTGCAATGTTCCTCATGGATGCTGAGAAGCTGAGCCAGGTCATGTTCACCAAGTGAGGGCACAGGACTGGAGTGTGGCTGAGTCACTTCTGTGTGTGAGCTGCTGCACAGAGTCTGCTTGGGAGAAAACTGCAAAAGGAAAGATGTTTCTGTAGAGCACAGATGTCACTTTCCCAAGATGGGGCTCAGAGATGCAGCTCCTGAATAGCAGCACTCTGTTAGCCCTCACTGCTGTAGAGACAGGAATAAGAATATTGGTGGAAGTAGGCAAGGAACTTGTCTCTGTGTGATACCCCCTGCCTGTTTTCCTTGGCTAATTTTTCAGGAAAGGTTAAACTATCATCCCCTATGATCAGAAAAAGAACATTTGCTGGGAAACCAGGACCTGGGGGGATTTGTTAACTGGTAGAAGTAATATTTATTATGTCACTCTGATGTCTTCAAGTAGAATCACAGTCAGTCACTTGGCATGTCTGAAAATAGCACATCTTCCTCCAAATGCATTTTATAATGTGGGAGAGAGTTAGTGCATATCAATCAGTGTTCCAGTGAAACTTCCATGTAGCTTCATTGGAAAGGCTGGAGAAATACTCATTAAATTCCAGTGGAAAGCCAAGGTATTTTGTTACTTTGACTGGGGCAATAAATTGTAGTGGCAAAGAGTGAATGGAGATAAGGCATTAAGCAATGTGTGCCAGAAAGAGTGAAGTGATACCAGTAAAGCTTTGGTTGAAGCATTGCCTCGGATGTAATTTCAGTGACTTTCAGTGTGCATTGCACCATTTCCTAGATAATTCCCTTTATCAATTGCAGAGTGAAAACCCCTTTCACACAGTACCAGTCAGATAGTATTTGACCCCATCATCAGGCTCCCAACTATTTATAGTGCTGTTTCCTCGGCGTGTTTTTTGTAGCTGATCTGTAAATGTGGCTGAAAGCAGTGTTTTGTGACTGCTGCAGTCACTGATGGCACTGGGGTGTTTCTGGGTGCAGATGTCAAAGTGAGGTCATTGGCATAAAGGAAATTAATGTAAATGAAAGCAATTTATGGAAATAACATTTTCTCCCCTTACTGTAGTGATGGAAGACCTGTGCTTATTTATAGTTCTTGTAACTTGTAGTATGTTTGTCCTTTAGTCTCAGCACTAAAAGCAGCTGTAATCCAAGTAACTTGCTCTTTCTTAACATTGTTTTTACTTAAGTCCTTTGCTTGTGATGAACTTGTATGTCCCTCACACATTCCTTGACCTGGTTAAGCTAAATCAGAAGGTTTACAATGGTGTAGTCTTGAATAAATGTTCAACCAATAATGCTGAAGACAGATTAAATGAAAAATATGTTGCCAGCTGTATGTAACAATCAACAAATCCATTTAAAACAGAAATATTCAATAAAAGCCACATAAGAAGCATAAATGAGTTGCTAGGAGATATCTTTTTTCTTGTCTTCAGTCTTGTTTACCTTGTTGATAGATTTTCTAAAGTCTTCTACCAAGGATGAGAAGGGGAAAAAAAAATCTCTAAGTTGGTTCTTGTCCTCAGCTAAAATGAGCTGACACTGTTTCTTATCAGTATTCTGCTGAGGCACTCAAGCCTGTTCATTTCTTTCTTTAACAAATGATTGATCTGGACCTGAGAATTGAGGGAGCCTTGTAAAGTGCTAAAGCAAACAAATGGAGATAGAGGGATTGATTGTGCTCTGCTGCAGTGATTTTATGCAAGTGTTTTTATCCTTAAGAGACTTCTAGCTTTTGAATTGGAAAAGGTTTATACAGGCTTGAATCATTAAAACTTTTATTTACTTTCAATTAGTGATGTGCTGAACTGTTCAAGGAAAAGTTCTGGGCTGGAAAAACTTGGTGCATCTGCATATTGGGATGGTGGTGAAGGGGAACTTGTTTTCCACGTTTTCCATAGCTTTTGATGAGGAATGTAATTGCAAGAGCTAAGATTTGTAGGTAGAGAGTTTGGGTAGCAAGGACAAAACTGTCCTGTTAATTCCTCAAGAACTGTTTCTGAGTTCAGTTGTGGATTTGGGCTTTATAAGAATAAAGTGATGGACAAAGGGGTGCATTGGAAAAATCATGGGATGGGCCAGGTTTGAGCACAAATGGCTGCTTCTTTCCACAGGTGAGTTGTACAACTAGAAGAGAGAGAGGTGAGATATTTCCCCATTGCTTTAAAGGAAAGGGAGGTGGTATCTTGCTATATTGTAAATAAATTTTTAAATTATTTATACTCCTGCATTTCATCCTGACATGTGAAGCTTCCAAATAAATCTTCCTTCTGCCGCCAGAGGGGTTATGAGCAGGTATTTTTCATGTGATCTCATAATCTTTTAATTACTATTCATTAAAAATAAAGGGGTTAAGGCAATGGTCTCATAAGGATTTTAATACCTGCTATTAATACTATGCTGCAGTGTTGCCCAGTATCTTGCTTGTCTGTGGTGAATTGCAAGACTTAAAGATTAGAAGACAAAAATATTTTACCTTAAACCTTTTTTTTAGTTCTTATAACATAAAAAAGCAGCATAAGAGGTAATTGGCATCAAACCTTAAACTTGCATTTAAAGAACATTGCCCTTCACTGCTGAACATCAGTCCAGTGTTTGTTAGGCCACTTGAATGAGTGTGATATTTTAAATCACAGTTTATTTAACTACTCTTAACATAATAATCAGCAGGCAGTCAAGTCAGTGAATTCAGGGGATGACTCCCACTGTCTGAAGAGACTACTGCAGATGTTTCTCTAATTATTGCAGTCATGTTTTATAAAGCACAGGATATTCTGGTAGAAAGAATCTGGGATTTAAAGTATTGGCAGCATTTTCCAGTGAGGACAAGCAGAATTTGTCATGTGTCCACTGAACTAAGTGGCCAAATAAACATAGTTGATTTTGTTATTCAGGGTGTCATTCATCATCTTTGTGATGGGGGAGTTGAATTCTACAATGGTATACATTTTTCTAGAAGAATTTTGGTTCAAGGAGCATTTTCATTCCACTGGAGTTCTTTCATTGAAACCTATATCTAGCAGTTGTATCAAATGCAACAAGAATTTAAACTGACAGAGTTATTTTTTTCTGCCTCTTTTATATATATATTTAAAATAGCACAAAAACCATATGAAATAAAAGCTTTGCTTTAGAAAGTCAGTTGATGTTTTCCTGACTATTAGTTATAGCAGTAAATACAGACTCTCTAAATTTATTTTGCCCTAAAAAGCAGAGAGAGCCTCAAGAACTGTTTCTCAAGGCAGTGCACTGAAAATCTACACTAATATAAGTTGGTGGCAAGAGGTAATAATAGACCCATATGAGGATGTTTTTGGATGGGTTGGTTGCTGTTGTTGATTTGTTTTTTTTTTTTTTTCTTTAGTTGTTTACTAAATTGGCTGGATCCTTCCCCTCCCGTTGTCTCACAATATTTGTGGGTTTGTTTTTTTTTTTTTCCATTTAAATTATTTTTCTCCTTCTCCTGAGAAGGTGGAAGGCTTTCTCAAGCAGTAATACCACAAACCACAGCACAGTGCTGCCACTGCAAAACTCTTCACAGGGACAATTAAAGTACAGGATAAGTGAAGGTCAGAGCCAGGATGAGAACCTAAATTACTTTACTCATCCTACAGAGCTTTAATCTCTTGACATTCTTGAGCTTACAGTTTTACTAATTACTTCCTAAGTACTAAAAAAGAGAAAATGGTTGATACTGTCAGAACTTTCTTTTCCTTCCTCCATTCCATTCCTTTCACTTCTATTATGGCTATGACTGTCCTTTTCCTTTCATTTGCCAGGCCTTGACAGTGTGGTACCAAATTTTCTTCCAAAATCTACCCTAACAACTAGATTGAGGAAAATTCTGCTATGTTTTTTTCCTCTATAGTATGTTGAAAAAAATAATTCCTTTGTAGTTTTCTGTACAGCAGGTGTTCTTGGTGCTGTAGTTTTCTGTCTGCTTTTGTAACCTAAAATGTACACTTCACTCAGACTTCCCTGCTTCCAAAGCCTTCCAAAATTCCAGGCTGAGAATGCCATGAAAATAAATAAAATCTGCACAGTGCTCTTCGTAGTAATATCTTTTGAGCCATTCTTTGTATTACTCCAAATCTGAAACCATTCCCCAGAAATGATATGCGCTCTAGGTAGGTCTTAAAACTGCTCTTAAAACTTTCGGTGAAATAAACCCCAGAATGAATTAACTTCATGAGTATTAATATGGTTCTGGATATGAATGATGGATGAAACCATAAGTAAATTAACACTGACCTGCTGCTGGAAATGGAAGTGGAACTCAGATTCATCACACAATGATGAATTTTTGAAGACTATGTCTGTTGAAGAGCCAGTAAAAGTATTTTGATATCAAGTAATGAGTGAGGGAGTTTTGTGTTGTTTTATACTTACATGTCTTGCATATGCTAAATAGCCATGCTAAATTTTAGACTGCTCACATGCCTTTGCACTGAGTAAAAATATTACTGCTTCAAGTACATTTTTGAACTTTCCTTAAGGAAAGCTATGTTAAATTGTTAATGAGTTATTAGTGCCAAACATCCTAGAGGTGTTTCACTGTTGCTGGTATGGCAGACCATAGAGAATAAGTCTAATGACCATGAGTCATAAATGCACACTCTTACAGTGCTTGAAAGCCAATTCTAATCAGTTATTGGGATGGTTCCTGGGAAGAAGCAGCTTAGATATGGCCAGTTAAGGAATATAGACAAACTTCTAACTGAAAGGAGAGCAATACTTAACCAGAAAAGCCCAAATTTAACTGGAGACCACAACACAAAGGATTGATAAAAGCAAAGGATGACAAATTTCAACAAATCTTGCTGGTGCAGGATGGTATTTATTATTGTTGCACAGCTGAAGTTGTATTTGTAAAGAAGTGGGGGTCTTGCATGCTGTCACCAAGGAAGTGTTTAAATAAACCTTCTGGGAGTTGCTGCTCCCTGCCTTCCCTACTCAGCATGAGAGGGAGAATGCACTTAAAAAAAAGAGAGAAAAACTATGTAGCTTTTAATATTGTTTTGCATAAAACCAAATTATGAATTTTGTCTACTTCATACATTTATGTCATGTTACATTTGTCGTATGAGTAATTTTATGGTTTTGCATCAAATTCAGCAATGAAGGTGGATCAAGGAACCAGAAAATGTCTAAGGTTGGAAGGGACCACAGTGGATCACCCCCATTTCCAACTCCTGATTTATGTAGTTGGGTTATTAATATTTTATTTAGCATGCAGTAGCTGGCTGAAGCCCACAATGAAATGGGGAGGAGGACAGAATTGTTATTTTCCCAGCTGTGGTTTTGTGGTGTGTAGCAGTTGTTGCACCTCAGGCTCAGGATAATGTGAGCTCTGTGCTGCCTCCTGGGGAGCAGCCAAGGACTTTAGCTGGGCTGGCTTGGGCTGTGCAGCATTTCTTGCCTGCTCTCAGCTCTCACACTTGTACCCAGAGTGCTGCCTGTGTGCTCAGAGCTGCCCAGCTCTCTGCACACCACTGTGCTTTGCCACACAGGCACTTGCTTAAATACTCTCGAAATTCTCTTGTTCTATAAATTGCATATTGCTGCAGGAGTAGAGGTGTGCCTTAGGCTACCAGCAGACATTAATTCTGCAGAACTTTGATGTTCTGTATAGTCTTGGGCTATGTATTTACAAGTCAGAATTTAAAGAATCAAACGAAAACTTCTTCCCCCTGCCATGCCCCACCTACTTGTCTCCCAGTTTGGGACAAATCCCACAGAAATGTTATCCATGATCAATATTTGAAGCCCTTCGGTATGACAATCACAGAATTATTTATGGATGCTCCCGTGTCATTTCACCTGGAGTCATCTTTTCTGTACTATTTTTAAAACCAACTACTATTTACAGGTTTTGGTGCAGTGTCTTAGTCTCTATGTGGTTAAAGTGCATTTCAGTAAATTCTTACTGACAGTACAGAGCTGTTCAAGCAGCCAGCATGCCAAATTGCAGGACTACCTTAGGAAATTTATATTACACAGAGCTAGAATTTGCCAGAAATTTAGTTTGATCACTCTCTATTTTAATGAAGAATAATAGCACTGTTTTGTAAGTGGTTTCAGGTTGCTATATGAACTAATTTCTAGGAGGAGCACTGAGGAAGTGAGGTTCTATAAACAAATTACCATGAATGTCCAGAGCATGCAGTTCAGTTTCACATTTTTGTTAGACTAGCTCAATAAAATGAGCAGAATAGCTTCCTGACAGCAAGGCCCCCTTCAAGTCCTTACAGTGGTAATACTGGGATCTCCTGATAAAAAGAGACAGGTGCTCTTCTGAAGTTGTCTCAGATGCTGGTCTCCAGTCATGCTCTTGCTCTACTGTATGATTCTGTATCAGTTTTTCATTAGAGCTCTTCCTTGGGGTGAGCAGGTCAGGAATTTCAATTCTTTGGTTTGGATCAGGTTCAGGTCAGCAAAAACTTTTAGTGACCTGACCCAGTCATTAACCAGAGATAGTCCCAGAAGTTTCCCTTGAGGTGGAAACTGGACTCCTGATGATGTTTATCAGCTGGTGACACAGTATGGCTTTCTAGATAACATATGACATTGTGGGGTGCTCGTGATCACAGACCCTTGTTTGGATTAAGAAAGAAATGGACTTTTTACTGAATTTGATAAAGTTGCTAGCCAGTCACATTGTCATTTGCTTTTAGTTCACTTTAACGGGTCTGGGGATCTGTAATTTTTACAATGTGTTCCAGGGCTTTTATCTCTATTTGATCTACTTTTAATTGTGTTTTTTTCTGTTTGGGCCTTTTTCTTTTTTCACAGCTAATTTGCAGATTCTCAGAGTATAAACTTACCATCCAGGACCACAATACCATATGGCTTTATGGTTCCATTGATTAGTTTCACCTTATTACTTTTAATTTATTAGGGAGAAAAGGAAAGTTCCTATATGCCATAGGTCATATAATTGGGATCAAACAAATGAGGATAAGAGCTGGTGCCACCTCTTGAGTTAAACAGAGCTAATGATTGTGTGCCTATAGTGTGTTCACTGCTGTATGATCCAGCTTACTCTGAACAGAACTGTCTTCCTTTCTCCTTGCTCTCTGTTGTTTTTTTTTTTTTTTCTGCCTACCCCATTTTGCACCTGGGCACTTATTATTTTGAAGAATCTCCTCAAATGTTTCACATATTCTGTGATATAGAAGGATCAGTAATATTCTATGACATAAAAGGATGAATGAGGAGTTATTAAAAATAAAGGTAACACTGTTCAAGGCTTAGACATCAAGAGATTCTCTGTCTTTAAAGCTTTTCCTTGCCAGGTAGCTCTTTGTACCTAAGCAGCTGACTAATCTTCGTCCTCATGATAACTTTTGCTATTGCTACCAAAATTATTATTATAAAGTGAAAACGCATAAGGAGACTTAAATATTTTTTTCCCTGTTAATACTCAGTTCCTAATTCTTAATTTCCTGTTAATAACAGCAAGAATGTGACTGGCAGCACTGTTGGTATGGACTTTTGCTTTGGGTCCATTGTTCATTTGTTGATTTTAGGCTTTTTTAGGACAATGATTTGTTTGTAGCTGTCCAGTGCAGCAAGGTAAATGGGTTTGCTAACAGGATTTTTCCTCTTGTCCAGGTAGTGCTGACCTGCAGATCTCTGCACTCTCTACAGTCTGAGTGTCACTAGCAGACTTCACTACAAGGGAAATTGTGTTTCACTCCCTAGGCTTGAGGATGTGCCAGGAGATGAGCCTTCATCCCCTCTAAATGACTTCCCTCTTCTTTTTCTTCCTCACCCATCTGTGTAGGCTATTTTCAGTGGAGGGCTTTCAGTCAGAGGCTCCACTGATGTGGGAGATGCCTCCCTCTTTTAATTCAAAACAGTGAAGAAGTAGAGCTTGCTATTACAATTTGCCTTTCATCTTCATTTAGAGAGTGGGACATTCAGCCTTCCTACCCCCAACTCCAGCCTTGGCCTGAGCCCACTGCAGGGAACCCCCACAGTGGGAGCTGTAATAGCCTGTGGGGAAGGAAAATCAAGGTAAAACATGGCACCAAGGCTCCCACCTTCAGAGAAGAAGAGGGAGGCACAGGAGCATAAAGGGGGATGTTTTATTTCTTAATGAGATTGTGTTACCACAATGTCAAAAGATTGATTGACCTTATCACAGTTAACCTCATTTGTAACCTCTTTCCCTTTAAATTAATCCAGATCAGACAATATTAATGAAACCTCTAAGATAAATAGAGATGGATGTTTTATTAAGATAAATAAGATGAATGTTTGAGGGCAGAACAAGTTTCATTTTGGAATGCAGCATAGTTTGAATTTGTTCTTTCAAATGGATGCTTTCTTCTGGCTATTGTCAGAGACTTGAGTAAGCATTAAATTAAGGAATGAAGGCATTTTGGGTGATAAATAGGTTGAGCTGATGGCTCTGATGGAAGATATGTGGAATTGTACCTTCTTGTAATGTTTATTATTTAGCAGGCCGAAAACAAACAGGTAAAAGTAGCCTGCAGTGGTACAGGAGAGGTGTTTTGAGCAGTGTTCCTTCCTGTCCTGCTAGCAGCCTCTTCTCTCAGTGCTTCTGATTGATAAACTGAACTCAGAATTATTGGATTTCTAACCTGATTTCAGGTGATTAATTTTGTGGAAAGTACTTCTGGGGAATGTGTAAGTCAAGAACTATCTGTACAAATATTTGTTGGGATTTCTTGGCTTTCCTTTATGGTATCTCTGGTTTCTGAGCAGCTGCAAGTCTGAGACACATCTCTGTCCATAGGCCAGTCTTTGCAGCTTCAGTGCAAAGCCTGCTTCATCCCACCAGGCAACCACTGTGTGTTCACTCTGAGGCCTTTCTGTCTGCTTGGCCAGCAAAGTTAAGAGATTTTTAGGGGCTATTTTAAGGCTCTACAAGAACATTGTGTTGCACAGTGGTTGATTTTTTTTTTTTTTCACTTATGATCTACAATATAAATTTTGTCTGAAATACACCTCTCAAAAAGACATCCAGTCATAGCAGAAAACATCAAAGGAGGGAGGATTTCTTGGGTAGTTTCTTCTTCTAAATTCCCACTGAAACTGTTGTGTTAATCTTAAAAATGGAATTTATCTAGCTGCTTCTTTCAGCCATTTTTTTTCCCCTTATGACTTTCTACTGGATTAAAGAACTCTTAGTTTCAGGATTTTTTTGCACTGTGCTTGTCATCTCTGTCTCCTAGGTGAACTTAAAAAAGTGGTTGAGCCCTGTGTCTTTTACTGTGAGATGCTCTGGTTCTTTTGCCAGCTTCTTATTTATACATTTTTTGTAATTTCTTCCTTTTAATCAAAGTTACTGCACAGAGCAAATTGATAGGTTTTCACTTTTCAAAAATCTGCTGATCTGCATAGTACACAATTAGATGAATACATCATCCACCCAAAATGACAACATCCAGGTGTATGCAGTTACCAGAAATGTGTGGCCAGAAATTTCCCAGTTAACGTGTTTGAGGCTGGAGGCTGCTATTCTTGGAAATGAGATAGTCTTTCTATGTTCCAGAGCAAGAACCATGAATCTTATTCTCAGAAAAGATTCTCAATCTTTTTCAGACATCACTCTGTGAGCCAAATTTTCAGCTGGGATAAGCCAGTGTTGGTCTGAGGTCAGTAACACTGATTCCAGGACTCAGCTGAAGACCTGAGTGGGAGCTGAAGATCTAAAATATATAGGAAATATATATATTTTTTGCATTAACTTCTTAAAGACAATTTTGGCAAACTTTTAATTTCCAAAATGTAATACTGACTGGTTGTTGTTCCAAAAACAGACTGACATTGGATCAGTAAAATACCAGACTTGGTCAGATCTACCAAATTCTTTCTCAGTATAACTTCAGCTGCTGTAACCTTTGGTTTTGCATTAGATTGATGCCCTGGTGACAGGTTAGGTGTTTGCTTTGGCTGGCTTGGTGCCCCATCAGGCAAACTGCTGCTCACCTGACCTGTGAGGTGCTTGAATTGTGAAGATTCAAAGCTGGTAAAGCTCACCAAATAAATAAATAAATAAATAAATAATTTTTTGTGCTAGCTTAACCCGTGTAGATCAGTCTCACACTAAAACAAAAGCTTTTGTGATCTTCCAGCACTTGTCCTTCATTATAATCTCATATATTACTTGCTGAAAAGCAGCAATATCAGAAGGGGAATACTCTATATGCTCCTGTTGTATCTGTTACCTGGTATTTCCATGTGTGCTGAATCTGTTGAATGATGCAGTTGCTGGGGCACCTTCCTTAAATATAGCTGGACAGAAAGTTTATGGTAATAGGGAGTTACAAAGGGAGTTTTGGTGTTAGTTTTATTTTGTTGAAATCAGATGAAGGCATTTTTGTATGTTCTATATGTATTTTTTTGTATGATTGGAAGTTCTGAGTGCTTTTGGATTTAAGCTATTAAAAGTGTCTTTTCTTCAGCTAATTGCACTGACCTAAAACCTCTGTGTACAAAGTGAGTGAATTTGGCAGATGCCTTTTCCCCTGAAATGTGCTTAGACTGACTTGGACCCACACAATTTAGGAGTCTCATGTTTAAGTTTTATAAGAGGTAAAATTGAAAATGACTGGTTTTGGTTATTCTCCATGATCAATAAATAACAGATTTCATGAACCACTGGGGTGTGCTCTGGGCTGGGTGAGAGTTAAATAAAATGACTCTGTTTGTGTAGCTTGTTTGATTTAGCTTCATCAGCATCCTGAATGTTTAAATTGAATCTTTCTACACTAAATTCATTATCATTAGGTAATCCAACAAAACAGAAAATGTCAGTCAAGTTTGATATCTCCTCCCAGAGGAGCTACAACAAAAATCTTAGGGCTAGACTGTATTACATCATAGCTTTTGCTGAAAGTGAAATTCTGTTGGGAACAAGAGTCCCAATTCCAAATTCAAGAACTGGAATTGGTATTTCAGGTTGGATTGGATTGGGGTCCTTTGTTGTTGTGTTTTGTTGGTTGCTTGTTTTTTTTTATTTTTGTTTTGTTGTGGGTTTTTTGGGGGTTTGGTTTGTTTGGGTTTTTTTTTTTTTTTTTGACATTATCTTATGAGTTCAATTTCCTGGAGGGCAGGGGTCATGTGTGTGGTTTGAATTAATAGATTAGGGTTTGAGTTAAAGGCGTCTGGAGTCAATGAAAAAAATCACCTCAGTTGGCATGGTTTTGCAATTAGGCCTTGACATCCACACAACTGGAGCAGAAGAAACTTAAGAATATGATATTTTACTGTAAGCATGCAGAATGTTGTTGCTTGGCTGCCACAGTAGCAGTTCTGCTGGTGTAGCTCCATCCAGGTATGGGGCCAGTCAGAAGGATCAATTGAACTAAGTGCAATTTGAAATCCAAAACTTTCAAAAGTTGAAAAAAGGTCTGGATGTTCTTTCTGATTGATTTCTGTGGGCCTGACATCCCCAATCCTGCAGACAGCTCTGTCTGCCTCTTGGTGGTTGCTGTCTTAAGTCCAAAGAGGGTTACACCAAAAATTTCTGGAGTCAAAACATAAATGAAAATCCCATATCTGAATAAGTAGTAAGTGCTGAATGCTCTGGGTACAATGAGAGGACATGTGATAGTTTATATCACAAAAGAATGTGTAAATTTATGTTTTTGAATACCACATGTTAAATGTATGTAAAGGGCCTTCAAAACTTCTGCCTTATCTTTTACTTAAGAAAGTGTAAAAACAAATTTCCTCTTTAAATTAGTCCATATTAGAGTAGGATGGTATTTTCAATAATAAAACTCAATTTTGTCGTTCTGTATTATAAATTTGGCAGCTCTAGCTGCTTGTAAAAAAATTACATTATTTATCCACTTTTATTGTGGGGTAGTTGACTCATTTTTTAACTAGTTCCTTTGAAAAAAAGTTTTCTAGACATTAGTAATACAATCTGAGATGAGATATGAAGTTTCACAAAAGAAGAATTTTAGTTTTTTTACACAAACCCCGTGTGGCATATATAAAGATGTTAAAATATGTTGAGCCTGTTTTTTCCAGTGTTTGTGATGTGCTTGGCCCACTGAGTCATGATTCTGCTCCCCTGTTGAGCCATTTAAACCAGGAATTTAAAGGAGTACATGAGAAATGCTTTAAAGTGATATGAAAAAGGTTAACATAGTTCCAGAAATTTATTTCCTTCACTTGACATGCAAATCATTGAGTTTTTAGGCAATGCATTCATTTAGGTATTTGTTAAGAGGGAATACATATACGGAAAAAATAGGCAGGAGGGAAAGGTAAGAGAGAATCTTTGAAGCTGATGAAGAGAATCAATTGTTTGCAAAAGCCTTTTTGTCCTGTAGATGAGTTGGACTCATCCTGAGGGGAGGGGGCAGCCCTGTAACCCATCAGCCTCAGCCCAGCTGTGCTGCTGCTGCTCTGTTTTATTTGACATCTCTCTCTTTGTCCACTGCATCTTTTAATTAAGAGAGCTTTACTGTCTATTATCACCACAACATGCTGGTTGTTCCCAAATAGAAGAAGCAGACCTCTGACCTATGGATAAGAGGAGTAATGCTGAAGTTGATGCCCTGAACATGCAGTTTCTGGAGATTGTGTTTTTGGACTTCTGGCTGCAGGTCAGTCAGTGTGAAGAGGGCTTGGCAGACAAGCTGCTGGGTGCAGTTATCTGCACAATGCCATCTCTGTCCACAGGGCTGCAAACCCAGACCAGAGAGGGACATATATCCATGAAACACTCCCCTTCCCATGTTATTCTTTTACATTTTATGGATTGTTTTCCTGGGTGGCTGATGTCCCCCTTCATTTTACTGCAGAACCTTATCCTTGTAGCCTTCACCAAATGCAGAATCTCAGAAGCGATGATGAGTCGTAAATGTCATATATTGATTAGCTTTTTACAAATTTACTTTTTCACTGCTGCATATGAAATAATAATAAAACACATGCATGTTTCTAGTATCCTGGAATGCCACATATCTAATCTGTGTGGAAAAAATAATTTAAAAAATCATTTGTTTTAAGAGTATTTGAGAAATACTCTTATTGGCAATGCCTTTGGTAATATTTATAGGGAACATGGGCATAGAGAAACACTGTTGAAATTCTGTGAGAATTCACTTGTTCTTAGAATCTCCACTAAAATGTCTCAGCAAGAGCAACAAAATCGCCACTCTGTGAGAATCAGTTGGGCAACATGTGGTAGACAATACTACCAGCAGAGACCAGTTCTATGTTCCATTATTCAGCCTGAAGTCAACAGAGCAGTACTAGAAGGAGTCAACATCTGCATTCTGTTACTCTGCCAGAATCATTATAGTGACAACTGTAATTCAAGGACAGAAGATTTCATGTACCCTTAGCTATTTCCACACTGTGGAAATAAAACACCGTAGGCTTAAGATGAGACTTCTCTTAGCCACATTCATTCCTTCTCTGCTAAATTAGGAAAATTGGTCAGTGATAACCTGGAGCTGCAGCTTAACTTGCTATTGCAGTCTAAAATAGTACTACATACATACTAGGATACTTGTCTAAGCGTAGATGGTGATTTTTCTGGAAAAACATTTGTGTATATTAGGAAAAAAAATCTGATTTTCCTGTTTTATGTATAGCATCAGTTTTTTGCAAATCTGTTACTAAAACCTACTATAATTATTGGTAGTATTTAATTTAGCACTGCATTTAAGGCTGGAGTGCCAATAAGAATGGCTTCTGGTTTTATAAATGGACAAAGGCTGGGCTCATGAAAAAGGCTAGAACAGGACTAGGACTCAGATTTTTAGCATCCAGAGCCCTGAGTATGACACATAAAGAAGTTTAAATTCACATCTTTTGGCTCTTTAGATCCTCAGCTTTCTGAGGAAATGGCTCTTTCTACTCCACCATCTACAGCAAGGCCCATGGTAATTTTCTAGATGCTACTGTTAGAGCTAAGTCAAAGGCAAATATTGAAATTAGCCAAAAAGCAGTGATTGGCACAAAGAGAGTTGATGTCAGGTGATTGCCAGGACTTTGGATTTTTACCTGTGTTTTCCTTCAAGACTTCCTGTTCCCAAGAGCTTTGGAAGGCACAGCAATGAGAACCTCAGTGACTTTTGAGTACAGTCTAGTTGGGTGTCTAGAATATTGCAAAAGTACTTCAGTGTTTGTCAAAGCAGTTTCTGTGGAGGTTATAAAAGCAGACTGACCATTTCACGAGTGAGTGGGTGAATTTTATGGTGCTGTTTATTTATTTATTAATTTAAATTAGAAAACTTTGACACTTTTCCCCAGGCTGTCCCACTGATGCAAATTTGCCTCTCTGACACAAAGTATTGGAATGTCTGACAGCAGCACAAGAAAGACAGAGGGAGCTCATGTGGTAGGAGAAGTGACTTTTATCTCTGAGGCAAGGGGATGCATTTAGTTAACTAAATTCCTTCAGGTCCAACTCAAAGTCTAAATGTCCTGTCCATCAACGTGAACTAGTGGTGTGAAGGTTGTAAAGTGCTCTTTTCACATGCAGATCAAACATGCCCTTGTTCAGAGCAATCTGGACTTTTCTGCCTTTTCATATCCCCCTAGACATAGATTAGACAGATTTGGTGTTACAATTTTACTTCTTTTTCCTAAGGATATTCCTGGATTAACATATGTATTTTTGCTTACTACAAAGAAAATGTCAATTTCCCTTCAAAGGAATGCTTTTTGGTTTATAATTTTGCAAGCTCACCAAGAAATATGTATGCTTGTGGGTACATACCATAAATGCACTTAGAAAACGTGGGCAAAGTTTTACTGCTCACATAGAATGTTTCACATAGATCTTAGTAAAACAAAGGCATTTTTCAGTTTGCTCTGTGACATGATGCAGATGTAGGAGTTCATAATAATGCAAAATCAAAAAAGGAACCACCTGATGCTGTGAAGAACATGCTAGACTATATATATTGAGGCAGAAACAACTTGGAGAAGTAAATAATTTGACACTTGACCATGAATATTACACCCATATAGTGCATTGCCATCTTTTTGCAGTGTTACATGTGTCTATTAATAATAAATGATTGTGTGGAATTTACATTCTGGGGCTTCCTCCGGGAACAGCTGGAGCTGCTGGGTTCAGCTGACAGAGGAGGGAGTGCAGGGCTCATGTAAAGCCCTTGTGAAACTGCTCTGCCTGCAGGGTTTGCTGTGTTGCTGTCACTCCCACTTGGGATTCCCCAGGTCTTTTCCCTGGGTCCTGCAGTGGCTCTGTTGTTGATCTGCTACTCTCCAGGAGTAATGGAAATTTAATCCATTAGCAGTAAATTATAGAGGTATTATTTCTTCAATTATTCACCATAAATGGTGTCAATCGAATTTGTTATTGGTTATGTTTGTGCTGTTTTGATTCTGGCCATTGAAGAGGCTTGACTCATTACTTGAGTAATTTCTCTGCAAAATATGTGCTTTACTCTCAATGGACATTTACAGTGCAGGAGGCTGAGAAACTGCTCCCTTTAAAAGGATAATGTTTTCCATCTACTAAGAGTACTTTTCCCATCATTTTTTTTAGTAAAGGAGTTTCGTGTTATTGCACAAATTTCCTTGTCTTTAGAAAGAAATCTAAATGGGGCCAGAATCTGGGCTACATTAATATTTCTGAGACTGTAAATCATAGCCCTGTAACAATAGTGAGGTCACTACCAGGCCATGAAAGCTCAGAGAAACCTCAGAGCTGAGCCATGTAAGCCAATGGAATAAAGCCTTTAACCTGCTGAGCAGCATTAGGAGGTGCTGAATTGAGTAACCTTGTCTGGAGAGTGGTGAAGTACACTTAGGAGAAACGTTGTCAGAAACACACATGGCAGAGGTGGCTACATGATCTCATAAATGCTCTGAATACCCTGAAGTGATACATTTCATTTCCATTTTCTTTCACTGTCCTGTAATGAAAACTCCTGTGCTAAAAATTCTTTAGCTTGTACTAGGGGAAAGAGCTGCTTTATTATGAAGAGGAAGAGTTAATTCACTTTGTTTTTAACATCTCTTGCTATGAAATATTAATTCTAGTATTGAAGTCCCTGTGCTGTAACAAAAGATTACTGTCAATGTAAAAAAAAAAAGTTTAATTGGAAAAAACAAAATGCAATTTGTTAAATTTCAGTCATTTAAGTTAAATTGTATACATGAAGGGAGTAGACTGAATTGGATCTTGTAAAGATTTGTGTGTCTTAGGTAGTAGAATGAAGTTTTAGAAGAACAAATGAAACCACTTTTAACTGAAAGGTGAGGAAAATAGCTTTTGGTTAACAATATCAGGTCATAATGAACAGAGAAGTAGACTGACATTTTCAGAAGAAAAGTTTGAAAATTGCTCATTTGGAGGTATCAAATGGAAGGTACACAGTGTGCAGTCAATGCTACAAAACTTGATCCTTTGTCTTCTCAGAGCCTTGTGGCTCTGCTGTGAGTGGGACCTCTCCATCAGAGCCAGGCAGAAACTGTGCACCACAACTCTCATTACTGTTCTTTGTAATCTCTTGTGTTGGAAAGAGCAGTTATGAAAAGAATCTGTCCCTTTGCATTCTTCAGACAGCTGAAATTAAAGAAGTGAAGTCAGCTACATGGTAAAAATAAAAGATTCTCCCAGGTATCTGGTGACAGGGCACATGAAAATGGTTCAAAGCTGCACTAGGAGAGGTTTGCACTTGGCATTAGGAAAGGCTCCTTTACTGCCAGGGAGCTCAAACTCTGGAGAAGGCTTCCTGGAGAGGTGGTGAGTGCCCCAAGCCTGTCAGTGTTTAGGGGCCATTTGGACACTGCTCTCACTAAAAAGCTCTATCTTGGTCAACCCTGAACTGGTCAGAACATGGGACAAATGACCATCATAGGTCCCTTCCAGCTGATACAGTCTATTCTGGTCTTTTCAAAACAGTGATGTGGCTAAACCAGAGGGGTGTCGCCTTCTCTGCGTGCAACTTCACCCACTTTATTCCCAGAACTGTGTTTGAGGCTGTTGGGCTTCATGTCTGCCAACATTGTGGGTATCCCTGTTGGAATGAGGAATTTCCCAGCATTAGTGCTACCTGGAAGTGTGCTGTTGGTGAACTATTACCCCATCACACTGCAATAATTTTCTCCATGAAGTGTTTCTGGATGGCATCATAGCAGGTGTTTTTTTCCTGCCCTGGTGATGGAATGTCTCAGGGTGTGGGTGCTGTTACTGCCCTCCCTGAGAGCTCCTCAGAGCTGCTCCTCTCATTTCTGGTGACAATTGCTGTGTTAGGAAGCACTTCCTCTGTCCAACCAGAACACTCAGACTGCATCCAAAAATCCAGAACAGAGGGGTGTGGAACAGTTGAAAAATCTTACTAAATCTACTTAATCAGTATTACTGCTTTTATAGATAGATATATTTATGCCTTTATAATTTCTTGTCTGTATACTGGTTTTGCCAGTGGCCAAGTTGCTGGTCCTGATTAGGAAGCATCTCTTTGTGCTAAAGTTCTTAAATTTGTAAATTATTAGAGGGAATGTCTTTGGGAAATGTACAGTCTTGTGTTTCACAAATTATAGACTACATATGGCAGCAACTGGCAATAGATTCAGAACTTTAATAAATCCAAGCCACACAAAACTTGCAATTAATAAGAACTGCTCTCATGAGATACCATTACACTGCTTCCTTCAAAATACAGAGCTTCTCCCAACATGATAAGTCATGCATTTACTGCATTTTCATTGAAACTGTTCCCAAGTGGGTTTAGTACAGTCTTCCAGCTAATTGTAAAGACATTAAGCCTCATTCTCCTCTATGTCACAATAGAAACCCAGGAGTAACTCCACCTAAATCAAAGATAAAAATTTTTGTCAAGAGGAAATGCATATATAAATATATAAAATATGCCTTGTCTGGGATAGCACTCAGACTGTAACTAAATAAGGAACCACTGCCTTGGAAATACAACCACATCAGGAGATGTGACTGTGACTGGCTTTGGCTGGATCATACACAGCAGAGAACAGAGAAATGCTAAAAACTCTTACACTACAAAAATTAAAAACAAACAAGAATGTTTAGGCATATGTGTTATATCAAAATATAGTTAAAATATGGGTTTTCTCAATTAAGCCAAAGCTAAACAGTTTGTATGACACTGCTTTCAGACAGGAAAAATACCATTTCTGCTGGGCACAATAAAATTTAGATGAATGAAAGAGTTGATTTAAGTGATCCTTTGTCTTACATATGTGCATAAACTAAGGCATGATGAACTCTTTTGGTAATTCCTTCTAGCCATGAAAATGTTCCTCTGGGTTTCTTTCTGGAGAGACATCAGAAAACAGTTATTTCACAGGAACAAGTATTCCATATTGGACCACACAGTAAACCGGGAGTTAACCAGAAAGAATTCCAACATGTAGCCTATTTTCTATTTCCATATAAAAACATCAGACTTGTTTGTCCCTCAGAATGGGGAGGTGTTGACTGGATGTTTTGCTGCTGTTGAAGGGGATAGAGCTTTGTCCACTGGACACTGAAATGTGCATTTACACAAACCTTTCCCATGATCTGGTCACATTTTAGATGTAAAATGAATGATGGCAGGAATATTTTTGGCTCAGATTTTTGAAGTTTTGTGTAGATGGTGTCTCACTATGGTTACTATCTTTTGGGTTCTTTGGGGCTTTGAAAATCTCTTGTTATATCCAAAGAGCCTGCTACCATTCAGGTTCAATTGCTGCTGCTGAAAAAGAGGACTTGTACCTGTGCAGAGGCTGAAGTGACTTCATTCCTCTGGTGGATTTCTTTCCTCCCCCACCCCTCTTATTTTTTTAAAATTCCTGTTGGTTTGGATATACAAGCCAAACTAAAAAAGACATCAGTGATTTTGAACCCCAGCCAAGAGGAGAAGAGCAAAGAACATATTATAAATGAGAAAGAATAAATAGTGTTGGTAAAAACAGTTTCATGCCTGCTTCCTCATGTCCCTAAACATGATTTCATACAACATGTTCAGATTTGGGATTGGACAGTGCTGTTTTCCAGGCTCTATATCTCATGTTGCCATAAAAAAATAAAATCAACACCAAACAAAAAAACAACAAAAATACCCCCCCCCCCCCCAATCCTGTTAGTTTGAATCTTTTTGTAATTATCATTTTTGATGTGGAAATTCAAACTTGTACCAGTTTTTCTTCACTCTCTAAGCGAAAATTAAAGGCTCAGGTATTCTCCAGTCTAATGATTTGCAAAGATTTCTGAAATAAAGATGACACCTCACTGCATGCATAATTCAGCAATGTCTTTGACACAATTTCCTGCACCATCAATCACTTCCAGTTTTGCCTGGTTTGGTCATTATTCACCAAACAGTTCCCCCTCAGAATCAGTAGTAGCTTAGCTGTGAACAGTTTGCCATTTCTGAGGCTCAAGCTCTTTTGGCTGCACACACCACACAAAGTGTGCAAATCTCCTTTTGGGCAGGATTGTGGTAAAGTTTCAGGAACCACATCTGGGGCAAAATTCTCATTTTTTACAAATAAGATATTTGCAAGTCTTGTTCAGCATTGATTAATCATTATAATTCTGTTGTTGCTGGGAAAACTTCTTTGCTGCAAGGGCCAAGGAATTTGATCAAATGAGTGTATTCAGAATGAGAACAAATAAATGGGAAAAGTTTTTTTCAGCACTTGACCAGATTTCATTGGTGGCAAGTCTCTTATTAAAAAATTGGCATATTTTCTGGGACTGCTTGGTTACTCAAAAAAAAAGACCAAAACAACCCTAACGTTTAAAGCAGCTGGAGCTCTTAATCACTTTCTGAAATGATTTTACCTAAAAAACCAAACAGGAAACCAAGAATAGAACTCCTGGTTTTGGGGCTGTTTCCCAAGGACCTATAAGATGCCACACCTCAATCAAGGAGTGATGTATGGTGCCCTACTATTTCATTCCCTGAATGTTTGCAGAATTTACCTTTGTCTCTCTGAGTCCAAGTTCAGGTTCATCCTCCCTTTATGTCAGAAAGACAAAGACTTTGGCCACTTTCTTTTTGGTGAGTTTAGAGTCCTGTTAATGCTTTCTAAGTTATGTCCTGTATTTTCTAAGTTAATTTCCTGCAAAATTTCTCAGAAGTGTTATTTTTAAAATTCTGAGTAATTTCTGCTTCCCCCCCCCCAAGTTAGTTGAAAATATTTTACATTTCAATTTCAACAAGCACAAAATATATCTCTGCATTGAGTTCTGATGCTGCATTTGCTCCATATTCTATTCTCCCTGGCTTGTGCTGACTAACCAGTTCTTGGCTTTGAGCCAGAGCTCTTGTGATAGATAACCAGCATCCACTCTCCCTGCCCCTGTCTCTAGCTAGTGTGAGTATGTGTCTGAATTGCCAAACACACATAAATCACGGCTTAAGGCCATCTCTATTACTTGCTCCTGCTGCCTGGGGAAGTGTGTCATCAATCAGTGTTTGTGAGCCCATGTCCCTGTCATCCCTGGCTCTGCTGCTTGTGCTGGAGGCAGAGAATGGCAAAGGGTGAAGCCAGGAAGGAGAACTGGTACAGATTCTGCTGATGGAGTGGAAAGAAACTTAAGCAAGTAACAGGAGTGTTGTCAGATCCATGATGTCCTTGCAGTTTTTCCACTCTCCATCTGTGAAAGACACTGTGCTTGAGATCAGTGTGAGCAGAGTGCCAGTGGTGCTGAGGAAGCAGCTGTGCTGATGGGCACTGTGCATTTCTGTGCTCTGGCCCTGCTGAGCTCAGACTGACTCCTCCATTCCTGACAGAGCACTGCTTTACTCCTGGACAGGCTCTTTTAACCTCGGGCAGGTGATAACCAGACTGAATGTCAGGTGCACTGCTACTTGTTAAACTGCCCAAGGGCTCAGGAGAAATTCCTTTCTCCTATTGGATCTGGGCAATCCAGTGGGGAAGCATTCACTGTTCAGGGGTGCCTGGCAGGACAGGTCTCAGTCCTAGAGTGCAGAACTCACACACATAGCTGGGAGTGGTCACTGGCTGTGTCCCATTCTCTGTGTTTGCTCCCCAGAGTGAATAGGTTCATTGAAACAAGGGAAATATTGTTTGCCTTTTGGAAGCGTCCTTGTGTGCATAGAGCTACAGAGAATTCCTCTCAGTCTGCTCTTGTACCACCTCAGGCTATGTGCTGTCAGATATCAGTAAGTCTAACAGAAATTTCAGCTGAGTCAGAGTTATGATAAGAGACAGTAAAAGAAAATTCTTATGGGAAGAAATATAGGTGATTCTGAGACATTTTCACTGAATCACTTTTCATTCACTCCTTACACTGAAGCTAACTAGCACTTTTGCTGTTAATTATTAATAAGGTGTAAAATCACTCTGTAATATTAGAACAGTTTTCAATTATTATTTTTATTTAATTTCCAATTAATTTATTATCCCTGTTTTTTATTTGGTTACCGTGAATTATCTCTTAAACCCTGATTGCAATTGTTTTTGCAAAACATGAAATATTACTATTATATTTCTATTGCATGAATACTTGAGGAAATTCAGAACAATTAACTTTGGCTAGGAAAAGCACCAAAAGATTTGGAATATCTCGGTTGAGATTCTTGTGTCCAGTTAATTCTTACCTGATGGAAAAATCTTGCTCTGAAATTACAGAGCTGGATAGAGAAATCTGAGATTTTTCTTTTAAGTCCTGCTCCCAATCAAGAAGTATATACAGTGTTTTCAAGGTATTTTGATTCTTGTCTTGTTGATACTTGCCAGAACCCAGGAGTGCATGAAAATTAATTAAAAAAAATAAACTCTGTTAATTGGACAAATGACAGTTTTCAAAGCTGATTTAAGGCTTGGGAAAAAAAGTTAATTTTTATTTCTAGGGTTTCTCTTCTCTGTTTTGTGACTTCCCTTCCATTTCTAAAATTTATATACGGGGTGGTTGTAGCTTTTTTTATCATAAATAACAGAGTGATGTTGATCCAGTTGCCATGTATTTTGATAGATGAATTCCTTAGTGTTCATCAAAGTGTTTAGGGCCATCTCTAGTGTCAAAAAAAATACTTATGGGGGCAGCACTTAAGAGATGTACTGAGAGTGATGAGTAATGGGTATAGAATTGTTTGAATAATGATTTCTTGCTTCCTCACCCTTCTAGCATCCACATTTTAGGTGTGAGGTGTCTGAAGTCTCAATATAAGAGAGTCTTTTGGCTGACGTTTCCATCAAAGCTTATTCTGCTTTGAGTGCATTTTTCTGACTGCATTCAACATGGAAAGAGAAACTGTGTAAAGTTTGATGTCACATCTTATTTAGTGGCAGTTCAGAAACTCAGAGAAGAAGTTCTCTACATGCAGAGGGTCTAATGTATAGTTCCTACTGAAAATGAAACAACTCAGGTGAAAGAAAATTAATATTGAGCATGAATGTCAAACTGAAATAAAAGGGGAAAATCCACATTTTGCATAAACTTTGCTGGGAAGTTAGTAGTATCTTACTTGTTTTTGAAATTGCCATGAAGTATTTGTTGCTAAATAGGATGGGTTCATTTTGGGGTCCATTAATTTTAGCCAATAAAAATTTGGCTCAGGAGAAGGTGAAGGAAATAGCTTGGAAAAAATAGAAACTATGAGCAATCTGTCACTTGTTCTTACACATTAGCTGTGCACAGTCTGCATAAGAAAGTTGAAACTAAGGAACATCTTGCTTTAATTGGGTGAAAATCTAGCATTTAGATGAACTGGTCTTTGTAAAATAATTCAATGTGTTTTAGCATGTTTAAGGGAAATAGTTTAAAGCTATTAACTTGATTCAGTAATCTAGAATTAAGTGTTATTGAAACTGTGTCAGGGATTCTGGATCTTTTATTTTTTATTACATACAGAGAGGCTTATGCCAGCAGAAAAGGACTTAATTTTCCTACCAGACTATCACACTGACAATTGAAACTCAGAGACAGCACCTGAAAACACTACTAAAAGCTCAGTTTTAGCATCAGAATTAAAGAATTTTTATGTGGACAGATATGCTGGAAGACCTCTCCATTCTGACTGTGCCACATAAAATGGAGAGTACAGTTTATCCTAAAATGGTTTTAAAATTTTCCAATCTGTTGCAATCTTTCAGTATAATTCTTCAAAGAAATATAATTAATGCATGTGCACAATCTTTGTGAAGGAAAACTAAAATATAGTTTGAATAAGCACATTTCTTAACTGTTTCCTGTAAAAAAGTATCTGCCTGATTTAGAAATGAAAAATTCTAAATTATTTATGAAATAGACTTAATCTTGGTTGCTTTTTTTTTCAATATAAATGATCTATTGATCAGATTTACTTATTATAAAAGGTATAAAGGCTGTATGTCATGGAACTCTCACTGTATTTGGCCACTCATTTTCAGCAGCTGAGCATCTTGATCTGTGTCCTCGCCTTGAGTCTTAGGGAAACATATTTGGTTTCAGTGAAGTGGACTTAAATACAGCAACCTTTGGAAGGAGAATGGAGACCTTTGGTGTCTTGTGGATTTTGTTGCTCTTTCTATTTTTGAGGATGTTGTCATTTTAATCCCTTTTTTATTCGAGAGGGTCTGACTCTCAGCAATGGGATATTCCATGACCAGGTTGCATGCTGGGTTAGGGTAGGTGTGTTGTTAACTTACCTGCTGCCCAAGGAACCCTCCAGCCTTGTCTCCAATACCCAGCAAGGCAGTGCTGGAAGAAGGGAAGTATTCAGCTCAGAATTGTGCCCTGATTGCAATTTTCACTTGAAACCTTTTAAAAAATCCCTTATCAAAGTTGTTTATTCTCTTTCCAGATTTGTCCCTGAGCCTGTAAGCCCCTAAACACCTGAGTAGTGTTTTCACACCAGTGGCATTTCTCTCTTGGAGCAGCAGGACTGCAGGGAGAGCTCAGGGAGCAAGAAAGGGCCACCATGTGTTTAGCTGCAATTTGTGGAGTCCGTGTGCACTCTGCATGCTCTAGAAGGCACAGTTGATAAGCATGTGAACTTCTTTAGGACTGGATGTGCAGTTAGAGAGGGCTGATTCCAATATTGGTCTTACAAAAGCAGTTTCCATCTTCAGGTAGTTTTCAAAATCTGACAAAATCTTTCTTTAAAGAGCTCAAAAAGAGCAGGCAAGGGACAGAGTGCATGTGTGTAGCTCTGTGTGCAGAGGTGATGAACTGCAGATGTTAAAACCCAGCATCGGGGAGTGTTGCAGCCACCTTCATTCTGAACCAGGCATTATATCCTTCTTTCTCTTCTCTCATCCCAAAACTTAAGTTTTGCTCACTTCCTAGTTCCACACTTACATTGGCAGACTATGCTTTTGTGTTCTATTTAACATGGATTTTGTTTTCTGATAGTTGGGAATTCTGTGATAGAGAGGGTAGTTGTTTTTGCTCTTTCATTGTTACACATTGTGCAAAGGAAGTGTCACCTTTCCTCCTGTTCAGAGTCATTGAAGAAGCTCCTTAAACCAGCAGAAAGTGATGTGCTAATACATGAGAAACAGCTCTGAAGGAGAGAGTTGCATATGAGAAACAAATGGTGAAATCAATAATCTAACTATAATTATAAATGAGATTAGCTCATTTGGAAGAAAACTAAACAAGATTCACCTTGACTCAGCTTTCAGTCAGAAGTGAGAAGTGTTTGTTGTTGTATTTAACAAGGTGATACCAAAAGGTTAGTCCAAATAATTTCTCTTCCCATGTGTTTTTAGCCAACTCCCAGTTGTGAAACAGGCCATAGTAGATTAAATGTTCATAAGATGTACTCTTAAAAGTTGTTTTCCTTTGTAAAGATTTTGGGTTAAAAGCCCACTTACCTTACTGGTATGACTCAGTTGTGGATGGTAACGTTCAAATAGGGGCACTCAACCAATTTTATTTGTGTCTGTGCCCAGGTCTGCTGTGACGTTTTGGAAATAAGAACAGGGAAATACAGAAAGATCAGATGTAGTTTCTAGGTTTGGTTTGGAACTTTGATATATTTTGCAAGGAATTTAGGTGAAATTGCTAATGTGCACCATCCATTTTAGTCCATTTACTATGGATTGTGATCAGAGTTACTGCATTTGTTTCTTTATTCCATCAACACCATTCAAAGCTGTCTTCTGGCTTTAATATGTGTTAGGAATACATTTCATTGATTACACTGTAAAAGTGTTCACATTCTATGTATACCACAAATTGTACTGGACCTCTTTTGCTCATCATTTGTTGTTGGTACCTTTCTCTCACAGTATAATGAAACCATTTATTCAAGATACTTACATTTCATTTGTGCATCCTAATGGCATCTATAGTTAACGTTCCCTGATGGTGTTCAAAGGGTTCCCTTGGTGCTGCATTTGTCTCATAAGACCTGATAGAAAATTCCTTGCTGCTTTTGCAGAGGAATTTTCCACTGACCTTCCAGTAAACTCAGAATCAGATTCAGCAAAATGAGTGAAACTCCACAAGCAGGAAAATATTTCTGCATGTCTGTGAAGGCAGCAGAAACTAGCCCCAAGAGGCTACACAAATGATAATCTCCAGTGTTTTGTAAAGTTGTGTTTGTCAGGGCTTTTTTAATCTAAAATGTCTGAATTTAAACCACTCTCATCAATTGTTTAAGAGATATCAGCAGTTCTACTGCACCAGTGGTAAAAACAGTTCTGGGCTACTCAGATTTTCTTTTGGGCACATCTCCATCTCTAAATGAGAAGACTACTTTGTCTAGGGCTGTGCAAACTCCTCACCATACTGGACAGTGCTAGTCCACTGGAAACACTTTCAAGGCTGAATTTTTAATATGTTTTCTTAAAATTCTTTCAGATACACTGGGAAAAAAATCTAATTGTTTTCCTGTATGACAATAGTAATTTTGTAGCTGCTTTTTCCCATAACATTTTCAGATTTAAAACTTGAATTTCATGTTCTCTTTTAGATGTGTGTTTGATTTTTAGAAAAGTCAATTTATTATCTGTATTGCACATTCTTTTCTGCAATCAATTCTAAAGCACGCAATAGTACAAGAACACATTAAAAAAATCAATGGTTGAGTTGAAAAATATTTGTCTCTTTAGATTTTGAAACATAACTGATTGCTTGAAAGTATCTGAATTCTACATAAAGCATGTCATGTACCTGTGAGTAAAGGCAATTTTCATTTGCAAGGCCTCCCACTTACTTCATACATAACTCTCTCTAAATTGTAGTCAATGCTTTTTTATGTTTTTGTTTTCTTCTGGAGGGGAAAAGATTTGCAGTATGAAAACATAGATTATTTTTTTTTCCTGTTGCAAGGAAGGCTTCCCACTGTGCAGCAGTGGTATTGCTGATTCCTAAAGTTCATCAGTGTTTAACAGGCTGTGAGCAGCAGAGATGAGGAGTGGAAGGTCCTGTGCTCAGGGTGTTGGCAGGATGTTCTTGCAGCATCACCCAGAGACACTTGTGCATCTCTTGTGCATCTCTTCCCCCTGTGCTCACAGCCCTGCAGCTGAAACCCTCTGCTGTGGGAGCTGGGCCGCTCCAGTAGCACAGGACTGAGACTAGCACCGTGCTGGGCCTGGACTAACAAAACCCACACCAAGTCCAGACAGCATCAGGTCAGGTCTAGTGACATCCCAGCATCTCACTCCTTTGGAGCAGAGGCAGCTTGTGCCACTTGTGGCAGAGCTGACCACATGTGCCTCTGGTGCCAGAGGTCAGGGGAAGGAAAATGCCCATTTCTGTTTGTGACTGTCCTGGCAAAGCAGCCCATCCTGCATCTTATATGGGAACCCAGCAAGAGTTCAATTCAGGTTCACATTTCAGGCACTGGGAAATGTATGTGTTTGTGGGTGAATGGGAAATGAAAGGGAGTAAAAAAATCTATATTTTCAAACTCTGTTTTTGCTAATAAATGTGCAAGTTTGTTGCCACTCTGAAGCTGCAGGGAAAGATCGACTTAAACTTTGTAGATAGTGTTTACATTTTCTTTAAAGTGAGATTCCCATTCCCCATGTCAAGGTTATCTTTGTGATAGCCTTTGGAAAAGTCAGAGCACTTACCAATGGATGGATGTTCACAAGTTTGACAGTCTCTGCATTGATCCTACTCTTGCATGAAAATGGCTTTATCAAGCCTATAATTAGAAATGAAATAGTCTTAAATGGTTTCCACACAGCTTGACTTTCAAAGAGGTTCCAGTTTCACATAACTTCATATAAACAGAGAATCAGAAGATATAACCAGATACCACAGTTCCTGCTAACTAATTGCCATAAAGCAGAGCCATCTGCTTTATACAAAGTCTAGGTCAAATAATCCTTCTAAACTGTGACCTTTGGGGCTCCATGGAACTCGTTCTTGATTAAATAAAACCTTCTTAGGAAGTTATTGGGAAACTTGGTGCAGATTCAATCTGAGCAGAGAATGTAACTGATTTGATTTCTGTATAATCTTAAGCAGATAGTTCTGAGTCAGTCTATCTTTTGAAATTTTTTTTTCTTAATCACATTAATATTTCATAAAAAATCAAGTTACAAGTGAATTATTTCAATTTTTAAAGTGATTCCTCATAAAAGTTAAATTAGATGACAAATGAATGATTTAGACACAAATTCATGACAGTTAAAATGAAGTTTCATGTGTCTAAACCAAGCTGAGAACCTGGGCTGGGGAAGTGAGGGGCATCCTCGTCTCTGTGCAGTTGCCTGACCTTGTTTGGAGGGCATGTGCACAGCACAGCATGAACACAGCAAAATAAAGATGATTGCAGCTCAACAAATACAACAGAATCCTTGTAATTCCTATTTCATTATGACCAAAGCTCATATCATGGATGCCTTCAAATGTGTATCTTTTCCATTATATATTTTATTTAAATATTTTATTCATTATATAAAATAGTTTCTGTGATTAAATAATCGTTTTTTTTTTCTCTGGTTTTCTCTTGGCATTTGTGACTATTATTCTTGGCTGTCTATCTTTGGCCAAGCAATTGCCAATTATTCACTGCCAGATTCAAAATAGGAGTGCTATTGCCAAAGCAAAGAATACATTATTTTGCAGTTACACAGATCTTTCCAGCTGAGGATCACAACGTATTTTGTAACCACTAATGAATTTAGGCACTTACCACCCAGCAAACATTCACATTCATGCCTGAGGGATGAGAAGATAAGGTATGGAGTGCAGCAGGATGAGATCTGCCCTTTCCAGGGGCTGGAGTAAGTTAGCACTGGGGAAGGCACAGAATGCAGCACGCAGGGGAAATGGATTTTTCCATCAGAATTGAGAGAGCATGGTCTGGCAATCCAGACAATTCCACAAAGGCTGGAGTTTCTCTGCCTGGTCCATGATATCCTGCTGCTACGGCGAATGAAGAAAAGCTGGATTGTAGCTTTTTTCTCACAGGAAATGTATCCATACACTGGGTGTTGCATGAACGAAATAGATCGATGTTTTGAGAATAAGTGTATTCTGGACCTTGGTAGCTCCCTTCTGGTTTTGTGGAAGATCCAGGGGGCAAGTCAGTCAGGGAGAAGACCCAATTTCCTTGGCTGATGGAACTTCATCATGGTCCTGCTGCTCCTGCCAGCAGCTGCAGTGGTCACAAGTCCTCATGGGGTCTGCAGAGCCACTTGGCATTCTTAGCAAAATGCTGTCAAGTACTGCAGTGCAGGAGAGTTCCTTACTGAATTAGGTGATCCCTCACAGCTCAGGGCTGTGGTATTGGACTTAAATAAAAGGGAAAAGAGACAAAAGGAACAGTAAAGCACACGGACTCCTTTTGGGAAAAGAAGCTGATTTTATTGAACCGAGAGCCCATATTTAAAGCATGTTCCGATGCACGGAACAGAACTGTAGTTCATTGGTTCACAGGGATAAACATCTCCCAGGATGTGTCCCACGAGAAAAACACCAGGTGTCTGTCCTTGTTGTGAATTCCTTCTTATTTTTCCAACTTGTTTTTCACGAATTCCAACCTGTTTTTGACCATGTTTATCACCTTGGGAACTTTCTCTTATCACCCTGAGAACAGGGCAAAACTCAAACTTGTGAGAAATAATTCTCCAAGCTAATTCACTAGATGTCTCTCTGACCACACAGGGCTACTGACTTCTAAATTTCACCCATCTCTGTAACTGTCCCTCCAGCATCAGGACCATCACCTGAGCATTCCCCCCAGACCGGGGCATTTTCACACCTTTGAGAGTCCTTGTTAGGACTGTGCTGGCACAGCAGCCAAGCTCTGCACTCCACATTTCTGGTGATGTTCATTCAGCTAATGACCATTTCTTTCTCATCTGCAGTAGATGAAGGGTGCCCTCCAAATCCTGAAGGGATATTGTTTTCAGGAAATTGTTACTCAGCTTCTAGGTTGTGTTACTCATTTGTAACCCAGCCTAAAGATGGGATGAGAATCTACTCTCCTTTGCTCTCAGTTGCTGTAGGCACTGATATGGCTGGTGATAAAATGGACTTTTCTTGGCTGCTCAGTGAAAAGTTCTGCATTGCTGTACATTTTTCAAATTGCCAGAGAGACAGTTTTTGCTATGAGAATCACCTCACACACACCTGATCAATTTATGTAAAACACTGAATATCTTAAGAGGCCATTAAGTACAGAATTTTGCTGGATTGGACTGTCTATCATTTTATTAAAGAAAGAATCATCTTAAATTTGGTATCTAATATATGCTGGGAGCAGAGCAGCAACTGGGGGCAAACAGGCTGTTTTCCTTGAAATTCAAAGTGCAGTAGCTCAAAGACAACCATCTGTATGCATTTAGGAAACCTGAAATTACCTGAATGCCTGAAAATTTTTTGTAATTATCTCAGAAAAGAATTATGATATATCACAGATAATTCTCTAGCTCTTTCATTCCTGCTTTGATAAAGTGTACTAAAAATCTGTTGCCTATTTTATTCCTTGCTGGGATTACAAAATCCCACAAAGAAAGAAATAAAATAGCATTATTTTAAATATCTGATTGGAAAGTGTGTGTATGTTTTAAAGACTGCACGTTTTAAAGACAAATAAGGGAGGGCTGAAATTTACTACAACAGCTTCACTGAAAATTATTCCATCACTCAGATCAAAAGCAGAAGAAAAATCACACGAACATTTGCAAGAGGCAAAAGTGCCAGAGCATGATTTTAACTATTTTGGGAAAGCAGCTGCTTCTCTCTGACATGGACTTAAAATGTAGGATATTCTGTAAGGTGGATTGGCTCATTCAGATGATTCCCTACAGTGACTTTTTTGTGGAAACATTGACTAGCATTGTTTTTGGAACAAGCATTTATTTCAAGCTAAAGAGAAATCTTTCTCCTATCAAGTTACACATTTGCTAAATAACAGTTGACTTTAACCCCTGAATGCTTATTTCCAAAAACTCAGTATAGAATGGCAAGAGTAACATGACCTTATTTTGTATTGATATGTTGATTTTGTGTAACTAAAGAGATGCAGAAGACTAAACTGGCAGTGCAAACCAATGCCAGACAGTCACTGCTACTTTAAAAAGCTCCCTTTAGTTACAGAGAAGAAACAAAGCTGAACAGAATGTCACCAGATTACTATCTGCAAATTCCAGAAATAGGAAAATTGGATAAGCCCTGGTTATTGGACATTCTTCATTTCTCTTGGCTTAACGTTTGTTCTGGCAACTGCAAATGATAGGGATGATCTTCCCCCATCCCTCCTGGGTCTCAGAGTCATAGGAATCACAGCTGCTTTCAGCACAGACCCCTGCATTAGAACTTTCTGTGCTTGACAGGCTGTATTTGGCAGCATGAGAGCAATATGCTTGCTTTATTTGATTTTGCATTTGATTGATTGCTTTTAATACAATTTATTTTCTTTCTTGTGGTTTATCTGTATTTCTTGCTGATGGTAGCAATATCAATCTGTACCTCTTGTCATCTATGGCTGGTTTCTATAATTTTCAAAATAATTTTTGAATGAAGGCAGATTGCTGCATCTTGTTTAGGTTGGATTCTATATTAATTTTTGATTTCTAGCAGCACTGGAGAATACGATAAAATATTGTAGCTGGTTCAGGATGCAGTTGCAGACAGAAGGCTTCAGAGTCTTTGTGATTTACTCTGTGTTTTATGATGTGACAGGGTAATGTTGTAAAGATTTCTGGCATTTTGTTTCATAATATTTTTCTAGTGGCAAGTGTTAAGTATTTTACTCTAATGGAAAAGTTCCATCTTCAGAGCCCTTTTCCTTGTTTCCTCTTGGTCCCTCTTCCCCATTTCTGTTAAGCATCAGGGTCACAGGTCCCAGATATAATTCTGACTGCAAGATTCCTCTCCATAAAGGCAGGAATCTGAGTGTATCCATTAGTGTTTCGAACAGTCTGATTTCTTACTTCTTTTGGCAATCTTCTTTGACTTCCTGTCTAGCCAGAATAGCAGCTTTTTTTTCTAGTGATGTTCTTGGAGAGTCCAACGATATTGTCCTGAATGACTCTGATTTCATTGGTTGGGCTCTGGGCAGGAGCTGAATTTCTGCCCCTCAGAAATTCTGCACATCAGTGCAAGGTGGGTGCTAAAGGGTGTACTAGAAAACAGTTCTGAACCTGCTGACCAAGCTGAACAGGGTAAGGGAATTTCCCCCTGAATACTGAGGGATCATTGTAGAAATACTCAAAACTTGGTGAAATAAGTGTGAAAGTATTTCCTGCAGAACAAAACAGGATGGATAAGAGGCTAGCTGGAACTGTGGAGGTTGAACTGTAGCCACGGCTTCTTCAAAAGTTGTATTGCCATAATAACATATGTGCACGTACCTTTGCCTGGTATTGGAAGAAGGAAGGAAAAGGTGTTTCTTGAACTGAATTAAAAGTCTGTCTGTAAGCACTGGGATTTGTGATGGAAAAGATTCAAATCCAAGCTGCACAGCTCCTTCCATTGTTAAGTTCTCACTGTTATGTTCTTGTCTGGATCTCAGAGCCTGGGATTCAATGGAGAATCCTGTGGTTGAACCTCAGGTATTTTATTTTCTTAAATAACTCCAAAAAATGATTTTTTGACATCATAGTGTTTTTCACATATGTCCATACTTGAGTTTGACTAGATAAAAAATATCTTGGATATTTTGTTTGATCTAAATTCCCAGATGTTCCCATTGCAGGTTAAAAACAGAGTTATGTGGCAGCAATGCTTATTTCTTTAACCTGGCCTTTTTGTGCTCTTCCAAACAAATACTGATTGCCTCCCAGGAACATAAGTGGGGTAATCAGTTAATTAAAAGCAATGCTGGTCAGGTGATGAGGCAAATGAGCAAACAATTCCTGCATCACTGGAAAGGGATGCTGTCTTGAATATTTCTGAAGAGAGGAAAGAAGGGGAGTCCTCTAAGCAACTTGTGAGCCTTGGAGTAGTAACCCCACAGCAAAGCAGAAAACACAGAGCAGGGCTGATGGAAGCAGTGAGTTTTTGCATACATGTATCTTTTACCTTTAACTGACTCCAATAGTGATTCAGGAAATCATTTAGCTTAGCAGAGATGCCACACATGTTACTCTATGGGAGATGATAAGAGAAAAAAAAATGTTGTTCATATGGTCCAATTTTATCACTGAATCCCAGTGAAATTTAGGCACTTATCTAACATCCATAAATGGAAACCATTAACAAAGCACAGAGCACTATTACTTGTCTGTAATCTCTCAAGAACTTTTGTTTGACTTCAAAATTTGTCTGTTGCCTCTGTGCCAACCCTCCTACCTGTGAAATGCTGCTGCTGTGTAAATGGCTCCTAAGGAGAATTTTTGCTAATAGGTATTGGAGGCTTTTTGATGTTCATGCTACAGCTTTATTTGTTCTAATTATAGCTGACATTTCACAAGCTGCACATTCGTTATTTGATGGGCAAAACATCAAAAATAATTAGGCCAAATAATCACACAAAGCCCAACAGAAAGCTTTTTCAGGGCATGTTAGCTGGTTTTTATTGATAATTATCCTCATTAAACTTTACCAAACTGTCATCTCATTGCCTGCTCATTGTTATGGAACTCCTAAACTCAGACGAGGATTTGAATTTCCCTGGGAGATGAGCAATGTTTACCTTTGGAAAAAAAATTTTACTTGCTCAAATCTAACTCGCTTCCAGCCCCTCTTGCTTCTGCTAGGAAACAGCTTTAGGTTTTCCACGGTGCCAGGAGAGGTCACTCTTTCTCTTTTGTCCTGCCTGGTTCAGGCTCTTGTGTCATCAGGGATCCTCTTTCCTTCTCGAGTAAATTGGCACATTCCTTGAGCTACTGTTTGGATGCTGTCTGACACACAAAGAGCACTGCAAGGATTAGTACCATTTGCCTGATAGCTACATGGAAAACTCTGCAAGAATTTTTTGGCAAATGAGATGGTATCTCCAGGTTTACATCAACCATCTGGTATAATTATAACAAAAACCCAGAGTTCTCCTTAGCTCTGTTGCAAAACTATAAATGGAGGTTTTAAAAAGCAGAAAACAGTGAATATACCACTTAATTGAATGGAATGTTGATAAAAATCAGTGTTTAAAATTCATGTATGAATGCTAGTCTTCTGTGGTGTCTAACAGAGGAATAATTATCTCAGTAGAAATTGCTAAGGATTGTTCAACTAACTTCAATTTGAACAAACCTAAGCCAAACCTAAGTCCTCTATAATATCTAATTCCCAAATTTGTTAAATAAAAGTACTCCTAACTCAGTTTTCACTAAAGCAAGACCTAGAAAATCCTCATTATATAGTTCCTGATTAACAATCTGAGCAGGAAGAAAAAGGAAAACATATTGATAATTTGTTTCAAACATTTCTTTCATCCTTACGTAAAATTCAGTGGCTTGGATGAAATAACATCATACCCAATCCCTCATGCCCCAGTTCAAACCTGATGTGAACCAGCATCTCACATTCAAATAAAGTGTTCAATTTCCCTGCCCTTTATTTTTTGTTCCCATTTTTGCACTTCTGCATCTCCAGTGACATAGAAGCAGGGGGAAAGCATCAACACCCCTGAACCAGACCACTGTAAAAGTGGCTAGTGACACAGGATTACTTGATTTCTGCTGGGCTGGGAATGTCCCCAAACCAGTGTATCTTGAGGTTATTGGTTTAGTTTTGCAGAATTAGGAAATTTAGAATTGCATCCAAATGGCAGAGTTCTTATTGACACTCAGCAGCATTTATGAGATGTGACTCGTCCTAATTGTATGTATATATTTTTATATATGTATGGAAGAAAAGAACAATAGAACCTAGTGGAAAACATCTCCCTATTAGTGTTCAAATGCTTATTTGGCACTTTCTTACCAAAATAGGTAGGTTTAAAAAATAAATGGAAAATTTATACAATTTTTGGGAAAGAATTTGCTGCATTTCTACTTTACTACATTTCCACTACTTTTCTAGTAGTTTTTTAAGGATTTTTTAGTTGTTCCTCAATATTGCCAGCTTTTGTGCCATGATGTGTTCTGGGACCAGCTGGATATGATGGTCCTGAGACCTGCTAGGAGTGCATGATGTCAGCCACAGGAGACTGGTGTGCTGAGTCCTGCTTGATGGAAGAAATGAAGTGTGTATCAAAATGATGGAAAAGAGAAAGAGATTTTACAGCACAGAAAATGTGCATGAATTGTTCTTGAATTTGTATCCTTTGGGGAAAGGTTCCTTTTTCTTTTGTTGTTTGTACCTCTGAGTGAGGTAGGAGCTGTTTCCTGAAGGGTCTCTAAGTATGGTAGAGACAGAAATAATAAATAATAATGCTATTCTCCTTTATGCCCCCATTCTGTTGTCAAGGGGGCAGATTATCAAAAGAAAACTGAAAGTACTCCATCAAACCAAGTTCCTGGAAAACTGGAGCTGTGGCAAGCTGTCTCTGCCAGAGGTGTGAACAGGAATGTGTCCCCTTGAACACACAAATATCTGCTCTCTACTCAGCAGGCAAGCTCATCACAGAAATCACAGTGCCTCTATTGTTATGTCCCTCACTCTCCATGGGAATACATGTTCAGCTTGAGAGTGAGAATAATTCTGCACAGAGAATGCATGTTTGAACAGTGATCTGGCTTCCCTGTTACCCCTTTGTTGACTTCTACTTTACTGCTATGGCAAACAGAATCAAGCAATATGCTCAGTTGGACGGGACCCCAGGAATCATCCAAATCCAGCTCCTGGCCCTGCACATGACCATCCCCAAGAGTCTCACCATGGGCATTGTCAAAACCATTCTTGGACTCTGCCAGGTTGGTGCTGTGGCCATTCCCTGGGGAGCCTGTTCAGTGCCCAACCACTCTCTGGGTGAAAAACCTTTTCCTGATACCCACCCAAAATCTCTCCTGACTCAGTTCTGTGCCATTTGCTTGGGTCCTGTCACTGGTTACCAGACAGAAAAGATTGAATAACTACTTTGTGCCCAGATCTATATGTCTATTCAGCTTATGTTCTTCTATTTCATGAGATGTGGAGGAACATATTCAGGTTTAAGGTAGAGTAGAAAGCTGTGCATTAAAGAATATTAATTAATTACCAGAAAAGTGTCTATTTTTCAATAAATTTCATTGTATTGTTGAAAAATGTGCCCTGTGATTTCTAGGTAGAATTAATGAAAATATACCACCTATCCTAATGGAGAAACTGTCATAATATCAAACCTTTCTCAATGTAGAAACTGATTTGTAGCCTATCTTGAGTAAATTTGTTTCTGAAGTCTAACGAGGTCCCTCTTTACTGTATTTATTTCTGCATTACTTCAGAAAATCTTGCTAAGAGGGTACTTTCAGTATTGTTTAAACTGATACTATTTTTCCTGCAGTACTGAGGACAGGTTTGAGGGATTGGGGCAGCTAAAAGAGCAGGAAGGAGAGCTGTTAACTGAGCCATTTTCTTTTCTTCTCAATGTATTTGCTCATGCAATTTGATTTCTTTGTTCACATCATTTGCTTTTCAATATTAGAATATGTTTCTCATCTTTATGCATGTGTGGTATCTTCAGGCTTGAGGGGGGGAAGTGTATATATCTTTATTTTTGTCATGTTTCAAAATATCTGCATTGTAGGTCATCCAGGCAGTGACTTCTGTTCAAGGAGAAGTCTTACAGTTTCTTAGCATGTGGTGCTGTGGATTCTCTTGCTTTTCTTTTAAGGAGCATCTTAACCTTCCCTGGGTGCAGTTCAGGGGACAGTTCTTTGCTGCAAGGCCTGGAGTCTGAAGTGTTTTCCAATTATCTGCTCTCCTTCCTTGACACTGCCCAAGCCCCTCTGTGGCAGTGCTGCCACCAAGCAGCTCCTGGCAGCTGCAGATGCTCAGAGCTGCTTTGCAAAGCCCTTGGACATTTGCTTGTTAAAAGGGAGCCTTTGTACTGCACTGCCTTTGCAAGAAAAGTCACACTGACATGCACAGCAAAGCCAATATTGCTCCAGTCCTTGTCTGGGGCATTGCCTCTGGCTCCTTCCCTCCTCTGGCAGTCTGGAATATAGGGAAAATATTTAAATAAACTGGCCAGCCATTTAGCTCATCTATCAGTGGCTCCAAGTTTGCAAAGATGCTAAAATGAGTGCTGCCTTTAGATGCATGAGACAGATTTAAATTGAAGAATTAACTTCTTCATTTGAGACCAGATCAAACATCCAGAGTCCTGCAGTGTGGCTAGGGAAGTAACTGCCCCAGGGTTGCACAACTTGGACCTTGTGCCAGCTCTTGGGATAGCCACAACTATTTGGTCTGGATTCTCAGATGGGAACATGATGAGATAGACAGGATTCACACTCACTCACAGCTTAAAGAAACCTGATGTAAAACTCATCAAAAATAAAATTTTTTTTTTAGGTGAATCAGTTCAATTTTTTCCCTTTTGGTGATGCATTTTGTTGTTCACACCCTACCCTGCACCCCACAAACAACAACAATAAAAAGATATAAACCAAACCCTACCAGGTTTATTGTTAATTGGAATAAAACCTGAAAAATTTTGGGAAGCAAAATCTCCACAAAAAATGCCTTCACAAAGCATGCTAGCATTAGGTGACTAAACTCAACTTCCAAATTTAAGTGTTTCATTTTCTTTTCCTTTAGCTGGTTTTACTTTATATTCTAACACAATACAAAATTTTGGTAATTTTGGAAAATTTGATAAATACGTGATCAAAATGATGGCCCATCCAGGTACCATTCTTAAAGCAATACTACTGTGTGTCAGCTGCAGAAAGAACCAGCCTTCATTTGAGTTTTGCATCAATACAAAGTACAGCTACATTTATATATGAATACCAAATTTATAAAATTATGGTTCCTCATGTATTTTTCTCTGCTAACTTTTGAGTTCCAAATAAACAAAGAAACTACATCTACCCTGTTTGATACAGATTTTATCATAACGTGTGAAAACATTTAAACATCAGCATTTTTATCAACAGAACTAATATTGTACTGCTTTGAGGTTATCTGAAGAGAGAAACTATTTACATGGCAATAGAACAAATATGTCTTTAAAAGCTTGAAGTACTTTGAGACTATAGTCCAGAATGCTCAGATTCTTAAATAAAACCCCCAGGGATTTAAATAACACTACAACAGGGTGGTCTTTCACAATTTGGTTTCCTTCTTCTTTTGCTTCTCTGAGAATTCCATTTAAAGAGTATTTAATTGAGGACATTTTCTTTACTGCATTTTTCCTTTTCTTTTTTTTAAAGGTTTGGAGCTTTCTTCTAAGTGTTTTAACTTGTAATCAAGAAATGTGTCAGGTCTGTTGCCAATTAGTGTAGCTCATGTGAAAATGGATTGAGTCTTGGGAAAGATGGCTAAGTCTTGTAAAACAACAAAACAGTCTGTAAAAGAGAGCTTGGGAACAGAGGTGGGAGAAGCAACAGCACGAGAAATTATTAATGAGAAAAAACAGAAGAGGAGCAGGAGTCTACAGGGCTAGTAGATACATTTGTAACATTACTAAAGATTTACTCAGCTATACCAGTTTATTATAAGGAAATCACACTATTCAGAGCTAGGTAGAGGAACTTTTCTTCACTACTAACAAGATCCCAGCTTTGCAGGCTGGATTATGCTGTAGAATATCTCTGTGTGTTGGTTGAGGAGAGAAAGCATTCACACTCCTCAGAGCAGTGTTACAAACTGCCTTGTGGGGCTACAGCTATGCCAGGGGAGGAAATCTTCCTCCTGTTTTAATTGTCTCCTTTTTTTTTGTTTAGGAGAAGGATGTAACTGTGCTGGCACACAGTACCTTTACATGAGGGCACTCTCCTGAGCAGCAACAGAGGCTGCTTTGTAGAGACTTTAAGGTATGCATAAACTAATAATAACAACAATAATAATATCTAGGGAAAAATCAGACAGGAAAGGCAATATATTTTTAGACTCATATGCTGTTGATCTACAATACATTGTATAAGGGTTATTCTTTCATGTAGAACAAAACACTGGTCTGCAGTAAATCGGGAAGGAAGTTTGATTTGATTGTGGTGCAGAACGTCAGCACAAGACTGAGCTGTCAGATGTGCTGTGAGTTAAAGAAATACATGAGAACAATTGACTATTAGGGATGCAGAAAACCTTACAGAAACCTATCAGTGAACAGGATGACCAAAGCCAGTGTGCTCAGGACTATGTCCCTATCTTTGTGCTACTGTGTAAATCTAATTTACTGCTGCCTGCTGGGCTTTTTCTCCCAAGTTTCCCCATCTGCCACGTTGGTCCTTGTGGAGCAGTAGCACTTGCTGATGGGAGCCCATGGCTAGCACAGCCCTCCTGGTTGTTTCTGTGTGGAGCTGAGATTCCAATACACTGCCAGGTTCTGGCATTGCCTTTCCACACATGAGGTTGTTGTGACATCTTTATGCCTCCATGGTCTCCTTTATGCAGCTGTCCAGTTATTTTGCCACTGTTTCACATGTTGACCTGCTGGGATTATTGTTAGCAGTGGGAAAGGATTATATCTGTGAACTGAGAATTTCACTCTAGATGACATCAGATACTGCCCACGTGGGAGACAAATAGAGTCTTGGCAGATCCTGCTGCACACAGTGATCTTTCTGGTTGTGGAAAGCTTTCCTGAAGCTGAGCCAAGAGGATGGAGTTTCTGCCTGAAGGTGAATTTCACCTAAGAGGAAGCCAAAAGAGCTGGAGACACACAGGGAATGAAAACCAGAAGCAGGAGGGCAGTTCAAGGCTATTTTGGTTGAGGGGAGCTCCCCTTGTGCCTCGGAGAGGCAGTGTAATTGTGATTACTCCCATTTCACCTGCATGAACTTTGCATTGTCAAGCAGCAAAGACAAATTGTAGACTTGTTTATTCGCACATAAAAATATATATTTAAAAAAGACAGCTTTTCTTTATTAGAAGGGGAATATGTAGCTTTTTAAGTATGTTTGAATTGGATTTAAACTCTGCATGAGTTGAATTGCTTTGTTGCTGGAAGACTGTGAGGAAAATTTAGAAAAGCACAAAACCCCAGAATAATTCTAATTTAGGCAAAAGTTATTCAGACAGTAAAAGTTAAGTAGTTTCTTCAAAACCAGGATGCAATTTTAACACTTTTAAATAACTGTTCATATTTTCCATCAGTAATATTACTTCTATGATCTTAAAAACCCAAAAAAGTGTGGAGATGGAGCTATCTTATATTGTTATGATTAAATAATAAATACATTAATATATGTGTGATGTATTCATATGAATAATTATAACATAGCATCATTGACACCAGTACAACATATGCAATGACCTACATGAACTGACAGGTGGATTGCAGAATCTTATTAATGAGCCTAATGTTGAAAATGTATTGGGTTTTGTCTTCAAAAATAGAACACTTTTTTTCCAGTTTCCAAGAGCTATAGGGAATGTGTAAGCCTCTCGAGCCAGCAAGCTGCATGTTGAAAATTTACCTTAAACTCTGTTACAGTTGTGAGTGCGTATTATCTGATATACCAAACTTGACCTGAATTAAGGTAAAAATTCAGTAGTGTTTATGTGATAGTCATAAAATAAGATCCAGTATTAAAGCTGTAAAATAGAATCACAGAATTGTTAGGGTTGGATGAGACCTCTGCATCTTTGCTACAAATTCTCATTTTTCTCTTCTAATTTTCCTTGGTTGTAACATTTCAAATGAAATTCATTTTTTTTAAGGAGAAGTGACAGCATGGGACAGGGAGATCATTTTGGAACAGTCTGAAAAGTAAAGTACTATGAATATGTAGATGAAGTGTGAATGAAGAAATATATGAAATGTGAATGGCAAAAATACATGCTGGAGTTATAAATATAGGTAGAAAGCAGGGATGAAAGCAATTAAAGTAATATTAGATACAGAAAGCAATGCAGTGGGAGGTGCAATATATTTGTTTTGTTACATTTGTTGCATGCTTTAGTCATCTCCCTACTGTTCTGCTGAGATCAACTCTGAAAAATTGTTGTATTCAAAACAGTGAGAAATTGTAATTTATTTTCTTAACTTATATGAATATGGCAATGGGGAAGTATAGTTTGTTGTGTTTAGTCAGAGCTGGACAAAACAGTTTATTGCACAAGGTAAAAACCCAAGTTTCATTCTGCTATTCTGCTTTGTTATGGGAAAATTGTTTTTCCAACAGATTTACACATTGATTTTTCTTTGCCTGTTTAGTACTTGTTGTCTGATGCAAAATTACAAGTGAATAGAACAAGGAAGCCTATTGGCATGTATTTGACAATATTTGTAGAACTCAGTGTTAAAACTTGGGAGCTCCTCTGTGTGACAGTTAAAATCCTGTGTGATTCTGAAGTCATTAGAAATGCAGCATCAAGGTCTGTCGTATTCACTGTGAGAGCCAGGTGAAAATTTGGCACCTTCTGTCTTCAGTGTTCTGTACAAACACTGTGTGGTTTATTTTGTGGTCTCTAAATCTCTATTTCTGGACTGCCTTATGAACTCATAGTTTGAACAGAAATAATGGTTTGAGATCAAGAGAGGCTGTCTTTTAAAGGTGTTCTGCATTCAGTTTTTGAGGGTTGGTACAGAATTAAGGGTGCATACATGTCTGTACTTGGTTACAGGTGCTCTTTTCTGTTCTCATAATCTATTGCTACATGTGATCAACTTTCCAAGAATAGATATTTTTCCCAGGTTAAGTATTCTGTTTGTGAAACAAGGACTGTTGGTCACTGTCCCTCAGGTTTTCTTGAGTACCAAAATGAGTTGGCTAGCTGATACAAATCTTTGATTTAAAATTCTGTCTTAGAATCTAGAGGGGCTACCGTGCATTTTTAGTTGATTAGTAGAATAAATGTAGTTTTTGTAAGAAGTCCCCGCAGTCTAGACCCATGTGCTAAATTGATAGTGTCCCAAGATCATTCCACTTTCCAAATGGATATATAACTGTGTTCTGGATATTTTTGCTGCATCTGAGCTTTCAATAAAATGAAGAGATGAGAGCTTTTCTCTCTCCCCTGTCTGCTCTCAAGAAGTGGCACCATCATTTCTTTATGGGTATGACAAGGTCAGTGAAAACAGTACAGGTAAAATAAAATCTACCATTCACCCCAAACCAAAGAGAAATCAGTCATTTTGAGAGCAGCAGAGTTTGTGAAGCCTGAGTCATTGAATATTTGTGTCTCACAGTTGATGCCTCTAGTGTTTTTTTTTGGAATGAAATAGTGTGCTCAAAATTTAGAGAGGAGATAGAAGGCTTGAACAGATGCACCAAAACACAGGCACAGACACATTTGTGCACATCCTGTGATCATGAGTCTTGTTTACCTGAAATCAGGAATGAAATTAAACTCCAGAAGAAAAGACAGGTGAACAAAGAAATAACTTCAGTCTTTCTAGCAATATAATAGCAACATAAAAGAAATTTTTCTTCTAGCTGAACTGTCTGAACATTTGAGACAAGCTCCCAGTCACATCCCCCAGCATGGTGTAGAGGTGGTGGGAAGTTCAGGTGCCAGGATACCACAGACACATCTCCCCTTTACCCTCCCTCTCCCCCAAGACAGCAGATAGAGCTCCTGGCATTAACACAGGCGTTTCTTGAGCTGCCAGCCCTCCATCAGCACCGGCTGAGACATCCTTTGTCATTCCTAACCTGAGGTATTTGCAGCTGTGTTTCAAGGAGTGCATAATCCTCCACTCAGATACAGATTCCTCTCACTTTATCTCTTGTGAGACCATCCTCTGCAAACTGCTTCCTTCCTGCTCCTGGTGACTGAGGGAGGTTTTGTGGGCCAGATGATTTTTGGCACTGGATTGTCTACTGACAGCACTTCAGGAGTCATCTTGAAATCCAGGCAGTGAAGTGTGAGCATGTGAGCCAGTTGTCAGAACAGTAAAGTTAATGAAAGCCTTCAGATCCTGACTGGAGAGAGTCCCCTGGCATTGCCACATTCCTGAGGAATGAGGGACTGACATGGATTTGCCATAAGCTAAAAGGAACAGAAAATTTAGGACTGTGGAGTTGTATAAATAAACTTGTCTCTTTAGTTCTATGGTTATGGTTAAAGGAAGGTAAAGACTGATTTGCTATAAAACTCAGAGATTTTGCTCAAGTTCCTAACTCTAGTCTAATGACAAAAACGCCATCAAATTCAGCAGTGGAGAATTATCTGTCAATAATAATTTACTATGTGTTGATAGAGATTTTCCATTCCCTTGAGGGGAAGGAAGGGAGGAGAACATGAGAATTACAAATTGGAGCCAAGATGGGCAAGGCCACCAGTAAAAAACCACCAGGAATGGTCAGTTCTTGTGTGAAACAGGAGAGGAGCTGAGTGTGACCAGCATGGGGGCAATGGTGGGCAGAGGTCATGGAGCTCCAGCTAACAGGTGCTGGAAGCAGATTTTAATGAAGAATTAGATGTGGCTGCTATTGTGACATGAAATGGGCTGGAGAGAGCTAATCACAGCTGACTTGTTCTGAGGTTATTATTCCGGTGTAGATTTTCCAGGAGCAGGCAGGAAGGTGGTGGGATCATCTCTGATACAGCTCACAGCTGGAGATCAGCTCCTCTGAAGATGTCCTGTGAGAGAAGCACCTTGTGTGGGTATTCCAAATGGTTTTAAACTAAATGGCAGGTTAGTTGATCCAGTTATGCTTCTATTGCTGCCTGGTGGCTCTGCACAGGGGGATGGATAATGACATTGCCTCTTGGGATGGAAAAAAGGCCTCTAGTATGCTTTTGTAAAATAGAATTTTGTTGAAGCAGTTTATTTTGGATTGCAAATCTGATCTATTAATTCTTTGTCTTCCTCTTGTATGGGGAGAAGAGAGCTTTCAAAATATTTCCAAAAGAAATTAAATTGAAAAAATACAACTGCAAAATATTTTGCATATATAAAACTATGCACTTGAACAGAAATGCACTTACAGGCTCTACTAGCTGGAGTGCAGTTTCATAAAGAGTAGGCTTCTAGCTGAATTTACTATTGGCTTGATGATATGATTCAATTTGGTTCTTTATAGCAGCACATCCAGGACTGTTTAAACATTTTCATTTTTGTTTCTGTTTATAAACTGCTCACATGTACATATTAAATATTCATGGTTAATACTTGCAGGAAAATATTGCTAGATAAATTATTGATGTCTTAAAATAATATTTTTTCCATTTTAATGATTAAAATTTTTCAATATGTGATTTATTTTAAATGTTTTTTTATACTGCTGATTTAATTCTTAATTCTTTATTCATTTTGGGCCACAAGATAAAACTTTGCAGGAAATACTGGATGAGATTCTGATCTCCCAAATGGATTTGCAATCTTCCAGTTTCATTATCTTCAGTGAAATTTTGTTGCCATGGCTGGGGTGAATCCTACATCCTTACTCTATCCTTATCTTTGACTGGTTTATGGTATTTATATGTGAGGCTGTTGTGTATATTTTAGGAAAGGAGGAGGTTAATGGTGAAATGCTATTGACCTTCTCCAACTAATCATATCTTAATTCCTGACAATACTTGTATCCATTTTGGATGCTGGTATTTTAAGCCTAAACTTCACTGAGACACTTTCAAGGTTATGGATGTATTCAGCTCAGTGTTTCTACAGCAAGTGTGAAAGTGTCAGTTTGGAAACAGTTTAGGATCAGCCCCTGCAGCCCTTAGTCCCAGAAAACAGTGTTCTACCCTGAGATTTCTTCCATTTTTTTTAAATAACGGTAACAAAATTGCCACCACACTACAATAAAATAAAATATGTTTGAAATTGAAACAAGAAGTGCAGAACACTTCAGGTATTTGAAGGTTTTAAACATTCAAAATGAGACTTCACAAAACACAAGAATTGCTGTGTAAAGTAAGTCTTGTTCCTACTAAAAGTGACAACCTAAACCCGACATAAAATCCAGAATAAAACTCTCACAAAAACATGGTGTTATTTGCATTCACTTTCAGCTCTTCCCAGCAGACCTGCTTAGCTAATCTGGTGGCATCACTTGTGACACTTATCCACAGGGCATAAAATAGCAGTTTGCCACCCACCTTGAGCAGGTTGTTTTTGAAATGTTTGAAGGCAAAACAAAAAAGTACCCTGCCATTAGAGGCAAGCTGGAATTTTATATCCACTTTTTTTGACAGTTATAGTTGAAGCTGTCACTTTTTTTTTTCAGAGCCTTTAAAATGGATCCTTTTACATGTGAACATGAATACATTAACGTGGAAAAAACCCCTGCAGCTTTACTGGGTGCTAGTTGACACACGGAGACCTCGGTATTCAATGCACACACAGAACACATGTGATTAAAATTGCAATTATAGCCCTGTGTGAAGCATTTGAAAGCATAAATTAAAGGGGATTGGTAATCTTTTATATTCCTAGCATTTCCCATTTCCACACATTCCAGCCCAGGATCTATGCAATCTTTAATTGGAGCACTGAAGGAATTGAGGCAGCAAATATTGTACAGCTGTTCTTGTGATGAAAAGCACAAAATGTTTTTACTCGCATTACCCAAAATGAATGGTCTCCAAATCAGATTCTCTCTTTTTTTTTTTTTTTCTCCTTTTTTTCCCCCAAATGTCCTTTTGTAAGTCAAGTGGCTAAAAAACTTCTCATATGAGAAGAAGCTGAGATAGTTGATGTGGGTTAACCTGGAAAAGAGAAGGCTCAGGAGGAAATCTCATAATTCTGTACAGATATGTGATGGAAGGATGTGTGGAAGATGGAGCTAAATTGTGCTCAGTGGTGCACAAGGACAAGGTCAGAGTCAATGGGCACAAACAGAAGCACAGGAGACTCTTTCTGAACATAAAACAGCCACTTTTTTACTGGAATGGTGATTGAACACGAGACAGGTTGCCCTGAGAGGCTGTGGAGATTCCATTTGGGAAGGTATTCAAGACATAACTGAGAAACTTGCTGCAGTTGACCCTGTTTGAGCTATAGAGTTTTACAGGATGGTTTCTGGAAGTCCCTCCCCAGCCCCACTGCTCTGTGATTCTGGGAAAGGTGGACAGGGTGCCCAAGTTTTGTAGCTAGCTTTGAAAACTGTCAGTGTGGTTTCTTATACATGGGACTGGAAAGTCTTTCCTGGGCCATGAGGTTTACTAAGCTTGCCACTAACACAGACTTTGTATCAGGAAATTCTATTTCTAAAGCTTTCTCATGTCCTCCACTTCATAAAACACTCCTTTAAAAGCACAGAGGCCACATACATTATGTGTTCACTCCAGGGAACTCTTGCTGTGTTTGTGTTCTGTTGAAGTTCCACGTGTGAGAGCAGCTGGGTCATGTTCCCTTCCTGGGCTGTGGATGAGAAGTCAAGGGTGGGCTGGCTGCTTGCCTTGTGCTGGTTGCTGTAAACTGCATCAAGTGGACTCAACAGGAGGGAAAGGGAATTTGTTATTCCCAGGAACTGCTGAGGAGTGAGGAAGACCAACAGAAAGACCAGGGCTTGGCTAAGAGCAGCAGTAAGATAGTCCCACAGTTCTGAGGGTCTTGGATTTAGAGGATTTCTGTGTGGGTTGTGAAGAGTCTATTGTCACCCTAGAAGTCCCTGCAGTAGAAATTGAGTCATAAGGAAATGGAAATATCAGTCCAGAAGTGTAGAGACTTTTCAAACATTTCTATTTTCTCTAGAAAATATGTTCTAACTAATGTAGAATAAAGTTTCACTTTCAAAACTCAAAAGTAGTTCTGTAACTTTAATGAAAAGGTGGAGGGCATTTGACACAGCCAGCATAAAAGTCTTGATGTTCTTTTGAACCACAGAGTCTTGCCTAAGTTCACATCTTAGCCCACATCAATGCATAGTGCAAGTGATTCTTGATTCTTACTGTTCTCTTCTCCTTTTATCTTCTCACATAACCAGGTAAGCCAGACTTTAGTTTCTTTTTGTTGTGCCCATTTCTGTGCACAATGTGGAATGCAGTGTGCATGGTACATATATATAACTGCCATAAAATATGAAGTAGAGCACAAGAACAAGGTTTATGATTTTTTTAACACCTGTCTGAAATGATGCATGTCAATACCCAAAGAGCAATTTCAGCAATCAAAAAGTGCTTAAACCTTCACCTTGATTTTAGGTAAAGAGCATCTTTTAACTCTTGTTTTTACTGGTTGTCTTCAATCAAAACATATAAACAGTGCTTTGCTGGAGCACTGTTTCAGCAGGGAAAGCTGCTTTCCTTTCTGTCACTGTGAACTGGTGCTAATGGCCAGTTGCTTTGGGGTGGGACCACGGCCCTGGGCTCACCTTGTCCTGAGCTCAGTGACCCTGCAATGTCCTTTACAAGCACTGTCTGTTATTAGTGGCTTTCAGGAAAAAACTGTGCCCTTCATTTTATGCATTTCTACTTATTCAGCAGCTGTGGTGCAGAACTTTCCAATTTTCTATATCCAATTAAGTTCTGATATTGTATTCATTTTACTTAGTCTAGGTAATAACTTTGCAATACTGTGAATATGAATGCAACGTTATTTGGATACAAAGGTAATCGAAAAGTGTTTTTCATGAAAATACCATGGTTTCTAATTTCCTTTTGCTATTGGGAAATCTCTTAAATACAGTGGAGAGGGAATTCCTCATTCTTGTCTGGTCATTATAACCTGAGCTCTGAAAGCTGCACTGAGGAGACTGCAGTACTGTCCAATAATTAAATGGCAAGAGTACAGCTCTCCATGAAATATAATTTTGTTGTCGTACATACAATGGACTATTGAATTTTTATGGAAGCATTTAGGAGATTTCCTAATAAACTTTGCAACACCTGCTCCATTGCTGTGTTTATGATTCTTCATTTTGCACAGTCAAATTTTTAATTCATCCTTACAGAGATAATTTTTTTGAACACCTGTGCAATGATCCTATTTGCTGTGCTTTTTTTTCCTTTTTCTTTTTTTCTTCTCTCTCAACATTTATCTCCGTACCATTATATACAGTTAAATTTGCTTTTTGGTCTATGCTACACAAGCTCAAAATAGACCAGTTTAGGAATAGCTTCCTGCATGCCAGTCTTATAGTTTAGCTATAAAGTTGAATGACTTTTCAGTTTGTGTCAGGGCTATACATCAAGAAATAGTTTTTAAACTAGGATATCATTGTGTAAAGGAATTAAATTTACTCATGAAAGAGGTATGCTAAAATGTCTTCACTATTAATTTTGCAAAGTAAAATTCCTTATTCTTCCTTATATCTAATAGAAATCTATTCTTCTGGTTTGAAGCCATTTCCCCTTGTTCTATAGTAATAGGACAAACCTGCCTTTTTCAGAAGTCCCTCTCTGGCTCTCTTTGGAAACTTAAACACTTTTCAAATGCCAGTTAAAAAGTCAGTGTAAACAAAGCTCTTTTTCCTTCCACAGTAACACTGATGTTAATGAAGGAACTTTTAGGGGAAGGCCACTGTAGTGTGATGATCAAAGCTCTGCATGACATGTTTATTAAAGAAGTGATCTTTTATTAATGTTTCTCAAGTTCAGCTTGTTATTTTCTATGCTATTTTATTTCATTTTGTGTCCTATGATTTTGATTGCTTCTCAGAATAGCTCTTGCACCTCAAGAATCAACATGTCCTGAGTCTTGGTTTAAGAGGACAATTTCTTATGTTTATATGTAATAGCTGCAATTTGGGTAGTGTTTATTTCTACACTATTTCAGTAGTTCAAGGATATCAGAACTTCCTCCCAGTGGTTTCTTTTTCGGGTGATCTGTCAATTTGGTTTTTGTCCTATGGCACCAGAAATGTTTTAAAATGGGAAAGGGTGTGCAAGAAGGGGAGCAGCTATTTGAGCAGTTGTAGAGGAGTAGAATTGCACTGCTTTGACCTAATGGCTTCCAAAAATTGTAAGGATTGCAAATTAAAAGTAGCCTCTATTTTCACAATGGTCTGGATTCCTGCTTGACTTTCCCACTGATGTTTTGCATTTGGATCTCCAAGGGTTTTTTTTTTTTTTTTTATTATTGTTCCCCATTAGGGCAGTATTCTATTTTCAAGAAATAACTTTAATGTTTGAAGAAACAAACCTATGAAAAAAATGACACAGAGAAAGGTGTCTAGGCTGTGGGTTGCATGAAGTATCTACATGTAGCTTTCTCTCAGAAATAAGGTACAGAAAAGTGCATCTACTTATCTTCACAATGAGATTGAGTGAACTCAGCCCACAGGCAGCTGAATCCAAACTCACTTGGCCTGAGGCATATGACAAGCACCACCAAAAGGTTATTGAAGCCTGGATCATTACTCCTTGCAAATAGCTCTATAAAGAAATATAAAACTTTGGCAGAGATAAGGGGAAAAGCATCTTATTCCCAATTCTGACAAAATATTTACTCATGTAATAAATTATGTGCAAAATGTTGTCTTTTGTAGGAAGTGGAAAATGTTGAGTAGATTTAATTTTGCTGCAACTATTTCATGCATTAATTGCTCTACCTAAATTTCCTACCTTTAAATGTCAGAATTACTTAAGAAAGCATTAGCAAGACCAATGTAATTTAAGGTGATTACCTTTTTGAACTGTGAAAAGATAATTAACCCCCGGAAGAAGTAATTTTTTTGTTGCTTATGTGTACAAATCCTGTTTAGCTGTGTTATAACTTTTTATAATTCATTCTTGTACTGCTGTGTTATAGAAATATATCGATTTGTAGGATTTGTTTTACTGTGTTGGATGGAAGTGTAATGAAAGAGCAATTTTAGGCATGATTCAAAGCTTCCTAAAATCAATATGGATCTTCCTATTGACTTTAGTGGGCTTTTGAATCATCTTAAAAAATGAGGTAATACAAAAAGTTTTGTTTCAGACTGTATTCATGGAAGACTTTCACCATGTTTTCTGGTAATCTATTATTTTCAAAATTGCTAAGGTTACTCTTCTGCTGGAAGTGACCAGTTGCAAAGCTCCTTTGTTCATTGCTAAGGTTAGATTAGCCTCCCCAAAGTGTTTGAAAACTGGGCCAGTGTGAAAACACTGCTTGTGAAAGCATTTCCCGTTTTGAATCTGAAGAGCTAAGAGCAGGATGTATAGATAAAACTGTACAGGGAAATGAGAGTTGACTTCTTGACTGAAATAGTAGACAAGAACAAAATTTTTTCTCCCCATTCCTAAATGGAAATGTAAACTGTTCTGTTTTATTAGACTACTGGTCTGTCTGGTTTATCTTTGATGCTTCAGAAAAAGCATCAGAAAAAAACCTGGACAAGCATTGAATAAAATCCATTCCAACCTGATGCATATAGTGTCAGGCATTCACCTTCTAGTGTGAAGGCTGATGTGGTAGTCTTATAAATTATTCTAGATAGTCTAATCACAGACCTCTTTTAATCCTGCCTGCTTTCCTGTGTGTAATAGCTTGTGACATTGAGGAATACAATCAATTTACATACAGCTTGAATGCATGGCTAGGAAGGAATGGAGGAGGTTAATAGAAAACTCTCCTTGCTGCAATAAGATTTTTCTTGTGTGAAGCTGAATAATCATGACCTAATTAACTGAAAAGGATGTAACAGCTCCTTTTTTTTCTTTTTTTTTCCCCCTTTTTTTTTTTTTCTCTTTTAATTCTATTTTTACTATGTATTAGTAGGTGCTTGTCTGAACCCTGATTTAAAAAGACTGAATGAGATCATGGGAGCCTCTGTGTGCCTTTGATCAGGCTGCAGTTGGCCTCTGGAAATGAGAGTGAGGAGAATGAAAAATCAGAGCACCTCTGGAGTCCTTCCCCATCTCAAGGACAAATTCAGTTTCTTCTAAGTCTCCTTTTCTCTTACTTATCTTCTTTGATAACACTTAATCTTGGCAGAACCCATATATTGTTGAAAATGTGTTTCTGGCATGAAATTAACAGTAGAGTTTAACTTTACAAATATCTCCCAGTCTGAGTCACTAAATACAGGAGGGCATTTCCAGCACTGGTGGCAGACCCAGTCTGCTGCACTAAGTTAATGGATACTGCATGGATTGGGGCCTAAATATGTGAGAACTTTATGCCTAATGTTTCATTAAGTTGATTTATTGTATTTGTTAAGCATAGGTAATGATTTAATGCGTATTTTTTGAAGACTTCATTTCCTCATAGAGAAGTACTGAGAATTTAGTATTTCTCTGAAGTATCTTCAAAAAATATAAAACAGTGATTTGGAAAAAACTAACGTTAATGACTCTGTTTTTTTTTTATTTCACCTGATTACTGAAATCTATCATTAATTTAATGTTTCCCTTGTCATCGCTAAAGAATCATAGAGTGTGGGTACAAAAAACCAACAACAATCATTGGGCAGTCAGTGGCATAGTGGGGTTTGTTGAATAAGAATTTGGTATTAAAATAACAGAGCATTTAACATTTTGCCTCCACTGTAGTCTTCTTGCAAACGAACAAGCTCTTGTGTGATTTGCCATTTGTTAGTGCAGTATCTGTGCCCCTTTCATCACTCATTTCTCCCAGACTTCAGTTTGGGTTCAGGTCATTGTAATAGTGGTCACCATGTGTTCATGCCAGTCAAACTCAAAAAATCATGAATGAATCTTTGTTATGCACAATCATTCATTTCAATTCCTGCATAAGGAGAACAACTGCTCTTGATCCTTGCCCTTTTACCTCTAATGAGAATAATCACAAATTCCTGACAAGTCATTCTTATTTACAGGTAGTTTAGATTTGTGAAAATTGTTAACAATCTCTCGGTTTCTGAATGCAGAGGGCCAAATTCTGACTTTGTGTGGTTTGCTCCTATTTTTGCATTGTGTCTTGTGAGGGAAAGTTGTGATAAAAATTAACTCCCAAATTAGTTTCCAGTGAAGATTGATTCAGATTCCTGTCAATTGCTGCTATATAAGACATGAAGGGCTTTCTATATCTGGCATGGCTGGATTATGGATAAGATCTACATGATAATATGGTGGGGTAAAAACCCAAATTCCTAACTTTATAAATGCAATCCTACCAAAATTATAAAAATTAATTCCTGTGTCTTGGAAGAACAGGAAGGAATTTTGAAGAATTTGCTCTATTGGATGCTCATGAATGGTTGAAACTCTTCTACCAGAAGTGGCTTTTGGCAGAGACTTTCTCTTATGGTAAAAGTCATTGGAATATAAACTGAAATCAAGGAGCTGGAAAGAAAACTAAAATGCTCTCACCTTACACTCCTGGAGTCAGGTTTCCTTGTTCTTTCCAGCTGTCACATCTCACTTGAGGTAGCAGCATAGAATAGCATAGGATATTTAGTGCAGAATAGATGTAGGATATTTAGTCTGGTCAAGAGGCTGAGGCATGTGCAACCGCCAAGAATTCTTTTCGAGTCCCAGCAGAGTGTTTCACCTCCCATTCTTTCTTCCCCTGGTGCTGGTGTGGCTGTGTCTGGGCACAGATTACACAGGTAAAAGTGTGAAACAGCTGAAAGAGACTCAGACAAGTGTGTGTGTGTTGGGTGGAACTGGGATTGTTGCCTTTTAATTTCCCCAGGTCTCTCTTTGCAGTTGCTCAATGTGAATATGATTGCCCAAACACCTTCCATGAGACAGCTTGTTATCACTTTCCTTTAATAGAAAGAAATAGTTCCCTTCTATGGTGAAAATATTGATAAAGTATTTTTTTATTCCTTTCTTTGGCATCACTTGCAGAAATAAAGCCAATTTTCCTTCCCACTTAATTTCTCTATTTCTCATTTCCCCCCTTTTCTCACAAGTCAGTAAGGAATGTGCTATAGCTCTGTTTCTCATCCTCAGAAACATTAACCTGCAGGTTCAGATCATTCCTAACATTCCCTGAAAAGAAGGTCCTTGGTTGTATTTCCAGTGAGGCAAATATTTAAAGTGGTCGAGTTACAACATTTTCTGTATGCACAAGGCAATTCTAAAACACTTCAATTAAGATCCATAGTTTTAACTGTGACCAATATCAAGGCTGGAAATATTCTGTTTTAAACTGACTACAAAATTAAAGTAATTTCTGTTGAATGAGAAGTCTTTTTCCCTTATAGAATACCTCAGATTACATAGTTTTATTGGATGACCTGAAGCCATGTTATTTCTGTGAAGTTTTGTGTCAGAAGGACCATGAATAGCATGTGATACTGAACTCTTTGGTACTCCTCTTACAACTTCAGCTTTGTCAGATTTACCTGAGCACTTAGTGAATCCCCAGCTAGTAAGTCATATATGGGTTTAAAAGCAGAGCCTCAGATCATTTCTGTCCTGGTGGTTTGCCCTTCATGCTAGAGATCCTCACATTTAAATAACCCAGATGAAAAGAATTCATACTGGCAGCCATCTAGCATTTATGTAAATAAATGCCTGCGTTCATGAAGCAGGCTTTGGGTGTTTAAGTGGTTTATTTTTCACTAATCTACTTATGAATAAGAAAGACAGTTTTTGCCTTTTGTTTGCCAGTTACAGCTCTGCCCCCTCACCCATTGTGCTGCTGCTGTTATGTGACAGTAGCGACTGCTGGTATGATTAAAACTCGAGTATTAATTCAATTTTTAATCTTCTTTCTTTGCATGGTTAGTTACATAAAGCTAGCAGCTCACTGGAAAATTATTTTGTGTAATGTTACAACATCATAGTGCCCTGAATATAAGATTCATATGTTCTCAGGAAAAAGCTGGACCTGTTTAAGTCCATGAGATTCCTATTAATTTGAAGGAGACCAGAAAGTCCCACTCATTTTTCTTCAAGGCTCTCCTAAGACCCTGTGTGTTATTTTGCAAGTGACACTGCCTGCCATTTCTCCATCTGTAAAAAGGAAGAAAATGGTATTTATCTTCTTTAACTACTAAGAGAAATTTACATACAAAAAATTGGGCAGGTCAACTTGATTGCATTTGATCCTTTTAAAATATATTTCATATCTTTTTCCAATCAAAGGATGAAGTGTGTGTGCATGAATTCCTCATGTAGTCTGTCTACAACAGTTGTATCCACTCCTTTACTCCAAGCTGTATATCTGTGGCCTCTCACTTGAAGATTTTTTTCCAGTGTTCTGTGATATTCTTAATTATCTTTAGGTAAAGTGTTATCAATTCCTGTTGATAAAACAACCTGACTGTGGTGACACAACAGCTTTTACATCAAGAAGCAGGGTAGTTTTTACCTGCACCCACTCTGGTAATTAAATTCAAATCTCTTTGAATGTGGTCTGATCAGCAGGAATTTCCATGTCAAATGTCTAAGCAAACAGTAGGAGCCATTATTGGCATTACAGGGTCTACTAGTGCTGCCAGGAAAGGCAAAGGTCAATTCTTGCTTCAAAAGCAGAAGTACTCAGTGATGGGCAGAAGCAATTTCTTAACTACCATCCATTCACTGATTATTGCCACAATGGAAGAACATGGAATTAAACATTCATTCCACAATTTGTTCCTAACTATGCATATAAATGTTGATCTGGATTATTTTAGCTCCTATTTCCATTTTCTGTGTTTTTGTAACACATTTGCATAAATGGTGCTGTCTATCTGCTATTAGCAATGGTTCTTTTGAGTGCTTGGGAATGTAAAGGTACATAAATATTTGGAGAGCAGAAGGAAATACAAAGTAGTTGAGGACTCAAAGCTATCACCATGGTTTGCTGCTTGAAGGCCCTGCCATACCATGTTATCAGGGTGTCTGATACTTCAGATTGTACTCAGATTACTGACTGATACACTAAGTGATAATGATAGTTTGCAGAGAAATTTCTGACCCCATCATAATGATTGTCTGATGGACACTTCTTTGATAAATTGCCTCATATTAACCTGTAGTGTGAGTTTTGTCAAAGCTGGCAGCAGGAATGACTGATATTGACATTTCTGAGTGAGTTATATGATAACTATAGTTCTTTCTTCAATCTGTCCAAGATTCCCAACGTTCATATTCATATGTGTTTTTATATATATACATATTTGCTTTTCAAAAATTATTGGAAACTTCTTTGTGAGTATTATTTGACTTCTATTCTTTGTGATACATGCAACAAATTTTGCTTGCAGTACACCTCTTTGCTAAGACTGTCCTGATAAAATGCAGTGAACACATTTGTATGTTATTGTCCCCAACATATAATTGTTAGCTCATAGGATCTGGAAAAAATATTCTTGAGTGCCATCTGCGGGCCCTTTTAAACTGATTCCCTTTTTTTTTTATTCAACTGGCTTTGAACATTCATTCTCCATTTTGGTGCTTGCTTCACTTGGGGTGTTCTAAGTGTGCACTGGTTCTCACTTATTAAATTATCCTTACTGAAGCTACTTTTGCTTGTAGTCTCATGTGTTCCTCCTTCCTGAGTAGATGCTCTGTAGGAAGAGTGAAATAGTTCTTTAAACTGGAAATGTTTTTTCCTAGGATGGCTTAGAAAAAAGGACTTTTCATGAGAAAAGGGGGAAAAAGAAAGTAAACTCGGGTTCTGTCATTAGAAAAGAATGTTTCAGCTGAGTCCTGTCATGTGAAAACAGAAGGCATCTTGTTGTGCCTCCTACCTGTTCACTGGTGCAGAGCTGGATGTTTACTGTGAACAAATTAGTTTCATTAATTACAAGCATCAGAGTCTGACTAAACTGATTCCCAGAGGCTGAGCAAATGCCAGAGGCTGGAATTCCTCTTGTTTGGAGAGGAAATGGTCTCTAATCCAGTGTTTTCCTGCAGCCAGCCACAAGCCACTTTGTCTTCCAGAAACTGAGTGAAAAGTGTCTGACAGCTGCAGCTCCATCATCCTGCAGGGCTGCTGAGCTCCTCATATTTCCTGGGTATCCCATACAGTTGGTGAACACTGGCACAGAAAAGGAGAGCTGACCTCTTCTGCTTAGTTGGGTTTTTGTGGCTGAAGTGTTCAGGGTTCTTTAGTAGAATTTGTGAGTGATTGCTCTGTGCTCACAGCATAAAGATTTCTGGTGGGTTTGATTTCAGTTCCTTTCATCTGTGCATATCTTTGGTTTCCAGTTAATTCAATCTGAAAACACCTGAGACAGTTATAACTAATAGGTTGCAATGGAAAATTGAGAAACCCACGTTTTTACAAGTGTTAGATCCAAAGAACTGAGAACTTTAGGATAAACTTCATTGTCTGTCACTTATAAATTCCAGTATTATGCATTCTTCCTTTATTTTTTGAACATATCTATCATGTTTATTTGATGATTAATTATAAACCCTGCAATTTTACAAAGAAAGCAGAGGCAAAGTAGTGATTAGGCAAAAAATTCCTGTGTTGAGCAGCGAGCAGCACTTCACATTAGTACTTTCTTAGAGGGAAACCATTTTGTAATGGTTGGTTTGTTATGCTCTGCTCTGTTAGTTGAGTTATAATCATAGTACAAGTTAAAAGTAAAGACAGATTGTTTAAGACAGATGCTTGCTACACCTGTAATTTTGAAAGAAGATAACATTTATCATGGCATGATTTTTGTAAATTTAACAAAGTGGGTTTGTGATGAAAACAGAAGGATAATTATTGCTGTGGAAGAAGCAGGCTTAGGAAGCATTGCTATTCTTACTCATATATTTTATTTTTTGCATTTATTGATGTAGAAGAGCACAAAAATATTTGTTTGGTTTTTATACAGCTTTTGTTTTTTTCCTGTGCCTTGGTGCTTTCATAGATCTGGCTTACAGGAATTGAACTCTCAAGTGCCATTTGCTTTTAGTAAAATGGTTGGCACCTTCAGTCCCGAGGAGGATTGTAATATAGATACAGACAATAGCATTGTCTGTGCTCTTATCAATATCACTGATGGAGATAAGGCTTCAGGAGATGCCCAGTAGAAATAAGCACCATGTAGAACAGTTAATGAGAAGGAAGGAAGGAGTTCTTTGTCACAATCAACTGCTGCAGCCACCTTCCTGTTGAAAGGAAACCCTGAGGAACCTGCTCCCATACTGCTGGGAAATGCATCCAACAACTGTTGATTATTGCTAAAGGACACAGACAAACCAATAACTAGAAACACAGTTCCTGGGAGAGCCACACAAATAAAATTTTCATTTTATAAACATAAATACTTACAGAAAACTTTCACATGCACTTATTGTGTTATGTTTCCATGAGGCAGCCCAGACAAACTGCTGAATTGCACTGGCTGCTGAAAGTACTTTTGCCAAAAGCAGCTCAAGGGTATATTTACTATTTTACTGTTGGTATAAACATTTTAAAAAAGTGTGTTTTTTCTGTGTTCTCATATCGTGTTGGCTTCAATACTTAATATTTTACTAACAAAGCCCCAGAACAGTCAAAAAAGCTGTATATATGCCAGTGACAATTGTACACTGATGTATTTATCTCTCCTGGGCACTGAATCTGAGAAAACATAGATAGCAAGTTCAGCACCTTCTCATATTTTCTGAAGGATTCCATGAGGATACACAAAACCCTGCATCAGTTTTGTTGCTTGTCTGTATATTTTAATTCCCATCACTATTGCTCCTTCCCTGTGGATTCACAGCTGGTATAAATTAGTGGTGCACTATTGTTTCCAAAGGTTATCCCAAGTAGCTTCTGCTTGTGATCTGCCCCTTGATGTTCCCTTTGTTTAGATGTTTTTAGTTCTGCTGGCCAAGATTTGATGAAATTTGAGTGCTGTGCAGTTATTGTATGCCATTTATTGTCATATAATCTGACAAGCTGAATGTTTGACACACATAAAAAAGTGAACACAGGAAAATTATGGAGAGAAAGAAAAACATGTTCTGTAAATCATTAAAATACATTGATACTCTCAAGTGTTATCTATCTCATTTTTACAGCTAAAACTGGGATTTTTAAAAAACTTGTTGAAATTGAATAGTTCTGATAGGGAATGGCTTCAGCCTTCCTAGCTATAGACCAGGATTCTGTCATTTAACTTATGTTCAATATTTAAAATTTAGCATTTAAAATATTATAGCAACATAAGTGAAGATTTTAAGAAAAACTTGCTGTTCATGCTTTATCTTTTACTGGATCCTCCATCAGCAGCACAGTTGTTTTCTTTTACAGAAAGATTTTTGTTTAGGTTTGATTGACTCTTTTCTATCCTCAGCACAGCGAGGATGCTGCTTTCAGCAGCAAAGAAAAGAAACCTCTTACGTTTGATAAGGCTGAACATTCCCATGTACAAATATGAAAGAGATGCTTTAAATTAGCTTAAGTGAACGTATTGTCAAGTAAATGAGTGGGAAACATCTTTAAGAAACAAAACCCCCCACAAACTAGAAATGTTTCTCAATGGTCTTCTGTTCTCCAAGATCTCACTTGTGGCAGAGATGGGAGCCAAATTTTCTTCCCACCTTGTCTGTGTTCACTCCTTCCACAAGTGACAACTAGAGGAACTCGTTGATTGCCTGATTTTTTCTACTAGTAGAGAGGAAATTGCTTGCAGTTGCAGGACTGATTGGCTTTCTCATTGCAGCACTGAAGGTATTTTTTGCTTTTTTTCTGGGCCAGAAACTGGGCACTAGAGTCAATACAAAAAATAATTCAACTGTTGGAGAAACTAGTCGTAAGCTTCCTTGTAACACAGAGAAATGACACATAATTTCAGACAAGTGGTTTTCAGTATCTGGTTTATGACCACAGTGGTCCATAAGCTATTCCTAAGGCATTTGCTGATGGTAACTGAGACAAGCACATCTATTGCTATTTGAAGTGAATTTTGTGCACAGCTTGAGGAAGTTGTAAGACTTCTGTGTAGGTGCAGGGCCTTGTGTCAGCTGTGTCTGCTCTCACTGGTCTCAAAATGGCAGATTTATGGAGGTCTAGTAAAACATCCGTTTTTGGCTTCTTGTTAGGAGTGGCACTGTGTACAAAAAAAAATAACTGCAGCTAGCAGAAGTTTTTATTACCAAAAGTCATCTTCTGTTCCACTTTCTTTACTCAGAATATGATTTTTAGGGTTTTAGTGGCTAAAACTTGAGAGAGCAGAGTGGCTTACGGCTACAGGACAAGGGCTGACTCGAAGACATGAAAATCAGGGACTTAAAATCAGAGAACTCAGTGTTACAGTTCTACTATTGTTTTTCCCACAAATGTTTGGCAGCAGAGGTTTTACCTGCATTCATATTTTATGACACAGAAATATTCCACAGGGCGGCAGTTTTGGAGGAAAAGGAGCCTGTCAGTAGTATGTAGTTAACCCTGGGGTATCAAATATTTGGCAGTTAAATAGCTGAGAAATTCATCTCTTAGCAACTTCTTTTCTCTCTTTACTGTCAATCTCATGTCAAAATGCTGGGAGCTCAAAGGTTTTGGTGTTGAAGTTTATTCTGCACCCTTTTCTCAACAAAGCATCTTGTAAAATAGGCAAAGGGAGATATCCTGCTGTGTATGAAAATAGTGCTGAATTGCTTAATGTGTGAGTCATAATAAGCTGGTGGTTTTAAGGGGGTCTTACTTCAGGGATCAAGTTAGGAATCCAGTTGAGTGTGGAATATGTCTCAGGAATGCCCCTTTTGGTCTCACTTCTATAGCAATTGGGTGAAAGATTGTACCTTTGCAGTATAAGTGTATTTTCTTTTTCCTTATCTTTCTGATTTAATGCTCGAGGAATGCAGCCATTCTAACTAGAGAGTAAATTTGGACTAACTACAGCGAATGCATTTCAGCTATTCCAGGTTCACAATAGCAGGAGAAGAGTCTGTTCTCTGCTGTCTACCCATGAGCATGGAATACCTTTATCAATGAGCAGAAAATTAGTCAAGTGGGAAAGTGAGCATGTTAGTGTTGTGATGTAGGAATGACCTTTCAGGACTGTTGGGAATGGTGCTTTATAACTGTAGGTGGGCTGATGGGATACATACATTGGAAAAGCAGGATATGTTTCATTGTTGTTGTGAAATCCTTGCTGGCTGCCTTGAAAACAAAACCAAAAACTGTGAGAGGAGAGTGAAAGAAATAAAAATCCTTTCCAGGAGTTGGTAATTCTTCTGTCTGTGTCTAGCACTGTTCTTGTGGCAGATTGCCTCCAGCCTTCATGTGCCCACCACTGCCTTTGGCTCAGAAGCTGTAGTGACAAGACCCATTTGTAGAAAAGACTCATTATCTTCTCTGGAACTTCGTAGGACATAACTGGAAGAAAGACAAAATCAAAGAATGGATTTGGTTGGAAGGGACTTTAAAGTTCATGGAGTTCCAACCCCCTGCCATGGACAGAGATCTCCCAGTGACCAGGCTGCTCCAGCCTCATCCACCCTGCCCTTGGGTCCTGTGCTGGGACTCCAGAGCTGGGTGTGAACCTTCTCTCCACACTTGCTACTTCACTCATGACCTACCAAAAAAATTGGTAGTAATGATTTCTTTTGTTGCCTTCTCTTCTTTCCAGTTAAAGATTAAATGATTTTTTTTCCAATGACTAAAATTCCACAATTTTTTGCAGTTGTACAAGGTGTCAGGTAATTCATGTCAAGAAGCTATTGTACAGGTGATGAGGGTTTGACAGGGCAGGCTTCCCAATAGGGAATTCTCATGTCTTTTCTGTATATGCCATGTGTCTTTGAGAAGAAGAAAGAAAGAAAAACGACCCCTTTGAAACACTAAAAATTTTTTGAAAGTTGGTGTTTCACAAGAAGAGTCTGAAATTAGTCCCAGGATTTTCTTGAGGTTTTCTGGGGTGTGTGTTTCATAGCATTTTCCTTAGAAAATGAAGCTACTTTTTGTAAGTTTTCTAGCTCATTCTTGAATTTCTGACTTGAAGTTTTGGCATAGCCATACATACATGCCCCCAAAGGAAAAAAAATCCCTAAATATATTGTGCTTTATACATTATAGTCTGTATCATGTTTTAAGGGGAATTCTCTTAGCTATAAATCGTTATCTGTAACCTCTGGGAAGATTCTTTAGAAAGGCCATTGCCCTGAAGGGATATAATCCTGCACTCCACAGTACTTTACAGGGGAGTGATAAAACTGTGAATTTTATTTACAGACAATTGCTGAACACTGTTACATTGAGCAACTGTTACAGTTTATCAGTTCACAAGAAGAAGAAAAATCAGAATGAGAAAATATAAGTGAAGATAGTATGCAAGCAGAATAAATCAAGACAGCTTGAATTGTCAGACGGATGCAATCAGGAAAAGATTGTGAACGTGGTTTGAAAAGTATCAGACATTTCTTTAAAAGGAAGGATTACCTTGTTTTCTTTTGGGACAGAGAATGGTGGAAAAGTGGCTTCTTCAGTACGGGATTCTTGCATGCTGTTCCTGTTTTTCTCCAAGGAACCTAAAACAGATAATTCCAAAGGAGAACTTGGAATAGAAACTAAATTTACTATTCTGAGTCTGTCTCTGGAAGTGCTTTTCCTTTTCCATTGCCCACAGAGGCAGATGACTGACACTTGTGTTGTTAAACTACAGGTAGGATCTGTGAGTGCATCTACAATTAATCTGATTCTCAGGCCATCTCCTGACTCCAGGTCATCTTGTTACAAGCATGCATTAGTGATAATCCTACACAAGTCAGTGGTGTAACTGGAGTTCTACTGAGGGAGCATCAAAACAATCCTATCAGTTGAAGCAAAAGCAACCAAATTACTATGGCTGGTATAATTGAGCTCATAATCCATTTCATGCTCTTTTAAAAACATTGGGACATATAATAGTGATGGGTTATGTTGTTGTCTTACAGCAATTTTACTATGCTTTAATTCTGAAATGAGATAAGCCATGACTTTCTTCCTCAGGAAGGAAATCAAACCCAGAGATCCTAGTCATGGTGATATTTGTGATGTAAGCTCAAGGCATCACTTTTGCTTTATTCTGGGTTTGTAAAAACCATTTTACTACTTGTACAGATAATACAGCAAACAGGACTAGCTCTGCTAATTTAAATAACTCTCTATTTGTTGGAAAGGAGAAGGTGTTTTTTAACATATATTTTCATGCTTGCCAGGACAGCATGGTTTCATGGACAGTATAGAGGCTTGGGTAAGTGTTATATGGACAGCTCAAGAGCCCTCAAATTTAGGCATTACTTAAAAATTTTGATTACCAGGTCCGAAAGTCAGTTATTCTCCTATGCTTTGCATAAAAAATCTCTATCAGCAAAACAGTGGATATGCTTTGGTTCTGATTTTCTGGGATGTTTGTACTCTTTTCACATCTGTTTGAATGTCTGCAGAAGATCACAGGCAAATTATGGGTCATATTTTAATCCTAATTGAAAACTGAGAAGTCCTTAAGCTGTTAACAAAGTTTGTGTGTGTTCAGTATAGAAATTTTCCCAACAGAAATAAAGGCACTAACAGTCACTCTATGTGGTGGAAAAAATGTTGCTGTAGGGGGAAAAGCAGCGAAGTGGCTCAGTCAAAGAATAACCAGAGCTGAATTCATCAGAGCAGTACAAACAGTAGAACAGTGCTCCAGTTAAATGGAGATGAAAATTCTGACTTCTTTAGGAAACTAATGCCTAGCTTTGATATCAGTCTAATGTCTTTTTGAATCTCGAAAGATTCATCATGTCAAGATCCCTTCAGCAGCATTTCCTGCTTGTAGTGTACTGTATGGTTTCCTCTGGCTTTTAGCTCATATGTTAGAATAATGAAGGACCTGACAGAAAAAGGCTCATGTTGCCTCTTCTGGGGACCCTGCTGCTGAAAGTCTTTGTCTGTAGATGGGACAGTTTGCAAAGGTAGATCATGTTTCTGCGATTTGCTACTCCAGCTATCTGACAGAGTGGAAGATTGCAGCTCTCAAGGTCATTCCAGAGTATCTTGTTTCATTTCAGAGTTTTATTTTATTTAGTGGGCTTGGATGTTTGTGAAAGCAATTTTTATGTGCTGAGGATTTTTCTGAGTTTCATTAGCTGACAGGGTCTCAGTTACATTTCTTCAAACACTTGTGATATTATGCTCTAAATCCTTCCCTTAGCCCTGGTGTCAATGGGAACACAGAGGCCTCTACATCTTTTGCTATTTTATTTTATGGGGACATGAATTTCTGTGCCTAAACTAAGTAGGGGGATATGTCTTCAGTGCACTGTGGGACAGGCACAGCCCCAAATGGGGTGCAACATACTCTCCTGGCTCTGCACAGGGACACAGTTGGGACTCTTGGAACTGCTGCAGGGAATGGTAATCAGGTTTTGGAAAAGCTTTACCTGGATGCAGTATTTTTGACCCAGTTCAGTTTCATAAATCCTTCAGAGACTGTATTGTCCCTTTACACACATATGACTTCAAAGTGCTGCAAACTGGAACTGTGCAGGTAGAAACCTGTGGGTTCCATTTTGAACACAGCACAATTTGCACTGAAATCCAGGCTTTGCTGCTGTTATGGGAAAGAGTGTGGTATGTGCAGCCTTCCTGTAATACATGGGAAACATTTCTGAATCCACTGGGAGTAGGATGAAAGGATATGATGGATGTGGTGTCTTTTTCTTTCAAGTTCTGCTAGGAGCACTTACAAAGAAGGTGGTAAGTCAAAGTTCTTTTTTTTCCTTTCTGCTAAGTGGAAGGAAAGTATTCAAATCTACTCTATTTTGGTAAAAATTAGAGTTGAACTTGGATGAACACCAAGCTATTGACCAAAATGTTGGACTGTAGTATCTTCTGTCAGTGATGTAAATCTGATTTTTTTTTTAAACTCAGAATCTTTAATCAAATGCAAATCCCAGGTGAATATGTGGATAATTCTTGAGTTGATCAAAATGGCATTTTCCAATGGTCTTGAAGAGAGAAAAATTATCCTGGTCTGTTTTTAATTTTTTCTACTTTCTCTTTTCAGAGAAAAATAATTTACCAAAGCAATTATAATTTGTGTGCATTGTTATGCATTTTTCTTTATTTCATAAAGCAAACTTTGGTAATGTGCTGTTCTTTAAAGGTGTGGGTGTGAGCCAGCTATAAGGCTGAAATAGGGAATGCAAAGAGCACAAAATTAGATGTCATTTGCTGGACTGAAGAAACTGTTGTACACATATAAACAACTTGTGATTTCTAGAAGGTGGATCTCTTTCACAAAGGACATCTTAATGAAAATTTGAATTACTTTCCGTAATCATCAAATAATTAGAACTGATCCAGCAGTTCAGTCCTTACTCCTGTTCCAAATGGTACACTCAGCTGTGTTTCTGCAAGAAGCACATTTTGGAGGCAGAATGGAAACTCCCACTTGTACCTCATCCTTACAAGTACTAGGAGAATGTCTGCAGAAATGGACCAATTTTTAACTTGTTTTTCTTTCAATTTTCTGTCATTCATTATCCTCTTAGCTCCTGTCCAAAACCAGATTGAAGTATGTTGAATTCACTGTGTCATAGGCAATGCTACAGTGCTCCTTAGCTTTTGCCTCCCTGGGTATGAAATCTGTTCAGGGAATTCTTCTTTACTGGACAGTAACAATAGATAGAAATTCAGCTCATATTCATGACAGAGTGAATGAGCAGAAGATTATGAATGGACTTGGATCATCATGTTGTGCAAGGAGGGAGATTGATGGTCATATTTTCTACTGCTTCAGAACAGTCTAAAACCCTCCTGGCTGATTTGGAACTGATCCCAATTCTTGGCACAAGCACGAAGTAATTTTAGTTTTGGTGCAAATTTTAGGTCATCTCTAAAGATAACAATTCACTGTGTCCTTTAAATCTGTCAAGATACAGGCCCTGAAATGCCCTGCTGTATAGAACTACCAGGGACGGTGATCTTCTGGAGGTGCAGGGGCTGGAGCTGGTGGCAACATTGGGAATATCTCTTAAAAAAAAGGACCAGACTAATACAGGTGCTGAGGCTGCCTGGAGCAGGAAAATAGGGGGATTAATTTTCAGAATGAAATGCAGTCTTAGATGATCTATTGTGGATAAAAAGAAACTAAGCATCTTTTTCCTGTCAGTTCTCTAATTATTCTAATTGGAAAGGGAAGAGGCCATTGTGAAGGATAACATAAACACCTGAGAGTGCACTTAAACAGAAGTAGCACTGAAAAAATGCCAACTCGTTCTCAAGTGTACACTTGTTCTATGACTAGAAGTTAGCCTTGAAATTTGCATAGCAAAAGGTTCAGCCTAAGTGGCAGCACCAGAGTGGAATACATTTAATTAAAGACAACAGCAAAGGTAAATGATACTATTTTTTTATTTTTTCTTCATTTTTTGCTCTGTTTTGCTTGATTAGGAGCTACTTGTTTCAGGAAAAGGTGAACAGAGCAAATCTGTTTAGCTCACAAGGGCATAATGGGAAGGGGGGATCAGAGCTTTTGGATGCTCCAAACAAGAGCAGGATTTCCCCAAGCTGCCATCTGCTTTGTAACTCATATCCTGGAGATCAGCAAGGCCTCATGATAGCACTCCAAGAGTGAAAAATTGTTTGCCAGAATGGCTCATGTGCATTTTAAAATAGGGGCATGTAAGAAGTCTCAAGGAAATTCTTCTGTAATTATAAAGGATTCTAGTTTGAATTAAATGAGGCCAGTGAAAGCTTGCTTGAATATTAAGCCTGGATTTACCAGTATGTGTGGGGAATTGTTTTGCTGCCATTCCCAATCTTCTTTTCCCCATCTGAAAATATGGCCTCTTTTCCATTTCTATTGTTCTTAATATCATATCATGCCATATGTGGAAGTGTTCAAAACTTGACACTTACAGGAGAGCAGCAGGGATAAGATCTAAACCAGAATATCTATACTAATATTCACGAATAAAAATGTCTTAAAATTCCCATTGATTCTTACTGTTGGTCACTTTTAGGCTGGAATTTAAAGAATAGTGATGTTAAATAGAGTGATATTGCCTTTCAGTATTAGGCTTCAGGATCTCATAGTTTTACATAACCATTACCAAGGTATAGAGCTGGGTGGAGCCTCTCAAATTCAGTTTTATAGAACATGTGTGGGAAAATTACCATATTCAATTTTTAAGGATATTTGATCAGTTCTTTTCTCCACAATGATCTCAGCACTACAGGCTTCTAAGCCCCACAGCATCTCCTCAAATATACAGCACAAATGAAGTCTCACAGAAAGTCAGTGTCTGTTACCTGCAATCAGCACAATCAGTAACCTGGAGTTACAATATATTTAAAGGATAGAAGTCAGCATTAACGTTTCTTAAGTCTTTAAAGGTAAAGAAATATGCTGGTGAAGGTATCCTGTGAAATATAGTGTTGGGTTTGTTCTTCAAGGGGTAGAATTTGATGGAGTTCATGAGAACCTGTGACACAGAACTTCAGAAAGTTTCACAGAACTGTTGCAGAGCCTGTTGGAGTTAAACAGGGACAGTTTGAGGTGCTGCTGTCAGCCAGGAGTTTTAATAAATACCCAAGGAAATTCAGGATTGTTGATTCTTTTCTTGTTGGTATTGAAATGGAGAAATGAAGGCTAGAACTATACCAATAGAATAAAGGCTTAGTTAAGGCTTCTGTCAGTTCCTGCTGAGTGGCTGCATGTCACACTGCAACAGCTATAATTAATCTGGTTTCTGCCAGGCTCAGCGTCCCTTACACATGGCCTGAGAGTGTCTCCCAGGGGTAGAAGCATGAAAGGTTTATTGCCAGTGTCCTTGGTTCTGTTGAAAGTGCTTCAACATATGTTTATTTTTGTCTTGTGTTTTACAAATACACAAAGCAAGGCCAGTGCACCATGGGTCACACTTCACCATAACTCTGCTTGCAGAGCTTGTTGGTAGACAGTAAATTATTTGCATTTTAGTTTTCTTCTACAGAAAAATATTGAAGACAAAATCCTCCTTAAGAAACAGGTAAATTTGAGAGCTGAAAGAAATAAGTAACTCTTTACAAATCTGTAGGAAGGCTGTTACTGACAGTGACTTCACTGCTTGGGGTTTGAGAGCTGTCAGCTACAGATGAACTTCTGATCATGCACTCGTTAATATTTGCAGTTGTTCCAGTCTCTGTGAGTTTATGAGAGAGCTTGCCAAGTTCTCCTACTCTGCACACTTTACTCTTGTGATATTGCAGTGCTTTCTGGAATAGCCCTGGAGAGCTAACACATCATTTGGAGATATAAACTCATAATGTTTTGTTTTCAAATCCATGAAGAAAAATAGGTAGAAAGCTTGTGAGGGAATACCCTGATGTGATTTATAAATCCACATAGATTAATCTATCAAGTTCTGATTTATGAAATGTATTTTGTTGGCCAACTATATTACTTTACTGATTCAAAAGTCTTGAAATTAGTATGAAAGCTGGCAATCCATCATAACATGGAATTATGTACTAGTGATGCATAGCAGTATCTCTCAAATTCTTGATTTGTGTTCACCCTTTTTGTTAGTATAATTCATGTTACCTAATAGCCTTCTTAGAAAATTATGTTAATATGTGTGATGGACAGAATTCATTGCTAACTTTCTAGGCTTTTCATTAAGGCAAAAAAGGTTTATCAAGCTTTTGAATTTGCCAGTTTGATGTACCTGTCTGCTTAAGAAATTTCCATTTAGAAAAGCATAGATCTTTGATCACTCATATTTTTAAAATCAATTACTGTTTCTAACAGTGAATCTTGCAGGTTTTTTTTAATTGCTAGAAGCTGGGAGAACAAAGGACTGAAAGTTCAAGCAGAGGTTGAAGTTTTTGGATACCAGCAATGGTGTGGATCCCCTACTAATATTGCAGAGGTATCAAAAAATGAATTTTGGCATTAACTCACTGTGTTGCAGTCTTCTTCAAACAGAAAGAGATCTTATGAGTTTGACACAGTTAATGGTTTTGGGAAAAGGCCTTTCTATCAGGAATCAGGAATTTCACCACGGAGTTATAAATTTAACTATTGTTGATATTGAACCTGTCTCTTCATTGGAGATCTCAGGTACCATTACATCTTTGCCTTATTTGAAGGGCTAGAAGGGGAGAGATGTCTCTGGTAAATTCTAGCCTACGTTATCTGCAAGAACATTTTGCTAAAGCAACTGATTTTGTCTGTGAGGGCTTGAAACACACAGTGACAGTTCCACCCTTGCTGTTTTCAGACCAGTTCATGGTTGCATCAGAAAAATGCTTTACTAACACCTGAAGAAAGGCTGTGGATATACAGACCTGGGCCAGCAGACAGAAAATAATAATAGCAAAGTAATGGGACTTATAACACTTTGTTCCTCATTATCTAGAAATGGAGGGGATAAAGCAGATTAAATCAGCAAGAAAACAGAATTACTTGATTAAGTTCTATATTTTAATAAATTGTGGTCTTGAAGCTCATTGAAAAGGCCACTGAAATCAGAGAAACTCTGAAACTGAATTTGGAGAAGGCTCTTGAGCATTATATTACTGCTGCATATTCTTTTACCTGTGTACTTAACATTGCCATTTAGTTCTGCCTCTTAAGTGGTTGCTTCACATAGACATTCTATGCATTATCTACAAACTGAACTTTGGCAGCTGAATTTGTGCAGCTCGTTTGAGGCTCAGGCCTTAAATCAGTATTCTTTCAGCCCAGGCTGCTGGCTGCTCAAAGCAGCAATGTGGGGCAGGCTTACTCTGCAGCAGTTTGCTGAAACTGCATCCCCAGCACAGCTTTCTGAGATGGGATTTTTTTCTCCTTCTCCTTTTGTAAATGGCTCAATTCTTCCTTTCGAAAGGCTGAGACCAAATACAATGGGGTTCAGACTGAGCTGTCTTGAAACAGCTCCTGTTATTTCAGCAGCAGCAGGAATAAGTTAAAATGAGCAATGCCATTTTCCCCTTCCATAGCTGTATAGTCCTTCCAGTGAGTGAAAAACCTGTATCACCTTCTAGCAATGGTGAATTCAGTTTGTTTCTGTATACATGAATATGGAAGCATGGGAGGGGGATATATGTTTTATACAGTTGGTACTGCTCCATTTGTACTCTCCTCTCATATACAACTCCAGAACAGCTGATATGGTACAGCTATGTGTCTGTCTACAGATATTAACTGTGATCAAAGTTGTTCATTATGCTGACAATCAGAAATAATAATTATAATAAGTGGATTGTTCTGGCATAGAGGTTTTGTGAACGTTTGGGATAGTCATAAAACACCTCTTGAGTGTGTTGCATTTTGGGAGATCCCCAGTGTGATATGGATATCCCGTCACAGATAAAACTTAAAAAACATAGACTTGGTACTTGCAGACTTTTCTCTTTTATAAGGCAATTAAGCAAAAGGTAAAACATGCAATTCTATGGGCAACAATACAGGAATGCAAATGCTCTTTTACACTATGTTTCAGTGTACAGAAGTGGATTGTCAAAGCAGCATCAAATTTACCCCCACACTGATGTTTCTGATATCACCTAGATCGTTTGGGTGTCAATTTGATTCAACTGCCATACTTTGGGGTTTTATTTTGCTAGGTATTTTGTTCATTTTACCTTCATATGTGCTGTCCCAGGATTAGATTCTCAACTATGGCTTGAATAAATAAAAGGCCTTACAAATACTAAAAGTTGCACAAAAGAACACTTCATGATATGTATCAGTGTTACACTGGGAGCTTTAATAAGCCAATATTTTATTCATGCACACTTTTCTATGTATAAAATCCCAGCATACACATCCAATCATGAGATTCTGTTTGCACTGCACCAGCTAATGCAAATATGGGGGCACTTGCAAAGGAAATCAGGGTCTCTGAGCCAGTTTTTAAAATCTCTAAATAAGACATGATCTGAGGAATTTTGTCCTCCAAAAGAAAGAACTCAGAGCTTCTATTTTTGCTCCTAACTTTTCTTCAGTGACATCTCGTATTTTGAAATTCAAAGAGAAATTCAAAGCTGTTAAGCAAATAGTAAAACAACTTGGCTGAGTATCTGCCTGTCAGGATCTATCTCGCTCTGATCTGTTCTTGAGTGTCACCAAAGTTTGAATTTATCTGCTTTGGAGATAATTTCAGTTCCCTGTTGTGTTTGAGAACTAAGCACAGCCTTTAGGGAAAATGGAGGGACATTTATGTATGACATTTATTAGCCCAGCTGTTTAATCCACTCACCGGTTTCCAGGGTCTGAAAGGCTGGGTTTTTATTCTCTCCTAGCTCTGAAAAATGAGGATTGTATAACAGATTGTGAAAGCTGAAATGGTAGGATGGGTCTTTTAATTTCTTTCCTTGTTATTTTTTTTAAAGCACACTTTAAAGAAATCCATAAAGCCTAATGTGCTTGAAACTCATCTGTTGTATGGTTACGACATTGATCACAGCCTTTCACCTCCCAGCTGGGCATTGAGCTGGTAAAGAAAGAGTTTAAATATGATCTTCCTGACATTAACAAGGCAACTGAATTATGTTTCAAAGGGATGGAAGGAAATGCAGTTTTTGAACATCTTTGTGGTCAGGAGGAGAGGAAATTTTAGGGCTTTGTTCTCTTTTTTTCTGGAGCTTAGTATCATTTCTGTGTAATTCCACTGCAGTTAGGGGACGTAGAATTGCAGTGGGAGAGGAAGCCAGCCCTTCAAATTGTGCCTTTGCAGCAAGAAGGAACAGAAGAAGACTGATTCACGAGGGAGTAAATTCCATGTCATGGTCTTCCTGCTACCTTCAAACAGGATGGTTTGGTTCTTCACCATGAGGACCTGTGTGAAGTGGTCTCACAAGTGTAAAGTTCAAGAAGCAGAGAGAGGATTTGCCTGCTGGGCTTTAAAAACCAGCAACCCTGCAATCTCTGCATTGATGTGTCGTGGTGGAGAGAATGCAACACTCCAGTGTTAACTGGATTGTGCCACCACATGGTGAGCACTTTTCAGAGATGAATAATCATCCCTTGGGAGCAGGAAATTCCTAGAAGTGAATGTCATTGTGGGAATGGGATGAGGTTGTAAGGTCTCACTGAAATTTGAAGTGCACAGGTAATATTGTCCTCTGGGATTTCAGGCTGTATCTGTTAAAATAACTCTTCTGTTAAAAACAAAAAAAAAAGGATATTGACATCACAGTTAATTTTCATTCTTTAAGCAAAGTTCTCCCCTAAAAAACTCAGAGATACAAAACAGAAAGGAACCTTTTCCTAAAGCTGTCAGTCAACAAACAGCCAGTATTCATAGTGATTCATTGCTGAGCTTGAATGCAAATATAAGGACGATATTCTAGATTGTGTATGTAAGTCATCTTATAACAATGTTCATTTGTAAATGATCATTTATTATTGGCTACTAGAAATGATTTATGGCACTTCTCAAACTCAGTCCCTTATTTTGTGTGCCCACAAAAAAGTGATGGACATTTATGTGTATAATTTGAACAATATGGCTCACCTGTGGGCAATACTGCATTTTGAATTTTTACCAATTATGTCTGTCACACCAAGTCTCTCATTGCTGATTTTTTTTTACAACACAAGAATGTCCCTCAAACTGAAACAGCAGGTGTAATAGCAAGAAATAAGCTGCAGTGTATCTCCCAGAAGGAAAGACCTTTTTCAAATTAGCTTCTATGAAGGATGGTAGGAAACTAGGTGTGGGGATTTTGCTCATGGGTTTGCAAGAGCCAAATAAATTGTGAGGGAGATGTATATGTGGTGCTGTATATGCCAAGATGAGCTTTTCATCATGTCTACAGCAATTTCACTGACTTGCTGAGGTTCTGGTGAAGCACAGTAATAGACTTTCATCGCTGCAGAAAAGGCTGCTTGTCATAATGTGGTAAATGGTTCAACTTCTCTTTTTACCAGACAGGGGGACTCCTCTCATTTGTGTAATGGCTCTTGAAAGTGAGTGTAAGGCATGTCTGTATTCCATTTACTCTCATTTGATTCCACCAGAGTAAGTAAAGGCCTTAGTGAAAATGAAAATCAAAGCCTTATAAGCCTTGAGTATCCCTTTTATTAAAGTAATTTCAAGTCATTGTGGTTTCAAATAAATTTTGTTGTATACAGAAAATCTTATGCTAAATAACTGGGATATTTAACATGGCAGGGGTTTTTTGCGGCATCAAGAACTTATAGACATAAGAATAATAGAGAGGTGTATATATGGCTATTAAACTGTCATGAAAAAGATTATTGAATATCCCCAGGAATTGCTGTAGAAACCAATTCTCCACTCCAAAGTTCTCCAGAAATGTAGGTCAGGCACTAGAAGCTAATCTCAGAAGCTTTTCCTGCCAAGTGAAACGAGCAGGCTGCAATGTTGAGAGGCTGGGTGTGAGAGGACTTACCAATTGCTCAGGGCAAGGAGGTTAACTTGGGTACTAACCAAGAGCTGAAACGGGATGAAAGCTCAGGATAGACAGTTAGGCAATTTAGACACATGGGAAGTAATTGTTTGAACATTAGAGGAAATAAGGAATTAGAACTTGGAAGAAGATAGTGGTTGGAAGTTGATTAAATTGCCTAAACAAATCAGGTGCCTTTCTATGCCTGGAGGAAGAACAGAAAAAAAAGATCCAGTAGAAACTTTTTCAGTACTGAATAAGGATTTTGCTATGCCAGAGTCCATAATTGGATGCCAAATTTTCCTGTGAGGGTAGAGGAATTAGGAGAGGTCGTTTTAATTCTTATGTAGATTGGAGAATCTGATAAAAAGCATTTGAAGTTCTCTGGCCCTGCTATAGTGATGACAATGAAAATTGATCCCATGCATTCCAGCATCCCTCATGTGTGAGTTGCATTTTAATTAGCTTAGTTTTTTCACATTGTCCTCTTCCTAGTCTGCTGTATTGTGGAGCAGAAGTTCTTGAAGGATTCTGTGCTGTAGAGTTAGATCTAGCCCCTTTCTTACCTTTTAGAATGTATTGACCTTTAAAAAAAAAAATCTTAAAACTCTGTATTTGTGAGGTCCTGAAGAAATGAAGCTGCAGTTTCTCAGCAGATGATCTCTCTGGCAGACCTGCAGTGCATATGGCAGCTGTTCAGTTTGCTGTTTCTTCTCTCAGCTGTGATGAACTGGTGTGCTCCCTCTTGTTTTTTCAGGAGTGAGAGGCTCTGTCAGCATTCCTGCAGCCTGTTACCTGAGTGGGGATAGGTGTTGGGTACTGCACACTCAGTGGAGCCCAAGCTCCTGCTGCAAGGCAGGGAGGAAAGGGGCACTTGTCCAGCTGAGAAGGACTTTACCTGAATGCATTTCTATTTTATAATATCTCGAGGCTGCTGCCTTGGGGAGCTGTCAGGTACTTCATATTCTGAATGTGGGGGAACAGGCCAGCTCCTAAAGTGCTCATAAATGGTAAAGACAAAGAGGTGGCTCCATGAGCTGGTCTGAGCAACACCACAGAAGCAAGCAGGGTAGTTCCAAAAGAGAATAACTGAGTGCTCACAACCAGCAGCTGCCTGATCCACGATTCACTGCTGCTGTTCTCTGGTGATCAGAGGGATGGAGACTGGGGGTGGTGAGTGAGGGGTGAGAGAAAGGGCTTTCATTTCCTTCCTGCTTCCTACAGTGGCTCCCAGGAGGTGATGCAATGGAGCTGGGAGGGTACAAGCATTGCTAATGACTGGGAAACACCTTCCCAGTGTGATTCCTCCACTGTTAGCCCACTTGCTGTTTACACTTAAAGGCAGCTCTGCCCCACCTCAGGGAGCAACTTCAGTTCTTGGCTTGGGGATTATCTTACATTGCCATAAATGAAGGTAGGTTATTGTAGCGCTCTCTGGTGTGAGGATCTCCAGAAAACCTACAAATAATGATTAATGTGCACGACAGCCTTGCAAAATAGAGTAACTAATCTCATTTTACAGGTGGAAAAAATGAGACCCAGGAGCATTGCTGGTCTGATTTTTTCAGTAGCACCCTATAGGATGGATGGGTGCCTGGAATTGCTGAAAGTCCAACACTAAGCAATGAATCCTAGGCCACACAGCAAGTTGGTGGCAGTGGGGAGAAGAAATCCAATCCTGGCTCTCAGTCTTTCAAGCAAACCACCAGATGACACTTAAAAAGCACTTCTGGGGATGAAAAGTACTATATAATTATTGCTTCCAATATAAATATTTTCCTCTTAAAGTCAAGCTTTTCTTTTTTATTACCACTGACTTTATTAAGCCCATGTGATTGTCTTTGTTTAAGCTGTTACAGTGCAGATCATTGAAACCATGTAGAACATCCAGGGTCTGCATGCAGTATTTATCTAGTTAAAATACATTACCCACGCTATTGAATCATCTTCTTAGAAAAACATTGTCTCTGCAATTCCCACAAACTTAAAAAACCCCCAAAACAACCCCTAAAAATAGGTAGCCATGCATGAGCATCCCTCAGAAATAAGAACTCTTGTTACTGACGTTAGTGCAGATGACTTGTGCAATGTGCCATGTCCAGTTTTAATCTCAGCAATCTTGTATAGCTTTTTGTTGAACAAATGTAAGCACAGCCTGAAGCTTCCTTCTGCAGGGCAATATCTGTAACTGGTTCCAGTCCATGGCAGTGGAGTGTGTGGTGCCATATTTGTATCTGTGGACTTCAGTATGAAGTTAATGATGAGATCAGGAAAGAGGGAAGGGCAAAATGATTGCCAGTGCATGAAAGTCACTACATCAGGGGAAATCCCTGTATAATCTGAATGTGGGACAAAACCAAGAAAAGAGGAACAAATTTTGGTCATAAAATAGTGCCTTCAGTATGTTATTTATAGCTATTAGGAGACTAGCAAGGTGATCCTGCAAATGCCAGTAAACAGAAAGAGGCTGAAGTGCAATCCTTATCATAATTTTGCATTCATTCACACATATATGCACTCTTTGTTGCTACAAAACCAATGATTATAGAAGTAAAGTTTAGACAACGATGAAATGTTAGGTGAAGATCACTGTACCAGGAGAGTAGGGTGTTGCCTGAAATGCTGCATAATATTGAGTCCATGCCCCTCTTGTTCTCCTCCACCCCAAAAAAATCTTTAGTAATTATTATTGGAGTAAATTAATCCAGTGGTTTGATTGGTACCAGATCTTGTCATGGTTGCAGGCAACTGGTTCCTGAAAAGAAAAAAGATGCAGTGACAAAAGAAGAAAACAGATGTCTCAGAGTTGGAAACAGAAGCCAATAATTTGCTTGGTTCTTAAAAAAAGGTGCAGTGTCAAGAGAAGAAGATTCTGTGTAGAAACAGCATAAACAAGGGTAACAAATGGTTTGGGGGTAGTCAATTGCACTTACACCTGATGGTGCCTTGTTGCCAAGTAAGGATCATACTTAGAACAATGATATTTTCCTTTCTGTGGTCTTATGAATTTTTTTGTGTCTGCTTTTGGGGATGTTATGATCTAGAAGTCGCCTGCTGTATACAGATTCTTTATGGATATGACTTGTTTTTCTAAAATATTCTTTATTAGTTTACTAAGCCATATAATTTGAGAACACTGGACATTTTTGACTTTAAGTATTAATCCTTCTTCAAACAGGAAGACCTTTGTTTTCATAGTTTTTTGTAGGAAATGGAAAATTTTAAGAGGCATCTATTAGAGAAAATTCATTCTAATCTCATATCAGTTTTTACTCACTTGAAATCAAGTTTTCTGTTGGCTATCACTCCAATTTAGTTGCATTTTTATAAATTGTGTGCTAGCTTGCAGCATGCCTTTAATCCTTTCTTTAAAAGTGGCAGAGTTGCCACATTCTTTGTAGCAGAAGCAAAAGGGCTTCTGTTTCTATTGCTGATCTCTGCTTCCATCTCAGTCCATTTCACCGTTATGTACTTGAACCTTCTGAGTCCACTAATATGGTAGTTTTTATGGGTTTTGTCTGCTTCTTTTTTCAAGATCTGTACATTCAAGTTCAGGTTGTGAGGAAGCTCAAATAGAAGACACCCATTGAGGCTCTGGGACATGAACTTCAGGGTTGCCTTCACATTTAATCCAAGGTCCTGGAGGGCCCTGGAGTTCCTTCCTCTCCTTCCTGCAGTGTTGTAGTTCATGGGAATGCTCAGAAATGCAGGTGCCACTGCAGCCACATCAGGCATTATAACCCCTGGAGGACTCCAGCTATTCTGGTGTCATCACATGTTTCTGTATGATGTTTATCCACACCCTGACTCCCAGGAAAAGCCTGTAAATTGGCTGTACACAGACCTACAGCATCAGTGCTGGCACCTTTTGGCTTCAGCTGATCCCTTTGGAAGCAGACACTGTTGATGTGACACTGCTTTACCTTGAAAATGTTGTTTAGACCTGAGCTGGCTCTCTGTGGACATAGTTATTTTTTCGGAGTTTTAAAGAAAGTGAACATAGCAGAGTTCACTGCATAACACCAAAAAAAGAGAAATAGGGATATTTTGGGGTAAAACTAATGGTCTGAACAGGTCTAGAAGTTTTGTGGTTTTAAGTCTGGGCACCTGCATTGCCACTCTGTTTTTTTGATGTCATGGACCAGATACTGCATCTACATGAACTGTGCTTTAAAATACATTTCCTGCATTTTTCTCCTTCTTTCTGGGACACTGGAGGTTTTAAAAGGCATCAAAATTATTAATGAACAAGTAGGGAGGGAAGTTATCCTGTTCTAATTTCACCTCTGGTATGTCAATGCACCAATACTTTTCATTCTGGCAGCCAAGGTAGGAAGGTGCATCAAAGTAGGTATTGTCATATGATCATATTAATATTTCTTATGTATGACATTCATTCTGGGTTAACCACTTTGGGCAGACTAGTGAGTCAAAGTAAAAGAATTTTTTTTTCTGCCAAAACTAGTGAAGAGGTTTTAGCTAGACTGGATAGTCAATGGGATGTACCTAAACATCATTTTAAGAATAAGAATCTGGGTCATGAGGCTGCGATTGCAAGCGAGGCACTTCCCCATGTTTATATTCACAAATGTTAGGTGCATTCCAGATCCTAATGATACTCTTTTAAAGATACTCAGACTCTGTACAAAGAGTATTAGAAGTGCAGAGGTGGAAAGTTAATAATAATTTTGTTGTGGTTTTTGTTTGCCTATTGCTCTCAGAGGAGTGAAATGAAAAAGAATTCTTCTTGTGGGTAGCCTTTAAATCAGTTTGTGTTTTTTCCTAAGTGGAATGAATTCATAATCCTCTGTTTCCAAGGAATTCTTTTGATTCTATCTGTTGAGTTGAAGTTTATACATTGCAACTTCTATGTAAGCAATATTTCCTATTGATCTTTTAATGATCCTATTAGTTTCTTTCATTCCCTTAATAGAAATTTTAGCAGTAATAAAAGATAGAATCAGGCAGTAATTAGAACTGTGATTAGTTATAACATGTGTTTCTTTACCAAAGCAAAAACCCAATAAAATGTAAATTAAAATAATGGAACTGTGTCTAGCTATCTTGAATTATATTAGAACATTCACTTTTCCTTCTAAGCATTAATATATGCTTTAAAAGGCAAATGCTTTTATTATGCAAATTCAAATCACAGTGCAGTAAGTGTATTACTTTGCAAATTGCTCTTTCTTACCCACAAATGATATAAAGAAAATTCATGAAATGACTGTGTGAGAGGATGTGAATGTTTGTGCTCAGGTCTTGAGCCCACAAACATTCGTGTCAACCCTTGCTAATTAAAGTCATCACAGGGGTTTCTGTGACTTTAGTAATGTATAAAACTGAATACAATGCAAAATGTGGATTTCCGTGGGCAAGCTTGGGTTTTTGAAGCAGTGGGATCAGGTTTTTGGTCCCTCTATAAAGTGACTCAAAAGCTCTCATCACAGCAGAGAACAAAGCACATCATGGTGGGCTGTCCCTGCCACCTTTATGTCATTACTGAGGAATTTCACAGCATCTAGTGACATCTTATTCACCATCATCAGGTCCTACACAGAGGCAGTTTGGTTTCCTGTATTACCTGAGCAGATCTTGTGACTCTTCATTTGATGTGGCTGTCCAGAGAAAACAGAAAGCTTTCTGCAGCTGAAAGGTGGCAGGGTATGGTTTGTCCACAGGTCTCTTAGCAGCTGTCCCTAGTAATAATTTCCTTTCTCTTTTGATTAGAAAAGCTGTCTCCCAAGATAAGGAGCCTGGGCAAAGCTTGGCTTTGCTAGATCATGTTTAAACACAATTTAGTTTATTCTTGTTGGTGTAGAAAAGTGCTCTGAGATCAGGAGTTGTGAGGTTCCCATGGAAAGGTGGGACTCATCCATGGGGCTGTGCATTGCTGCTGGGATCCTTTGGGCAGAAGTGATAAACCCAGTTCTGGCACAGTCCTTGGTCTCTCTTCTTTCCTGGAGCCTGCAGGGCACACATGTAATGAACTGTCACCTTCTGGCATGTGAGGGATCTTCATACAGGAGAAAACTCATGGCACAGTGCTGAACATAAGTGAAGTTATTGAGTGATACAGGAGATAATTTTTATGGGTGTCACATAAAAAATCTATTTAAAGCTGCATAAAATGGCCTTGTCAGCTCTTCCACACAATGCAAAGTAAGACAGGAAACAGTGTGGGATAATATGATTGGGGAGAAATTAGGAATGATTGTTAGTCACTGTTTTCTTCTTCCTGCTCCCACCTAAACAGTAAATATTAAAATTCCATGTTTAACTTAGCTCCAGTGCCTGAAACTGCCTCCTGTGCTGCTTAGTGGGCCATGGTCTCTGCACAGGCAGCCAGAGTGTCCTGCTCTGTGCTTACAGTGGGGAGAATTGCAGTTTGCAGGCAGTTCAGTGACATACATCCTCAAGTGAGACAATCCAGCCAATCTGTTTGTGTTCCTCGCTCTGGAATTGTCAGCATTACCATAACTTAATATTGCAGTTTGGGCAGGCAGATTGTTGGATTGGTACCTGCCTTCATCAGCTCCCAACTTTCTCATCAAAGCATTTTACAACTTGGTGTTGCTGTAAAATCTCTTGTTGAAATCAGTTATTTTTGCATCTCCTGACCACAGTATCTTTCACATAGTCATGTAAATGTCCTCATAGCCATGAGCAGGTATCCTGTTTTCCCTTGGCTAGGCTGATTGCATGTGCTGCTACTGACCTTTTTCCTTTTCTAGTTAAATCTATGTAATGTTTCTGAATACCCTGCATAATAGCACTGAAATACTGCACTTTCTCTAACTGCACATACAGTAGGTATAAAAATACCATGTTACTGATACCTGGGCAGAACTGGAACCTTCCTTTTCCCCTATAGATCACTGGTTATTTCCCATGCATTAGAAAGATATGTAGTGTGACTAAGGCCTGTTTCCTTGCTCTTGTAGTGTCTTGTTCTAGAAAAAAAAATTCCTGCATAAAGAGAAACGGGTGTCTTGTGGTCTGGCTGTATTTTTATTAAGCTTTTTAACTTCTGTTGGGTTTGCTGCTGTTTGGATGGGAAGTAACAGGGGGACTAGGGGGTGGTTTGAACTAATTAGTTTCCTTGCACTCTGAGGCTCTGAGCCAGATTCCTGTAAGTTTGATCATAAAGTTTTATGGCATATGTTTTGCTCTTTATGGGAAGAAACACCATGGGGAGCTGTACTTCAAAGAATTGAGGTCCCCTTTATGCCCTTTGAACTGTACAGGAAAATCTTCAGACAGGTTACACGGTGTGACCACTGCTTAGAGCTCAACTTGAATTGCTTTTTTGCTCTGGCTCTTTAAGTGAACTTGTGTGTCTTTGGGATGAAATTGAGAAGCAGGAAAATAGGACCTTATTAGAAGTTGTGAATTCCTTTAGATGTGTGTGAGCAAGATGCAACTCCCTGCCCAAAGCACTGCACCACTTGCTGCTCAGGAGCTCTCATGCACCTGATTTGAGTGCGAGTTCTGAAGAACACTGCTCCTGTATTCTCTCTTCAGCCCGAATTCTGACTGATACTGAATAGTAGATAGGAGGATGGATGTAGGACTGGGTGTGTCATCAGGGGAGAGCTCCTGGGTGTGGCTTGAAATACTCAGAAGGCCAAAGTGTGTCTTTAGGATTAGGGCCTGTGTTATTGTATTAGTACATACACTTTCTGATAAATAAATACATAGCTTAACGTAATTGTGCCTTAGGACATGAGCATATTAAATACAACTCTTGAATGGTCCCATTGCTTGCATGCTGCTGTTCTCTACTCTTTCCAAATGGGAGCAAAGCCCTCTGATTTTTCCTCCCAGACATGATGTTAAGAGAAAGACCAAAGGAGAAAACCAGTGTGTAATGCCTAATTGGCACAGGGTACTTCTTTTGTTAGGAAACTTAATGGTACTATTTGCTTTCCAAGGGAAATTCCAGATTTAGAAACTGCCCAGCAAGGCCAAGACCATGACCAAAGCCACGCAGTTCTCACTGGCCTCTACCAGGACAAGGTTTCCATAGGGAAGCATTACCTACCCTGCAGTGGGAATTTGCTTCTCTGACTGGGCTGCTCCTCGACCCTTCTGCTCGTTTACACCAGATCCTTTCTGACCTCACCTCTGTGTGGTCAGTCAGGTAAATGCAACATCTGAGGATATGGTTTTCAGCAGCTGCTACATGGAATGGACACCCTACTAAAGGAATTGACATCCTACTAAATCCCATGCTACTATGGGATTTATAAGCCTAACTCATTTATTTGCTTCTGAAGATATCTCCTTAGTTGACTACTTAGTTGAAGATAATTAAAAGAGAGCTGTTAAGTTTGTCAGTTTTAAACATCCTACTGCTAGTTTATGGTTTAGTAAATTGACAGTAATTAAGGTTAGCTAGTTTCAAAAATCCCTTTCCTGTCTGTGAAGCAGAGGTCATAGCATTGCTTATATAGTACTGAACTAAATGGCACCTATTAAAATGTGGTTTTTATCATCTAGCAAGCTGTATTGTGAGACGTGAGACAGGAAGCATTTTGGAGAAATGCTGCTGAGAATTTCTGCAAGTGACATATTTTAAATATGTGGTAAATTCACTGGACATTGGTGTTTGTATGTATGTATTTTGTTTTCATATAATGTACCATGTGTCTCTACCCAAGGGTACAGGTCCTTCTATGGCTGGTTTTGTTCAAGAGCTGCCTCTTTGATATGGTTAATTTGCCCAGGGATTAGATGTGCAGGCTTGTGAAATACATGAAAAATGACCAAAAGTTTGCACTCATAGCTATAGAAATAAAAGAATTAAATATTTTATAAAATATATAGTAATGTGCCTTTTCCTGAACCTCAGTTTCAGAATCTAGCCCTCTTGGTATTCATAAATTATTTGAATGTAGAGCACTGAACCATTATGTGTGTGACAGACATGTCCCTCTCCCAGCCTGAACTGTTTCTGGAGTAAGGCAGCCAAGCCTGTGCCAAACAGAAATGCTGGATTTGATGTACTGGGTCACAAAAGTAATTTTTCCAACTGCTATTTATACCCATCAGAATAGGCTTGTATTGTTTCAGATAAATAGTTATTTGTCTTTATTTTCACTTTTTTTTTCCTTTTTCTTTTCCTCCAAAGGGGGTTTCAGTTACTGCAACATTCTCCATCAGTCTGCATTTTGTTTGAGTGCACAGAGACTGATCTGGGAAAGGAGCCTGACCCAGGACAGAGGGAGAAGAGAAGGGGGTGGGAAGTGAATGAGTGACCCAAAGAGATTCCTTAATCCCCTCTGTTCCTGGCTTTCATAGCATTTCCTACTGTTCCATTTCATATAATGAATGCAAGCACAAGGCCAAATGCTCTGAGTAACATGATCAGATTCTTAACAGGGAATTTCTTTGTGTCTGATGGCTTTCCAGGACTCACAGTGTAGATAGTGGGAGATCCAGGCACTGAGCAAAGGAGGAGCCTTGGATTTGAGATCTAAATGCAACACTACTAGGAATATTTGTGAAGAGAAAAAGGAGGAATAGAAATAATTAAGCTTCTTTAAATAGTTTTTTCTTCAAATGACAACTTCTTCAGTCGACCCTATACTTCTGCTCATGCTGAAATGTCAGTTATTCAATTTCATTTGATCCCAAAGGATCTTTCTGATTGATTATCTCCTATCCTAGAATGACACTTAATAATGCATTGCACTGTAATGTGATGTGTGCCAAATTTCTTAAAATATAAAATAGCATCAAATGATGTGTCATAAGTTTTGATGTGACTTTTCTTGGCCTAGTGTGACAAGAATATCCATTAAGCACTTAAATAAACAGCTTCTGGAAAAAGCTGTGTCCTTATGAGCAATTTGCTGAAAGTAATGAGCAGGTATATAAACTCTGCCAGAAATATGAATTGTGTTCTTCCCTGTTGATTTGCTGTGATCTTACCCACCGTGTTGTTTACACTAATAAATGCAATGTGGCACTGGGAAATGTGATGGTCTTGTAAGTTAAGGGAAAAAATCTGCAAATATCTGAAAATCACATGGGGATTCTTTTCCCCAGTTTTTAGAGTCTTCTCCCAAACAGTTGCATTTCCGTCTGTTTGAGAACGGGCTGACTGAGTAAGTCTAGAAAAGGTGGTGAGATTCTTCCTTCCCAGCAGACTGTAATTTTACTGGTCTGCTAATAAAAAAAATTTGTTTGTCAGCTCTTAATTGGTAATTGATATTAGAGAGTGCTTAATGTCTACCATGGATGATGGATTGTGCCACTTGCATTATTTTAATCGTGTGAGTGCCAATAAGCAGCTCTCTGCTGTCAGCTCTACCCCAGATATTGCAGAGGAATCTCTTCTAAGGCACTGAACAGTGTTTTGCCTCCACCACTGACTATCTTGACAAAGAAGGTGACTGGAGATGGTGACCAGTGTTGTATAGGTTAGTGCTTAATAGCTGGAGTCTCTGGAAACCTGCCCAGCTTCAAGAGGTTGACAAAACCAGGGTTTCATACAGGTTGTGGATGGCTTCAACCTGTTCCACCTCAGAAATGGAAGTGCAGTGTCAACTGTCAGTGACCTGCTGAAATTTGCTGGCTTAAGTGTGTAACATCTTGACTATTCACAGATTTCAAGCTCTTATCTTTCCTGTGATGGAGAAAACATCTAAACCAAGCTGGTTTGTGTAAGATGTGTTCTAAAAGATGCAGTAGAAACAATGTCTTGCTCCTGATACATCTGAGAAATCTGAAGCTAAGAAATTGTTTTGTGATACTGTAGCTTCCTTGCCATCTTTTTAGGAAATCCTGGTGTATATGGGCCTGTTAGTGAAGAAACTCAGTTTAAATTGTCCGTGTTTTAACTTCACCATCAGTGGGTGGATGGCAGCCTGCCTTTACCTCGGGTACCATCCACTGCAAGCCAAGGTGCAGCTCTTCCTGTGGGACATGCTGGTTGATAATCACTCAGAGCCAGGCTCCCTCATCAGTTGTGTAAAAAGAGGGATAAAAAACTCCAGCTGACTCTTATAAAAGCTGTTTCCATCTCAAAGTCAAGGTTCTTCATTCATACCTGGGTATCTAAACAATCTTGCTTTCAAAAGGATCTGAACACGTACTGCCCTCATTAAAACCAGTGGGAGCTCAGCACGTCTGAAAGTCATGCAGCTTTATTATTTATGTACCTGGCTTGGGATTTAAATAGCTAACTTCAGGGTTTGAAAATTGTAATAACTGTTTTCCTGAAACAGTGAGGTGTGCTGCAGAAAACTGTTCTCTTTTTCAGGAGTCCTGCTGTCTGCAGGTGAGAATTGGGATATTTAAACTAAAAACCTTTAGCTTCTCTAGTGATTGGCATCTTAAAAAAAGCTATCTTGTCTTCAGTGGAAGTTATGCACAGGCTTAGCTTTAAGCCTGTGCTGAGGTGTTTTGTCAAACTGGGATGGAATACTGAATCCAGGTCTTATATATAGGCAGATAGACCCCTAAAGCTTCATTTCTCTGGCTTGCTGAGCATATTCCGGCACTTCCAGATGCAATTTCCTCCCCCCTGTATCTGATTTAGGGCTTATATTTTCTTCTAACCCTTCTTACATTAGCCTTCTAACAAAATTAAAACCCAAGCCAACAAATCCAGAAGCAGTATGGTTTTGCCAGGGTTGTTGTGACTTCCTCTGTATGTGAAGCTACATTTAAAACCATTTAATTTAAGGTCCCTTCAATATTGCACGTACTTTGGGTAAAGACATTGAGAGACACAGCACCTTGGAAGTCCATTTGGCTGGCAGGCAAATATTAAATATCTGAGTTTTCTTGAATGTTTTTAAAAAGCTGAGCGGGTTGCAGTGCTCTTCGAGACTGAGAGATGCTTTGGAGTGAAAAAAAAACCTCAGACTTCCAGTGAGGATGGTCTCCCAGCAGAGTTTGTTTTCTGTCAGCTTATTTTAAATCTCGCTGTTCTCTTACAAATATATTGTAATGACTTTCGTGGGGGAAACTTTGAACCAGTAGGCAATTTGAATAACTTGCTTCAACTGCCCTTTGCATGGTGCATTTTTTTACAGTGTTTGGTCACTCTGCACCTTAGGTCTGCTCTCAGCTTTGTAAAAGTCAGGGAAACACTTCCTAGTTATGCATCATTAAGAGTTTACACTGGACAGTGAATGTATGTGAAAACCTTAGGTTGAATGATTGTTGTTTAAGGAATTGAACTTTCAAATCCCTGATGTTAAAATATAGCAATTCTGTCAGAATAGGTTACCTGGACAGATACATGAAATATTGAAATCCCAGTGAACCAAGGAACCTAGGGAAAGACAAGATTTAAAATTTGTTTTATATGAGCTCGATTTGTACAAAGTCTCAGCTCCTGAATATGAGAGGAGGGTGTGGCTGCTGCAGTGTGTGATTCAGTGCAGATGCAATTCTGTGGTGCCTCCTGTGGAATTGCTTCCATTTGTTGTGTCCTTTGAGGGTACAGAAAAGCTTTTACCCTGCTTCACAAGGACTATCAACTGACAAAGAATCACAGTTTGTTTCTGGATATGTTTCTCTCATATCTCTTTTTAGTCAGACTCACCTGAGTACGGTAACAGTTTGGTATGATAATGTAAATATTGGATAAAGTAAATTTTTCCTCGGGTCTTCAGACATCTTATCTGAAACATTGTGACTTGTACAGCTTTGTAGAGGCTCATAGACTATTTCTACTAAAACAAATGTATTTGGAGCCTTTTATGCTGGAAGGTGGGATGATACAGACCAGTCCCAGGACATAGCTGGCTGCTGGAGGGCAGCATGGCAGTGAAAGACTTTGGAGACAAGGAGACTGCAGAAGTTTTCTCAGGGCAGTCATTTTGAAGGGGCTCCTGAGCTCTCTGGAATCTCATGTTTCGGTGGCATTGGTGCAGTGCAAGTGTTCAGCAGGGCCTGGTGCACACAGGGGTGTCAGGCACAGCCAGGGAGATGAATGTCCTGTTTCAAATTGGAGTGATTTAACAAGAGATCATGTGTCAATCAGTACTGGGGCAAGCCTGGTGAGAAAACTGCGAGCCCAAGGCATCCATCAGAGCTGATCTTTGTTAATGATCAAAGGCAGACTTCCTTCCACTCCTGCTGCTTCATGCTTTGAGGGCTCAGGGCAGAAAGCCCTCAGAAACAATGTCTGGTTTCCCAAAACAAAGAGATTTTGTAGAACAGAAACTGGCAATTTAATTTGTATGAGCTACGCTCAGCAACACTCTAGAAGGTAGGGGTTCTTTTCTTAATTCTGTTTGGGTGTCATGAAAGAGACCCCAGGATATTCCTTGGGAAGCAGTATTATAAAAATCTTGGGAAACGAGCATTAGGTTTTCCAAAACCAAATAAAAGTGTACAAAGTAAACCTAAAAAAATTAAAAAGTGTAACAATTCTTTAATGTGTAGAAATAATTTAATGATAAATATATCTGCATATATGCAGCCCTGGTGCACCCCTTAGTTTTTGCATGTAGGTTCTGTGGCATACAGGACAATGAGATATGAATGTTTTCCAAAGGTGCAAAATGTTCCTGTAAAGGTATCCTATGCTAATGGTGTGAAGTGCCTCTCCTTCCTTCTCCAGGGCCTGCCTCTGAAGCACAGAGCACTTCCTTTTGGGAATTTGTTTCAAATTAATGAGCTGGAAAAACAGTGTTGGTGGGTTGTTCTACAGTGGCCTATTACAGAAGTCTGAGGTTTAGCTTCAAACTAAAATTAGGTTTTAATAACTGGAAATGAACTTACCTAAGTGAGGAGAAATCTTATTAGAAAGAAAGAGCTGTCAGTATACTGATTCATTTGGCTCTTTTAAACTACAGTGTCCTGAGTCTCTCACATGATAAATGATCCAGAAACACCCTCTTCTACTGAGAAAATAAATGTATGAATCAGCTGTTCTTGGGGTCTGACTGGGGCTCTCTGTGTCTTGTCCCATGATGTACCTTTCTAATTAAGCCTCAATTTCTCATCCTGCTTGAATGATGAATCAAGGCGAATGGGATCTGAGTTTATAATTGTTGTATATAAAATACATGTTTCTTCGTTATAGCACACTGTGTAGTAATTTTCCTGTAATGTTAGAAGCTAATGTATAAATGCAGAATATGGGTTTGGAGAGGGATCTTCATGTTCCTCTCTGACTGTTAATACCCATTGCCTACTCTAATTTAAAATATGAAATTTCTTATGTTTGAAAGATAAAGGCAATTAGGAAACTTCTACTTTTTAAGGTGATTAGCAATAAGGATGTTTTTATTTCTGTATTGTAGATATTGAGTATGATGTGGTACTTCATTATACTGAAGTGATCCTTTAATACATAAATCAAACAAATAAGAGCTGCAGTCAAGACATGGAGGGGAGGCTAATGTTTGTTATCTTGGAGACTGCAGCTCTAAGAAATTACCCATTTAGATCCCAAATAATATACTTTGCTTAGATTAAAAAAAAAAAACAATATGTATTAGAATATATATTAGTGTCTTTTATATGTTGTTACATATTCTAAAGCATTCTATAACAACATTATTATTATTATGGGTGGTATGTTATTGTTAAAGCATTCTCTTTTGCATTGTCAAAATGGCCAGTACAAACCAGCCTAGACTGCACGTTTGACTTTCCAAAATAACCTTGATCTGGCCCCCCAAAAATGACTCCAGAGCCCTCTTTTAATTTGGGAATTGCCTTCAGGAGTGTGACTCATTAGATTTCAAAGACTTTCTACTTTTATTGGTATTAATGAAACAGCTTTTTTTGGTGTTTTTTTTTCTTTTCCTTCCAGTCTCAGTCATCTAACATTGTGCTTGCAGCTCTTCATTGGTAGAACAATCTTATTCTTTTTCAAATTTCAGTTGTACGCTTTGCAAATTGCATAGGGTATCATATTTTTCCTTTCAAAGCTATAACCTGTGGAATGAGGAGGCAAGCTGTTTTTCTAACTGCCTTTATCATTATTAAGATACACAGTCCCTCCCAGACAAAGCCATAAATATATTCAGTGCAGATCAACACTCAGTCTAAGTTCACAGCACAATCAGTGGTGCTCACAGTTATAAAAGAGATGTGGCCTTAGAATAATCTCCATATAAATTTTGTAGTTTTGTTGCTGAAAGGATATGCATGATGAGGTAGGCTTAATCTCAGAATATTTTTTATGATTGACTTCTAGTCCAGTTGTTAGAGAAGTGATAGTTGCTATTGTGAGAGACTTAGAACTGAGAGATTTTAAGAAAAAAAAATAAAATCTCTTGGTGCAAATTCACTCTGATTAAGAGATCAGAAGGTTTCTGCTTCTCTTTTGATTGGTGTGAAGGCTAAGGATTTAGGGTAGAAGGTTGATTTTTCACTCTGACACACTTCTTGACCTTTGGCATGTTTCTGAGCTGGAAGTCCCATCTAAAATGTAGAAACAGTAATATCTCTGCATGTAAAAAGTGTATGTCCTGGACATGTACTCAAGAGGCAACTGAGGAAGGTAGAGAACTCCAAAAGCAACTTTCTTAAACGACTGAGACACCCTGTTTACATAATGAGGAGGTCTGAAAACACCTCGGTATTAGAAGGTTAGGATGATACTATAAATGGTTGATTTAGCACCCTAGGTTATGTATTCAATCTGATTAAAGAAAGTGACCAAATCCAGTTATCATTAATATAATCATTAATCAATAATTTTTAATTTATCTAAGGTTAAAATGTTTTATCCCACCCACCTTAGAATAATGCACCTATGTTAGCTTTTATGTCAGGTTCTTGCTTTGGGCAGATTTTTATGGACAGGTTACAGACCCAGTACTCCAAGGTTCACCATGGAAATGCTGACACACACTAAAGTGTTGCAGCAGTGGTGTAATAACCATGAATTCATATGAAGCACATATTTCCCTTAGATGCATCATAAAAACCAAAAATGAAAAATACCACTCTGAAAGCTGGTATTTTAAATAGTTTTTAAAATAGCAGAAACTGCTGATTCGATTTTTGTCATCATCATAGCTGCTCTATTGATAGCCCTATTTCATCTTCATTTTAGCAGCTGAAAGATTTGTCACCATATATTTATGCAGTTCTCTCTGCAGATGCTTTACATACAGGATGCTTTTCCTTCTGAGTGGAAAAAACCTTCTAAGATGAAGACACAGTTCTTGGCCTGCACTTCTAGGGGCTCTTGATGTACATTGGACTTGACCTTCCAACATGCAGCATAGGCAGCTTCATAAAATATTCAATGAATATGTTCTGGGTTTCTTCATTAAATTAGGCAGAACTTAAACTGGGTCTGGCATGATGAAAGTGCATTGAGTCTTCTTGATAATCTCATTCTTAATGAAGCTGGATAGTTGTATGTAATCTCCCTCCTAAAACAGGATATAGACACAAAAAGATTAAAAAAAAAAGGAAAGGAAACTGGATTTTATTTTCTGCTTAGGTGTCTGTATCAGATATTCTTAATGGCTCATTTAAAATTCTCAGAAAAGAGAGTCATGATAAGGAGATAATTATAATATTGTCCTACTTTCTCAATATCATCAGTGATACTGTGGCCATCGTCTTCTTTCCTGCTTTCCCATGTGAGCTATAACCCTTTTCACATTCAAATAATTCTTCTCTTACAGCACCATTTTATCCAGTATAGCTTGTCATGTAGATCAGGAGAACGATTTGCAGTTGTTTAATATGGTAGATTTCTCCCCAGGGCCACATATGCACAGAGACCTTGTGAAAAAACACTGCAACTTTTACAGATGGAACATCCTGGGGGAAAAGAGCTGAAAAAGCAAGTGAGCAAATGATCATGGTCAAATGATGCTGGACACACTGGCAGTGCTTGCTGTGAGTAGGCTGAGGTTGGCATATTAAGGTAAATGTAGAACTCTGAGATAGACATGAGATTTTTTCCACAGGAGCAGCTTTGCTATGAAGATTTAGTTAGCATCTGCCTTGTGAACAACTTGGGCCTATTTTTGCAAGCAACCATCTGAGACTTTGGTGTAGCAGTAACCAAACTTCCCTGGTTTTCCTAGCTCTTATTTGAGCAGTGTATCACTTCAGGGATTATGGTTCTTCTGTGAACTCCAGCCCAAAGAATAACTGGATTTTCTTGGCATATAATATTGCAACTGGCTGCATGTGTGCCTTTCTGATAGGAGGAAATTTGGGATATCAGGACAGTTGAATTTATGCTGCTGTCATAGAGAGATCTGTTACATTTAGGGACAGTCTGCTGAGTTATCTAGAAAAATAGATGAAGCCCTTAGAGTCTAATTCTGGCTGGTATTATGTGTGTACAAATGTCAAGAAAGTCAATGGAAACAAACTTAAGTGTGTAGTCTATGTAAAATGCCAGACTTTGGAAAAGATGGGATAAATGACTAGATAATATAGAAAAATACAAAAACTTTTGTGTTTCTGTGTAAGGGTGCACACATCATCTTCAATAGCCCTGTCCCTGAGACAAACCAAATAATTCCTCTGTATGGGTAGGCAATGTGTTCAGACAGATTTAGATTAAGAATCCAAGCTATACCAAAATAAAGTGGTTAAAATGAAAACACTTGCAAGTGAAATCTTATAGATTTAATTTTAATCCATTCCCATAATAAAATTCAGGAGTGCCAAGTTTTCTTTTGCAAGGTTTCTATGCCATTATTTATGTCCTGAAACGTGTAACCTCATGTGTGTGATCTGCAAGCAGAGATTCACAAATCCTTTTTTGCTTGCAAGACCTGACCTCATAAACTTGAATCAGATTCAGAATCTCCTGGCTCTTCCATCATGCAAATTCAAAGTAGTATCTTTGATTTCTTTCAGGATGCATCATAAGTAGCCCCAAATTGTGTATTGCAGATCCACTTCTGCTTATATACAAAACCTGTGAGATGGCCAAGTCCCCAACTAGGGAACTTGATTTTTTGTTTAGTGCAGTAAAAGCTTTGATCCTTCAGGACTGGCCGTGATTCAGGCTGTGTGTGTTGGCTAGGATGGAGCTGCAGCTCTTGGCCCATTCTGACTTTTAGCCTCCATTACACACTCATGCAGATTTTTCATTCATTTCCTTCCTTGAAAAATATCATCATGTAGGCTTTCAGTTCCTGGCAATACAGTGAGGAACTGAAGTGGGACTCTGTTAGAAAAATATCATATTAAATCATGTGTGTGGGTTCCACCTGTCTGTTTCCACAGCAGGGTCAGCTGTGCCTGCCATTGCTCACAGGCTCTGTGAGATGCCTGTGTGGTCTGTTCCTGTGGTTTTGTCCAGCCTGAGGCTCCTCCACTACAGCTTTTTCTGTTGTAGACATTGCAAACTTGTATAGATCTGTAAATCATAATTGGAATCCTGTTCTCTGCATAGATCTCTTGCAGGCCAATCTTTCCCTGTGAATCATCTAGACATGATGGAACATAAATGTTGTTGCATTTTTAATCCTGTGCTGCCTTTGTTCTGCAGCCTGCTAAGTGTAACATCAAAATCTGGGCACAGTGCTGCAGTTGCAGCCTCGCTAGGGCTGGAGGTGAGAAAAGACTAGTTGACATAGTATTTTCAGAATATATTCCTGTTTACACATCCCAGTATGACTGTGTCCATAATAAAGGTGATTAATATTTTGCTTTCTACTAAACTTTGCTCTTTACTATATTTGTAGTTTAGGTCTTCATCCTTCCCTTGTCCAAGTGACTATTCCTGCATAAGTGTGACAGCCTTACATCCATTCTCATTATAGAGTTTTCTTAATTCCCTGGGTACCTGCACAGGATAAGGACACAATTTAGCCTTAATGAGCACTTGTAAATATTTTCTTACACGTTTCCCTTAAGTGCAAAACAGTAAATCTTCAAAGTCCAACAGGCTGGCACATCATGACCAGGAATTCCCTGGGAGCTAATGCAACTGCTGTTGTGCCTGCTGTTCAGCCCTAGCAATTTATGCAAAGAAAAGATTGGCAGCAAAAAATTAAGCGGGACATTCCTACACATTCTCTTCATATTTAAAAAGGCTGAAGTCATGGTGTGAAAGCTCCCCACTTGGACATAGCTGTAGTCCTTTTCAAATGTCACTATAATAGCCCAATCCCAGTGAGGAACTGATGTACTGAAATGTGGGGCAAACCTGGAATTGTGGAATTAGGAGCTCTGAAAGACCCACATACCCAGAACAGATCTAGAGAGGGAGACTTTATGAAGTAATACAAGAAGCAACTTTTGGCAGATTGTCCTCTATTGATGGCACTATTTTTTTTAAAGTAAAAGGTGCAGGATAGTTCACAGATGCTATATAAACATAGAATTTTTATATTCTTTGTACTTTGCAATTTTAACAAAAGAGTAGGTATGAAAAGTAATTTATTTCCATAGGTGACAACTGTACTTTTTCAACTCAGTCTCCATCACTATAGCTTGTCTCCAGGACAATAATTCAAAGATTATACAATATCAGCTTCATATGATAATTCATTTGGCTTTGGGTTACTTATTTTGTGTTCTTCCATCTTTGTGGCTTGAATATGGACCTAATTGAAAGTTAGTTTTACTTTATCTAGATGGCAAGTACATTTGTAAGCAATGGAAATGACATAGTAACTCACATTAACAGGACTACATAATTTCCTGATAACTCCAATTATCTTCTGTCATCCCTGTAATGTAATTAAAATGTTTAATTGTTTTCTCTAGATAAGAAAAGGTTATAAAAGCTATAACAATTTGTGTGGACTTAATGACCAGCTGGCGTTAATAGCCTAAAGCCCCCAGTTATCAAGCCTTTATAGCAATCATTGATTTCACAGAATTGCCCTGTGTCTGGAGCATTCACATATTCTCCTGGACTTTAGTCATATTAGACCCTGCAATCAATTGATCCCACAGATAACACTGATGCAATTTATTTTAGCCTGGCCTCAGGCTACCAGTGAAGATCTGCAATGTGAATCAGGTTATTATGTCATGTCAGTGAGTGTGATAATCTGATATGATGGGAGTGGGAATTGCATGGCTTGGTGTGTTAATGTTGACAGAGGTATATTTAATGGGAAACAGTCCAAAGATCAACCAAAGGAAGATAATTGGAAAGCTGGTGATTTTTCTGTCTATCTAAGAGTAATTCCATTGGCAGGAGGCATATATTGCTGCATCTCTAACACTTGGAAAGAGAGGGGGAAAAAGTGAAGAAAAACCAGTTTGTTTATATTAAGAATATGGAAAAGTCATAAGAGAGAATTTAATATACTACTCTTTTTTACAAAAGTTCACCTCTGTTTAAGGGCTTCTGCTCCTTGTCTTTTTAGAATCTTAAAACATGTTCTAATCTGAGGGTGGGGGTCAGCACTGCCTGCAAAGGTGTTTGCCTCTGGTTTTCATCACAGGGATGGAATACAGTTACTGAAAAACTAATGTTAACTTTTATTTGTGTTGACTTGAAATTTTAATGCTCGATTCCTTCCTCACACTTAATTTTCATATCCATCTCCATAGGGTATAAATGTAAATTCTGAGCCAAGATCTGAAGTGGACTAGTTACTGAAAACCAGTTTATATTGTTGTGTAAATTACAAATCTGTGTTTCATGTAGTGTCATGGATGTCTGCTGCCTTTTCAATGCCCAGTTTGTATTGGGCATCACAGAAGAGAATTAAAATTTGGGCTATGAATGGTGACATACTGAAGTATAAAATCTGCAAATATTTTGTCTTACCCTCTTTGTTCGGGTGGTTTTCTGGTTACGTTCCTGTTTAGCCCTGGTGCTTATTTGCCTGCCTTACCCACTGGTAGTGCTTCCCACTTTATTTTCTTTTATGGTTTGTGGTTGTCTATGGATAAAAATCCACTGATCATCCTATCCTAAAAGCATCCAGTCCCAACAGACCAGACAGATAATAACTGTAGTAAAAGCCAGGGTGTTTTATGGGGCAGGGTAGCAGCATTTTATGCCGTGATTAAAAAATAGAAGTGCGTGTGAGCAGTCAAATGCTATTTAACAGGAATCTCTGGGTTACACGTATAGGCAAAAGTAATTTACTGCAAAGTTTTTTCCCTGCTTTGGATTTCTTTAGTAAGGTTGGCTAATATGTGGGAAGAATACAATTACGTAGAAAACATTGTGGGATTTTTACTGTAATTTCTTTAGGAGTCTATTTTAAATCCTGTGAGACTCTTACAATGCAAGCATTAAGTTCCCATGATTTAATGTGCTGTTCAGGCATTTTGATGTATCTCTCTTCTGGTAGTTATATTGTCATTGTATAAATGTGGTCTTCCATCCTGTAATGAGATTCATGCTGGTGAACCCTTCTGCCTGCTTGGAGCTGGGGTTAATTCCTGGAGCAGTTTCCAGGCCTGGCAGATCTCAGGTTCTGCTCGAGCCGTGGCATCAATGAGGTGCTTGGTAGAGGTGCTGACTTCTGATGACAATGATTGAAGTAAGCCATGAAAAATAACATTTGTTCTGGGGCCTCATGCTGATGTTTCTCTACCAGCTTCTCATTGCCTCACAGTAATTCATAATTTTAAGGATGTCACCTACAATATTGAGTTCTATTTGTATGTGTCACGCTTACAGAAGGCCTACAGATGGAGAATCTGTGAAATCTTCTCTCTCTTATTTTTGAGTTCTCTACAATTGCACCAGCTTGTCTGGTTAATTGAGATCTAGAGAGCGGCAGCTTATTAAAGTGGATGAAATTCCTGAACAGACAGGTGCTGGCAGAGATCCAGGTCTGTGCACTCCAGGTCTATTGTATTAAGCTGTCCCTACAAAGAATTAACTCTCTTTTCAGAATTGGGAAGTGTTAGACATGTGCATGTTCCTCTAACCTGGGTATGTTTTGCTCTGTCCATGAAGAAACTGAGATTTTTCTTTGAGCATTGTAAATGTATTACCTCAGCTTCTATGTGACAGTCTAGGTGCCAGATGATTTCATGATTAATTATCAATACATGGAAACATAAGCAATTTATACTACATCATTTAAAAATATTCTGACTGGAAGTAACAAATTGTAGAGCTATGAGAAGTGTAGTATTTTAAGACAAACACAGGCTATATATTTCAACATGTCTAGTTGATGGCTTTGAGTTACAGATGAAAAGAAAGAAAGGAGGGGAGCAAATTCCCTCTCCTAGGCTGTCTGCCTGCCTGTGGCTTTCCTAGCAGCCTGTCAGAGAAGAGTAGCTTGCAGATTTTCAGCTCTAAAGGGTCTCTATCTGGTGTCACTGGTGCCTTCTGATGGCTGGTGTCCCAGCCTGGAAGAGAAGGTTTATCCTCTCCTCCATTGCCTGGCAGAAAGAAGTAAGGATGGCTGATTTCCAAAACAGGAGCTCCTATGGAGGTTAGAGCTCCAAAACTGTCATCTACACTGTTGGAAAAATTAGGTAGTTATTCTGAAATGAAGGAAAGAGTTATTTTTTATTTTTTTACATTTTCTTAACTACTGAGTGATGAATCTATCTGAGAATCAGAAGCTGCTTCCAGAGAGAATTTTGGCCTTTCTGGTTCTGTGTAGTCTCATGAAGGAAAAGCAGGACCCAGCCATGGTTCAGCCTTTCCTGCAGACTCAGATGCTGTCTTGCTCTTCAGTGCCCAGTTTGATGGACCAGTGGCTGTGCTGGTCCCACAAGCACATCTGATCTGCTGCATCCCTTCCATCCCTGGATGACAGTGTGAAGCCCTCCTGCTACCCCCTCATGACATTCCAGTTATCAGCATCTACCCCAGTGCCTGTGGTTCTTGAGAGAGCAGCTCTGCAGAGACAGCACTGAAATCTTTCAGAACCATCTAGAAAAATCCCTTCAGGAACACACAGTAATAGAGAGCAGAACAGCTCTGGGGAAGAGAAAGAGAATTAACCATTTCTAAAGCTGACATAGGAATGAAACAGGGCAAAACCAGCACATTACAGGGATCTTACTGGCATTAAATGGTTTGGATAAAATAGAGCTTAAAATGGAATAGACAACCAGTGGTTTAGGAGCTTGTGATTCAGAGACAAGCAATGAAGTGGAATCTGTGGGTATCAGCAGTAGAAAATGTCGCCTCTGTTGATACTATTTAGCAAATATATAGAGTAGTTCCATCCTCATCCTGCCCTCAGCAAAACCACGTATATAAGTTTAATTTAATGTCAGACTTTCAGAGATTAGGAATGAAGACTTGTGGGGGTTTTGTGCAAATCAAAACCATGCAGAGCTCTCAGGTATCGCCTGATCTCTATGTGTATACAAGACTAGATTCTTGACTATGAACTTTACTTTGTTGAGTATGGTTTTTATCTTATTAGCTAATGGAATTTCTGTTTCTTTCATCATCTGTTCATATTTAAAAGGTTAAGTTTCATTAATTTGCTTACAACACAAACCCACTCCCTTTGTGGAACTTCCAAACAAACACGTTTCTAACCCATGCTTGCCTTGCTCAGATAATGAAAGTAAATTAACCTGTGGAATTATCACTCATAATACATGTAAGGTATGCAAGTATCCAGTGCTATCCTGTGCTCCTCACCTGGCTCCATGCACATCACTCAAATGGTTTTAAACAGCAGCAATAATGGCATGTGGCCCTATGAAAAGACCTTGTTAAGAAGTGAGCCCTGTGGGGCTGTTGAGAGATGCTACATAAACACATACAAGAAATCAGTCTGTATCCCAAAGCTTTTGAAGCTGAAGAGCTAATTGGGCAAAAATGGGTGTAAGGTGTGCAAGAAGCAAATCAAACCATATACTTGATTTGTGGCTAGATACTGTAAACATTACATATTTTATCCATTTGCTAAACTAAGCTCTTTGGCAGTCACTCAGAATATTTCTTGTTTTGCTGGTATATTTTAGAAGTACAAAAATCTATTTATATATATATCCATTACATTGCCTCTGTGGGAGTATTTATGTAATTGTGTTATGTTGTTCTGTCATTTATTTATTATCAGATTAATATTACTTGTTGAATTGTACGACACCCATAAATATTTTCCTCTCCTTTCAAGGACAGTATCTACTAGATTGTCTCTAAAGTTAGGTATTTTGGAATATGTGAGGAGACATGAATAGTGGGCATTACAATTTTTATATGTGCCAGCTTATCTGCTGATATGGTACCCTTTACTGCTGGCAACACAACTGAGATAGAAAAGGCAATATTTCAAGGAAAAGTCTCAAAAATGGCAAACAAACTTTGCTGCTTTCAGTGGGGGGCAGTTATCACGAGACCATAAACGTTAGTTGTTTAGTGAGGAGTTGTCAAAAAAATCAATGGGGCAGGAAACATTTTTAAACAACTGGAAACAAGACTTGGGAATTGCTTCAAAAGTCAGTTTGTGGATCTTCAAAAGTCAATTAAGGGCTGAAGTGGAGAACGATTTCTTTAGGTTGGGGAAGATGAGGTAAGCCATCTTGCAGCAGTGTCTGCTTTCCTTCAGCACTGTGCTAAGCTGGTACAGAGCTTTTCCTCTTGGCTGGGGTCTTTATTCTGAAGCCCCATGCTATCCCCAGTCAGTCTTTTCTCATAACATGGAGAAAGCTATTGCTACCTTTCCTGATTCTAGTTCTAGTTTTTTTTTGGCAGGTAAAGGCTTGCAAAGGCTTACTTGGAAGGTTGTGTGACTGACTTTTTTGCCAAACTTTTGCACATGTGTAATGTGCAAGGTTCACAGTGGCATTTGCAGTAATAGTGTGAAAAAAGACTCTTCATTCATAATGAAGTTACATATTTTAATGATGATATGTTCTTGGGTTTCAAATGAGATTGTGGTTAAATGCTTCTTAACCACAAAGAAAAGTCATTCTTTACTGGCTCCAGGTGAATTATTGCTTTTGTAGACATTGGCTTTCTCTTATCACATCCCTTTGGAGTCAAGAGGTGTGGAGAAGGAGAGAGCACTAGAAGGTGATGTCCTGAGGACATGAAGGATTGCTGTCAGGCATTGTTTGGGTCTGGAGGGTAGATTTCCAGGGAGGAGAGCAGCGGGAGCAAGATAGGGAAGTGGATTGTTGATATTATGGAATATGGTGATGGAAGAGAGTGCACGGCTTGAATCATAAAATAAAACATTTCCTGGGATGCCAGGTTTCTAAAGTGTGTTTTCTTTCCACAGTGCACTAATATTCACCTATAAATCATTTAAAAATATACCTATCTGTCTAAATAAACCTGTGATCTGATAAAAAGGTCCTGACTTTGCTTCAATAACAATGCCAATATCATCCTCACTTTCCACAGAACCCTCTTCTTTATGCAATTTTCTCCTATGAGTGGGAAAAGCTCCCAGTTCTTGTCAATAATGACGCTGCTCTGCCCTTAAAGTCTCTCTTGACAATAGACATTTTCTAGAGCATATGTGAAATAAAGCAGTGTGACACTGTCTGGGCAGGTGAGCTGCTGTGATTATCACTCCTACTCTTTCTTCCACCTAACCTGTCTGTATCATCCCCCTTCATCTGTGGTAACTTCCCCGTGGTTTATCTTTTGGGAAAAGTATATCTATATTCACCTGTCAGCCCAAGATCACTCTAAATGTCACTTGTTTGCTTTTATGTCCTTGGTCCTGATGGATGTGTCTGAATTCCTCTGAAGGCACGCTGTTAGGTGTTTATCTCATTTTGTGGTAGCATTATCTGCTTTAGGTGCAGCACAAGTGGGTGTCCTGGGGCAAGAGGAGGGAGCCAGGGCATGAGGAGGACAGGAGGAGGAAAGAAGTGTTCTCCTGTGTGTTTGTCTGAGTGAGGCTGTGGAGCCACTGCAGTCTGTCACAGGGACCTCCCTCACAACTGTGCTGCTGCAGCTCTCTGCCTGGTTCTGGTGCTCAGTCCTAGTCACAGACAGCAGAACCGAGCCTTTGGCAAGTTGACCCATCTCTAGTTTTTCCAATATTCATTATAATGTCTCCTTTTTTTCATCTTACCTGGCTATTTGCTTCAAAAACAATTCTGCTGCTCCTGGCTTCATTAATATGCATCCAGTGCAATGTAAATGGCTCTCGAGGCCTCCCCTTGGTAGATGATTTAATGTGGCAGTTATGAAAGCTGCTCAGCCTGTGCTCCATTAGCATAATAATGAAGCTTCTGCAGCAGAGTTATCATCCTCAGAGGAAATAGCCTGAGTGGTCACAGCTCCTTTAACAAGTACCACTTTAGGATAAAAAGCAAAGGGCTCTGTTTGAAAGGCTAGATTGGAATATGCAAAGTGGGAGGGAGTTGTTGGTTGTCTTTGCCATGCAGGGAGATGGGAGGAAGCAGCTCCTGCCCAGCTGGGAGCAGGCAGGGAGCTGTGCCAGGCAGGTTCCCCTCCTGGCATGGGTTACCTGGCAGAGCAGGACACGTCCTCTGTGGTTCAAAAGTCAGGAGAATACAGAAACCAGTCTCTCTTTTAAATCTTTGTCTCCTGTACTTCACCTCTGAGACTGGAACAAGGACTGGCTTCTTTCCCTATACTGGGAATTTAAAAAATCCAAAATGCTGTGGTTCAAGGCTGTATGTTTGGATTTTCTTTTTTGTGGTTTGCTGACAGGTTAGGGATGTATTACAAGATGGAATACAAAGCTTTGGGTAGCTGAAAGAAGCCTTTCTCTGTGACTGAAGGGAAAAGACGACTTTCAGGTAAAACCAATAAAAAATCATAAGTAGCACTCCTCCAATATTAAGAAACTACATTTTGAATAGGAAACAGCTGAAAATGCAGAGTTGAAGTTTTAGGGGGTTGCCAGACTTAGAAAAAATTAGGGCAGTTTTCTCTGCCCTTCTTATGGAATGAAGTGGATAGAGGGAAATATCATTCCTTGTGAAGAGAATATCTCCCACGTTTCCTGGGTGCCAAGGATTCAGTGAAGAGTGCTGAAGCACTGCTTGGCTGGATTTCCCTAAGGCTGCTACCCCTATGGCAAGAATTGTTTAACAACTGCAGCTTACAACTGAGTTTATTGAGCTGTTAATTTAATTTATTTTTAATATGGCAAACCAAGCCAACTGCCTTCAGAAGTGATTTTACATCCTCTGCAGCCATCCTTCTGTGCAGCTCAAAAGTTCCAGGGATCAGACAGTGACTCAGGATTCTCAGCTTGATCCATCTGTACCCTGTCAGGGCCTGGCATGTGATGGATCCAAATTTGATGGATATATTCCTGAATTCAGGAGCAGGTGGGAACTGGGGCTCAGCTCTGAGCTCAGTGGGGCTCCTGAACCAACATGCAGAGGGTGTGCAGGTGGAGTCAGTCCCACAGCTGAAGTTCAAGGACGCTAAATGAAAATGCTCTGATCCTTCTCTCCTGTTGGATGCAAAAAGTTTCCTAAGCCCAGCTTTTGAAAAATATAAAGTTGCCTGAAATTGTCCTTTTTCAGTGACCCTTAATCCTTAATAGTTCTTTGAAGGCATCTGATAACTTGTTCTCCTCTTGCAGAAAGATTTTGGATTTGCTATGCAAGGAAGGATGAAGGAGAATGGCACCAGAGAGAGGGTTGTTTCACATACCATATTTAGAATTTGTCTTTGCAATTGATTTCTGCAGAGCTTAAATTTTTCTGAAGAATTCCTTTCTGGTAATTTTCAAGGATTCTTTTCAGTGAACGGAAACATGTTTTGCAGTATAATGTAATTAATGGATATAATAGAGGTTAATAAAATTTTAAAATATTACAGTAACTCTAGTTTACAAAGTAAATGCATAGAACACATGGAAAAAACCCTGAATATACTAGAGTGTTCCTCAGATAGCTCAGTGGCAGGTAGGTAGAAACAGGTAAGAAAGGAAAATAACTCAGTCAACAATTCTGCTTGATTCCAAATGTTTTCAATGGTAAACATTACTTCACATGATATATATGTGTGCTTGTATGCTGGTAAAAATTTTGCAGTATTTCCAATCCTAGAATTGGTCTTCAAACCAAAGCTTTACTTCACTGAATGCCTGAAGGATTGAGAGAATCCAGCCCTGCTCCCATTGAAGTGGGAATTAGTCCCTGTCCTTCAAGAGTTCCCTGGAATAATAATTTCTGTGACTGTGTTCTGTTGTCACTGGAAGTGTGCAGGAAAGGTAATGGGAGAGGGAGGGACTTTGAACGTCCTTAGAATATATCTCTGCATATCATAAATATCTGTTAAATGCTTAGTTTGATCACTAATGACAAACCCATGAAGGGTGTGTCCATACCTTGTTTGCACATATTCTCCTGTTACCTGCTTCATTCCAAAGCCTTACATCTCCTACCTTGTGGCTCTTCATGGTATTGCCCCGAGTGCATTTTCTGGGGGTTATGGACTCTATTTTTAATTTGCTGACACCACTCTTACACTGATTATGTTAATCATATGCACTTTGGTGACCTCTTGCTCTTTTTGCCTTTCTTCCTTTACTTGCAAAGGTCCATTGGGAACACTTAGTCACATCACTTCTTTCAATTTTCCCCTTTGTTCTTTGCCACTTTTTTTTTTTCCTGTTGAAACAGCAGTAAAGTAAATTTTGACAGTTTAGGGCGTGATCTGTCCTATTTTTGGTTTCCAGGGAATTGGGTTTCATGGTTTGATGGTGCTGGCTGGCAATTCTGACCTTGGGATGCAGATGGTTCAATTCTGGTACAATTCCACAGGAGTTTTAGTATGCATAAGTATGCATCAGCTGAGAATCAGACATGGCCTTTTCCTGGGCTTTAAGGTTGACTGCCTTTCCTTATTATGCACCTTTACAGGAAGAGAGAAGGAGAAGATGCAGTGAGCCTGACCTAATCCATTCTTCCACATGGGGAGCGGGGACAGAGAGAAAGAAATGTTCTTAAATTCTTTCCTTTTGCCCACCAAGGATTGAAGCAGTTGTCAGCAGTGACCTTTTGCCAATCCTGTTGTCCATTCACTTTATTAATTACAGCACATTCAAAAACAATTAGGCAAATTAATAGAATAAAAAAAAAAACTTTGAGGCTATCAAAGGCAGTTGGCACTTATCCAAGAAATTGCCTAGCTGTAACTTCAGGAGCTTCTGGAGTGTCCTGGGAAAACACTGTCCAATTCTCCTGCCCTTCCCTGCTTCCATGCCTGAGACTTTTGCAGATGGACAGCCACTGGGACATGTGTGACCACTGCTGCCTGTGGCATGAGAAGGGCATGAGTGAAAATGAATGAGTAATCCTGCTTCTTCTCTTTTTGTAGCTTTTTCTCTTGAGAGTGGCTCAGAGAGTGGCTCAGGATGCACTGCAAGAGGCTCTCTGAATCCCTGCAGTGCCAGACTGTTCCAGGAGGTGCACAGCATGGCCCAGTAAATGGGGTTTTGCTGGTATGGCTCACACCAGTTCATGAGAAAGGGTAAAGAACCCAACCTCAGAGAGTGGGCATCATTCTCTACTCAGTGTGGCTAGAGTAGAAATGTTCAAAATGAGGCTTTCTCTGTGCTCTCACCATCTGCTTGCTGTTGTTACCAGTTTGTACAATGTTTACTTTGGAGCTGCTTCTGTCTACTTAGGATTTGTGAACCACTCACCACTCCTGTAAGATGGGTGAGTATCTACAAACACCAGGATAGAAAACCTCCAGTAATAATGGTGCCAACGTTATATTTGCCAGAGAGAAATGTGCAGTGAAACATCTTTTTGTTAAATGTCTGAGTGGGGCTCTGCTCTGTGGAATGCCTTTGACATGAGTGCTGTGAGCTGGTGTCACTACCTTCTGCTGGCTTTGTAACTTTGGAAAGTGCTTTCTTATCCTCTTACTCTACACTCCTCTCATCTGCACACAGTCCAGACATTTACGGTTTACTGTTCTTAGCAATATTAGGGAAAAAAACTTTTTGCAGCATCTTGAAATGAAAAGCTCTTATGCATTAGGTATAATGGGCACATAGTGCTCTCTGCAAAGTAAACCTCTCAAGTGATAAGGCCTGTCATTTCAGATTGAAGAGAAAATAGCAGGAATCATGAAAGGAATTTGATGGTTTCTATTCCTCCTCCTAAATTAGAGAGTAGGATGACTTTCTGTAAAGTGCTTGAAGTTCTTATTGTCTTAGAGCTGAAGAAACTGGAGTAAATAATCTTGTCATAGGGACTTTTGCTGTTTTTGGTGAAGGATGGATTGTCCTGAGAGCCTATTGAGCAGTCATATAGCCTTAACAATTAGCATGTTCAAGAAGGTGATGTCTTTCCTGTGATCTCATTGATTGACTCTAAGTGAAGGCCAAGACAAAGTGTGTCATGTGTTACCATGTACATAAACCTGTGCCATCACGAAGTTGTTACCTTTCAAACCATGGAATTCTGGCACAACTTGCAGTGAAGTCACCTGCAGAAAAGGCTTCCCTGGCTTGAAGTGTATTTCCAGGAAAAAAGAGAGGTGGCATTGATGTCAGTATCTGGAGCAGTCATTTGTGCAGGAGGGACAGACATATCACTGACTGAGGGCTTGCATGTGTAAGTTTATTACTGATCTTTAATCTTATTCCAGGTTCAAGGGGGAAAAAAAGAAAGATCTTCTAAAGTCATGTTACCCACCCAAGGGACTCTAACTTAGCTATGTCTATTGGTTTTTAGGCATGTTCTAGTTTCTAGTAAATAGTTTAACTTTTTTTCTTCAGGCCCAGCCAGGAGCAGAGACGGATTTTACATATTTTTTTTTCCTTTTAGTAATAGACTCAAGCTGAAAAAACCATGCAATGCTACCTACTTTTAGCAATGCTTCATTTTTATTGAAAGGAAATACTTTGTGAACAGATGGGTGTTTGTTTACATTGTTTAGCATTGCTATGCAACTGGTTTATGGGCTCAGAGGTTATCAAACATTAATTTCTCTTCACGTTCCTTCCAATAAAAAAAGTGATTTTGGACACTCCAGAAATGAAGTGCTACCAGCCTCACTGTATTCTCATGTGCTTTTCAAGGCTGAACGCCTTGCTTTTAATGTGAAGATAAAGAGGACTGTGAATATTAAAAAGTAGCATTACCAGCTAGAGTTAAACATTCAGGATGAGACATTAAGTTAAACCACATGTGAAATGCAGCTGTTTTTACTGAGGCTTTCATCAGTCTGCTGGGAAGATTGGTGGGTTTTAATATGTGGTCTCAAGCAGAGCCAATAGAAATGTGTGGAAAATGTGTGTGAAATCAGTGTGTGTCCATGGGGGGTCTGTGGTGTTGTGTGTAGCATTTTATTTGTGTTAATATGAATAATGGTGGAAATACCTATCTGATCACAAATGCTTTTATTTCCCAGGCATACATAGAAAGAACTGATCAGATAAAAAGATCTGGTAAATCACAGTAACCTGCACCTACATAATAAATCATGTCCTGGTTTGTTTTTTTTGTAGTTTATCAGAACAAGTAGGAAGAGGAAACCATGAACTAAAAATCATCTGCAGAAAAATATCAGACACCTGAGACATGCTGGTCACAAAACCACTGAAGACTGATACTTTTGACTCAAACTCTTAATGCCACTTAACATTTAGGTGCTAAGGATGACTGTGGATCAAAGAGGTGCTGAATTCACAGCTGCTGAAAGAGAAATTGCTGTGCCTGTGAGCAGGGATGAGCAGAGAGATGAAAGCTGATCTATTAACAGGGTATGTTGTATGAATTCATCCACAGGAAAGGTTAAGGGATAGGAAAATCTGCCACAAGGAGAGCCCGACTTTCCTTGGCATGGAGCTAAAGGTACTGGTGATGTTTAGTGGATTTTGCTCACGTGTTTCTGTCAGGACAGTGGCTGGACGTGGTACAGATGTCGTGGCCCTAATTAACTCCATGTGCAGCCAGGATTCTGGAGCCTTGCAGGCAAAGCCTTCATAAAGGTGTGCTAAAGAAAAGCCTTCCTCTGCCTATGCCAGGAGGAGATGTGCTAAGCCTTTCCCAGCTGGAAATCACTCCTGTACCTTGGTGTACAATGATGAGCTACCAAATTTGGTAGCAACAGTAGAGCAGACCCTGACAGGAAGGGAAGACATCTAGATTCACTGAAGTTTTGCCCTTGTGTGTAGACATAATAGGATCTGGTAGACATAAATGACAGCTTTAGGGCAGTTTTACACTTAATACAAAGACAGCTTGGGTAAAGGGAGAGAAATAGGAAACCAAGGGAGGTGGTGAAGCCTTATTAAGTGTGCATTTTTTCTAACCTCTGATAAGTGATAAAAGTAATTCAGACTTTATCAGCTCTCTGTAATTTTCAGAAGTGTGAAAGGAAGTCAAAGTAGCAAAGAGGCAAAGGTTGGTTTTGTAATGACAGTCTTAGAGAGACTAATTTTGTTTGAACACACTTATAACCAAAGAGCAAATGGAGAAGAGGTCAGGGAACAAAAGTCGCTTGACTCCACATAGGAAAGGTTGGGGTGAAGAACTAGAAGGTAAACACAGTTATGACTCCAGCAGGAGAAAGTGTGATTTATTGAAAAAGGCAGGGGAATTGCAGAGTGCATTCTTGGTTTATGCTAATACCTCAGCAAATTTTAGGGGAGCAAAACTCAATGCACCATTAAATAAAAGAGGAGAAGAAAATGTGAAGTGCATCTCAATTTTTAGGGAAGCACTGCATGATAGTAGCAAATTATTATTCTGTGTAACAGGAATACCCACACACATATGTTTTGTGTGTGACCCTCAAAATTATAAGAAACTCAAATAAACAACAACCCACAAACCTATCCTGCTTCTGTTGGAGGACAAGAGTTCTCCTTTGGGTGCAGATGCTGTAATAGTTGTTATAACAGAAGGTCCAAAAGGGGAAAAGATTTCACTGATGATTTTCAAACACAGACTAGAAATGCAATTAGACCAATGCTAGCACAAGCACATGCAATCATTTTGAGGACAAGCAGTTTCACCTACTGAAGATCCTTAAATGTGCATTTGATATGTGAAACTTGTTCAGCCTGGCATGAAGGCTTGCCTAAGGGGATGTGCTGTAACACAGCAGCCAGAAGCTTGGAACTCATGTGAAATCTTCATGTTGGCAACTCTCAAAAGGGGTGCAAACAGACTGATGTCTGCTAACCTCAGAAAATCAGCAGCAACAGTGATGAACAGCATCAAACACAAGCTTTCCATTCCAACAAACATGCTGTGCAAAGACTTAACAAGAACTAAACAGTTTCCTGCAGGGGGCTTTCTAATTCCCATCAAAGTAATCTCCTGAAGGGTAATGGAAAATGAAGGAAGGTTTATTGCTAACTCTGATTTTTTTTTTTCTCCTTCACTCAGTCATGCTTCTGGCAGAAAAATAAGATCAGTTCTAGCAGCTTTCTTTCTGAACCGCACTGCTAGTTATAGCCCTCTTCCCTGATACATGCAGCACTGGAGCACACAGGCCATCCCATTCTGTCTTCCTTTCTTTCTTTTTTGTTCTGTGTAGATTAGTTGTCATTTCTTCATATGGGTCAACAGAAAAAAAAATAAGTTCCATTATGATTACATGCAAACTCCTTTTCAGATAAAATTTCTCTCTTCAAATCTCTCTATGGAGATAATTAAACTGAACTAGAATTGTAAATGGAACTGGGTAAATAACTTGACAGAATTAATGCATTGGGTTGTTTTTGGCTTTTCACTTCTCTTACAAATTCTTCTGGGAATAGACTAATTGTTTACCTCACATGTTTAAACGTGTCTGTTCAGAATCTTCAAGGAAATGTAATGCATTCATCATAAATTCAGTGGACAAATTTTCAGGTTTTCATTGTATTCTTGAAAACATTGTGTATTTATAGCTTTCATATGAACAAACTTGGTTGCTTCTATTCATGTTTCCACAATTTTCAGCAAATATGAGCAGGTATAGAGGGATGGGGGTTGGTCTCCTCCCAGGTAACAAGAGATAGGACTCAAGTTGTGCCAGGAGAGGTTTACGTTGAATATTTGGGAAAAATTCTTCACAGGAGGGCTTGTCAGGCAGTGGAACAAGCTGCCCAGGGCTGTGGTCAAGCTGCTATTCCTGGAGGTGTTTAAAAGATGTGTGGATGTGGCACTTGGGGACGTGGTTTAGTGCTGGCAGCGTTGGGGGAATGGTTGGACTCAGTGATCTTAGAGGTCTTTTCCAACTGAAGCCATTCTGTGAAATACATTCTTATCTTTTGGATCATTCAGGCTTTGACACTGTGAAGTGAATGTGAAGTGAAATCCCTTGGCTGCAATTATAAATGAAGTGTCATGGGGCATGGAACAAGTCACAGGACAGTAAGAAATCTCAAGAAGAGGTTTAGAGTAATTTTGGAGACAGTTCTTATAAAGTTTCCTAATTTTCCGTTGTCTGTGAATTAATATAATAATGGTCAATCAAAAGGTATTTTTATATATCTAAATGTTTTGGCTGTTTGAAAATTAAACTTATTCTTCCTAGTGCCAGCAAGAGATCTGCTGTGATACTCCTAAAATGATAAATTGATAAAAGTCTTAATAGGAGAAAGTCAACAGGAAAAAACCAAAATGAATTAACTTGCCAAGACATGGCTAATACCATTGAGTTTATATATGTTTCATTAAACTGAGACTTGACAGCTTTATGAGGAAACAGTGGGGTTTGCAGTGTATGAAGAACCTGTAATACTGCCAAGGCTGATCAGGTCCTGTGCCATACAGCCTATTTAATAGACAAATATTTGTACAGTGAAAATGTCATTTTAAATGACTGGTTTAATAATCCTTTAAGCTTTTAAATGATCTGCAAACATTGGAAATTCTACCCTGTTGTTTAAGATCTAGCGGAACATTAGATAAACAAAAGAAATTTTTAAAAAACTGGTCCCTAAATTAGGGCTTTTTTGATGACTTCTGCTGCTTCTTTTGCTCACCCTGTTTCTACCATGTTTGTTGGGGGACAAAGCTGGAATTGACTTGCTATCTGTTCTCTCTGTTGCTGATCCAACTTGTTTCCTACATGCACATTCAGTTTGTAAGTTGTTAACTCGGATCCACATTTGTGCTTAGGCTGAGTATAAATATCTTCATGCACAAACTTGACTGACTGAAAAAAAGTAATAGCAATGGGTAAAATCAAGGCTATTTTTCATAGTATTTTCTTTTCTCATTGCCACCTGCAATGTGAAGAACACTATAAGCTCCTATTTATGCAGTGACAAGTTAGTGAGTCCATCAGGACTTGTCTGTAAGTTGATCAGCTATCTGTGATGATCAGAATGATGCAAGGATGATTCTTGCAATGTGTATATCCCACTGCAACCTCTTAACCGGGCTGATTTAGTGTGAAGAACGCTGGCTATGAATAGCAAATGCATCAGGCTATTCACTTAAGAGTTGGACTTAATAGTCCTTGTGTGTGCCTTCCAACTCAGAATATTCTGTGATCTGACTATAGCAATTAAAGGAGGTTAACAAGGAAATCTAGTTCATTTGACTGCATTTCTTAAAGCTGAAATCAGTTTCAGATTCCCTCTTGTTCTAGCTGCTGTATAAAGCACAGCTTCAATTTTCCTTAACAGAACTGGGGCTGAGACCTTTCATTTGATTCTTCTCCTTTTTCATCTTTTCTTCTTCTATGATCCATGGCCTTATCTTGCTTTTTTGCCTTTCTTCTTCAGTGGCCAGTTTGATCTTGGAAAGAAAGAGAGATCACAACATAAAGCATAGTGCTTATTTGAGAATGCAGATCTGAAAAGGCTGATAGTGAGCTAGAGCAATAGAGGAGCAAAGCCAAAACATTCCAAGAAAGAAAAGGTTCAAGATATGACAAACAGGAAAAACACAGACACAGATGCACAAAAATAAATACAGCACACATTTTCCTCTCTCATACATGTATTTAGCAGAGAAGTGTGCTAATTGGAAAGTAAACCCATGGGGGATCCCAGGTCAGAACTACAATTTAATAGGAAAATTAAAATAAAATGTGGTAGTACAAAATCATCGACAGAGTCAGAATCCAACCTGACACCCTGTCAGTCAGTCAGGGTGTTGGTGCAGTCTCATTAAATGCTGTCTGCATCCTCCTGCCGTGACAGCTGTGGTTCAGTTGAAGCAGTGATCCTGTAGAAGGGTGAAGTTTTCCTCTGAAGGTCCAGTGGTGGTGTAAATGGGCCTGGTCTTCCTCTGGGAATCCAGTGGGAAAAGGCTGCTCTGGTGTTCCAAATCTCAGATTTTATCTAAGTAGGAAATGCTTGGCTCCTCTCCCTGAGTGGAGCATCTTCCTATGGGATGATGGAATTTTATCAGGCATGCCCTGGGACTCAATGGCCCATTAACAGGAGATATCTCCTGGAGGGAGGATGGGCTGTGGAAAAGGTAAAGAACACTGCCCCAGCTGGTTTAACAGGTGGCCCATTAGCAGAGGATATCCCCCCAGAGGTATGAGGGATGGGTCATGGAAGAGATAAAGAACACTGTTCCACCTGGTTTCAACAGATGGTGATAGAATACATACTGGTGGTTGCATCTTGCATTGCAACCTAAGACAAGAATTTAGAACATAACAGGCAATTTAGTATTTATCACAAATATAATGAGCATTAAATGGTTACATAAATAATAGCCAAGCTGCCCAGAATATGATTAAAAATAGTATATCAGTAGATGTATGTTTCCCTTGGACTGTGTATTTAAAAAAAAGCTAAAGTTAAAAAATTCTCAAAATGAAATTTGCATATGACAAAGCAATATTTGGAAGTGTGACTGATCAGATTCAGGGACAGATGCCTTCCATAGCATTTTAACTCTAATTGCAGCACAGCAATGTGTCAGGACCGGGCAAAGAATTTACTGGGGTGAGAAGCAGGAAGGAAAAAAAGTCCTGAAAATTGCATTAATGGAAACAGCAGGCAGGTGGCAATAACCAAATAGCTTTAATTGTCCAAGGAGCTCATGGGAATCAATTTGCTGTGATTATTACCCACATGGTGTAAGGAAGAAATAGCAAATTAAATACAATGACACAAATGGTAGTAAACTATGCCATAGATTCCCATAGCAAGCTTACAGCAGATTTGTCCTCAAGGACATGCTGTTTTAGGTAATTTTCTCCTGGAGAAAACAGTGTAGATGCCAGTCAGACAGTGAAACACAGTTATCATTAGTGCACACATGCAGCCTGCCTTGTAAACCAGATGTATTTCAGTTTTTTGTAGGCTGCAAAACTGTCATACCCACAGGATATAGGATTGATTTCTCCCTTAGAGCTACCTTGACATTGTTTAGTAGCTTATGCTGAAACAGAACGTTGCTATTAACTTCACTTCTTGTCTATACAAACCACACTGAGAAGCCACCCTAAGCACCTATCTCAGACTTACTTTACAGATTGATAGCTTTTGAATGGCAGAAAATTGTTGGCATTAGGAAAAAAAAAACCCTCTAAAATGTAACTGAGACCTACTAAGATTTTAAGAGAAGACTCATTCAGAGCAGCTGGTATCCAGCCAACTAATTTTATTCACAGAGGACTTTTGCAATGCACATTCAAGCTTTTGGCTTGGCCATTTACATGAGAGGGATTTACCTGACTGAACACAGCCATTGGAGATGCCTCAAACTCTCTCATTTGGGCACAGATCTTCTTCCAGGCCTGCAGTTCTGTCATAGCTGCAGAAGAGATGGCCCATACTGAGATGTTTGAAATGGCACTGGAGTCCCCTAATTAGGCAGCTGGATGCTGTCTCAGCCTTGTACACCCCAGTGCTGCATGGATGCCCAGTCCATGCACTGTTGCTGCCTGCAGCAGGCCAGGGATGAATCTCCCAGAGCATTTGCTGTTGTCACTGCTCAGGCTGTGTAAAGAGATGCCCTTTGGTAAAGGAGGGGCTGGCTTCCCAGGGCAAAAAATGAACTATTTGCTGGGGACATAAGAGACTCTGGGGTTTGAATTCCTGCTCTGAATCAGGCAGGCTGGGTCTGAGCTGGAATCTTCCACATCCTCAGGAAGTGCCTTAATCATTAGGCCTTCAGCTAATCACAGATGCTGAGTTAATTTGTGCCAGACCTTAATTATTTGAAAGCAATGTATTTCTGCAGAGAAGCTTTGATTTTTAAAGAAATGACATTTCTAAAGTAAAAAATCATTTTAAATCAAAGAATTCTAACTAATTAGAACATTGATTGGTATGGGTCTCTCAGACAGGATATTCCTTCTTCTTTCAAAGGGGAGCATTCAGGAAACAAGGACAGAGTTTTGTCTTTGGAAGAAAAGAGTATTGATGACTGGATCTCTGCTACTCAAGAGGGAAACTTATTTTAAAATAAATCAGAATGGCTGAGATGTCCACCTAGAAATTCCCATGCTGCATGATCAGGCTAATTCCACAAGTGAGCTTTGGGTGTTTAGCTGTGCCAGATGCCAGGTGTGCTGATTCCAAATCACTGCCTGTTTGCTGCTTTCTTTTCCTGCACTTCCCCACATTTTCCACAGGGTAATAACTGGATGTATTCTAGTGAAGCATCTGTACAATAACCTTCCACAGAGGACTCAGATGATGATGCAAAATCTGCACAGTCAATTTAAAATCAATCCTACTTTATATCTGCAAAGCATTAATTGGTATCTGTACAATACACATATTATTCAGTTTGTTGGACAAGGTCTAGCAGACAAACTAAAAAGCATACCTTTAACTAAACTCTAATCTTTAGAGTAATGGGATCAATTCAGAGATCTGGCTCAGCATATAGATTTTGAAAACTTCCTTTAGAGTCTGCACTCAGAGCATATTTAGACATTTTAATTGTATTATAGTTTTGATTTATGGCACAATTAAAAAGTGCACAGTAGTTCAGAAAATAAATTTCATATAACAAATATCTCAAGTCATTAATGTAACTCTCATCCCTCCCCCTTTTTTATAGAAAACCAAAACAAAAGGAAAGAAATACTTTCCTTTCTCTGTTTCAATACCCTTTAGAATCATCAGAAGCTAAACAAGTCCAGTGATGAGAATTCTCTTAGAAAACCTTTGCATTAATTTCCTGCACTACATAAACAATTTTTCATTACAGCTACTACCTCTGGGAATGCTATAGCATTCCTTAATAAGCAATAGTGTGGGATTTACAGAATATATAGCAAAGAATTTAGAAAGGAAGTGCTTGAATCATATGTAAATTCACTTATTGTGTATACCTTAGCAATTGTACAAACAATGACAGGTTCCTACTTACAAGCAGCAGGTGATATCTTACTGTATGCTAATAATAATTAAGGCACAAATAGCCTTTTCTATGCTTGTGTCTAGAAATACCTTGTGTTGTGATAGGAAAATTACAATTTGGAATTGAATTAAATTCTTTGTGTTTCACAATTGCTTGTTCTGAAAAGAGTACAGAATTTAGGGGATGATTATTGAAATTTAATGAAATAGTACTGTGAGCACTGTGAGCAGATGTGTTTGTGTATGTGTGTCTGATATTCAGATTATCACAATAACAGCCAAAAATTATTTTCAGTGATAAAACTTCCTTGTAAAATCCTTTAAAAATGTTTTAAGCATAATGTTGTCATGGCTGGTAATGGAACAACCTTTGAGAAATTGGTAATTCCTTTAAAACTGCTCATATTTTCAAAAACAAGCTTAAACAGCCTTAAACAAAAGTAAACTGCAGCTGATGCCAGCATTGAGTATTTTGTGCTGTACAGTATTTATTTAAAATCATTGGCAGCACTCTATTTTTAAATCTATATTTGCACGTCATGATTCTGTTCAGGGAAAGGAAAATTTAACTATGTAGCATTTAGCAATCAATTATGAAGTGTCTCATGTAATAAATATAGCATGTAATGGTGCTGTTTATGCTGGTAAAACACTTATGCTTTATATATGTGTATATAAAATCATAACAGTAATCATGTCAATATAAATCAAAAGTAAAGCAATGCTATGCATGAAGGACAGATGCAATTCAGACAAGAATCTTTTGATAAAGTAGTGTGGAAAACATGAGCTGAGATAATTAGAAATGTGCATTCTTAGGAAATAATAAGAAATACATCTCATATTAACTGAGACTCACTGCTGCACAAAGCAGTGAGAATGGATTTGCTTGGTAATGTTGCAATGGAACTGGTTTATCCAGCTGGGCTGCATGCAGGTCCAGCCCAGTGCCAGCTGAGCAGCGTGGCACATAAATCCAGCTCTGTGTGTGACATGGTGGGATGAATGTCCAACCTCAGCCCTCTAACCCTGGCAGACTAGGGTACCAGATCTAGGGATATTTAGTGCCTAATTAAAGAAACCAACTGTGCCATTGGACACAGTGTCAGTGTGGGGCTGTGAGGGTGCCTGAGAGAATTCACTCTTGAGAACTTGGGTGCTGAGTGTTAAATTAATTCATTATTTTTCACAAATGTAATTTTGTTCATAAATGGTAAGGAGAAAAATAGAAATGCCAAGCCCTGACAAGACTGCAGAAGGAATTTTCATCTTTACATCTTTATTTGCTTCTTTCAGTAAAACTTAGCTGGGAATGCTTGGAAGAAGATTAGACATAGCTAACTTTTGATTATTGTGTTTATATACTAACAAAAAGCCTTCTCCTGTGTTTTGTTCATCCCATTCATATCTCAGATGGCTCTTGAAGAATCAAACATTCTCATAAAAAAGTGCTGCTTGTAGCTGGGACTTCAATGTGGAGCATCTTTGATTTGAATAAAATCACATTTAGGAATTGTTTGTCTCATTATGACTGGAATGTGGATATTTATCCTAAGAAGAGGCATGACAGAAGGAAGACGTGTTTGGATTCAGAAATACAGCCCTCTAGTGAGATGGAAAGGTGTGCTCCACTGTGTGAGCCTGTTTGCCTGAGGTATGTGTTTCTGCAAACCCGCAAGCCTAAAATGTGTCACCTAAGAAATATTACACTCTGGGTGCAGGAGGTCTGGCAAGCAGTGCCTGAAGTAAATTGAGACTCTTAATTCTTCCCAGTACGTACAGATAACAATAATTTTCATTCTGTAAAAGGCATGGTAGCCTACAGCTCTAGGAACTAAGCCTGATATTATTGATATCTGGTGTAACTTTGAAAAATATTCTACTCAGAAATCCATTCTGGAGGGAAGAATGTAAATATTGAACACTTGTTTCACACCCATGCTCACATCTTTGGAGGATTTTTACTAATAAACATGCTTACAAGATTTTTATTTTATAGGAAATAACCTGTTTCCATTTATAATTTCAAGGAATTAAAAATAATAATTACCTTTTCTTGTGATCATTTCCACTAAAGTTTGCTGAGATAAATAGGGAATTTTGACAGTGAGCATCCAGAGTGGCTCTAGTTTTTATTGAGATGGAGTCTTCACTAAAAACAGGAGCTCTGTAATCCTTAACTGCTATTTATAATTCATGTTGAAATAAAGAAAGGAAATAAATGTAGAAATTATGATGCAAATATTTTTTTCCAGAAATTTTAGCAGACTTTTGAAATAATATTGGCATAGACACTCAGAAATTCAGATTCTCTATGTCATACATACATACAAATCCTGCATTTGTTCTCCTTTTAGTAAAGGGCTGAAGATTTATCATGAGGAAATGCTTGAGTAATTGGGAGAACTTCCAAAATATCTTGCAAGGTATCTTTGAGGGGTTTTTTTTTGTTTGTTTTTGTTTGTTTGTTTGGTTGGTTTATTTTTTGTTTTGGTAATCATGAATAGAAAATTAGCTTGGCTTAACAATCTGAATTTTTTCCAAAAAAAGGAAAAAATCAACCTTAATATCTAGATGATACATATATTTAATTACAGCATTAATAATAACAGTAGGTAGAAGCATAAAAATTGCTTCAATTAAAGAATTTTGAAATGTTGTTATATCTTACTTTGGTGGTTATATTTTTCTCATTTTTGCTGGATGCAGCAGTGAGCAACAGAGATGGATAGATTGTGCTTATTGCCTGGGCTGATGTTTGTTATATCAGCTCTAATGCATTTCCACAGAGCAACCTGTGATCGAGTATAATTTTAATATAAATGCATTATAGGAATTGAAGGGCACTTACAGATCTCAATTACTGCTGGGAACTGAGGGTAAAACCAGTCCAACTCCAAGTCCTTTGAAGCTGAAGTCAGACGAAAGAGATTTATAGCAAAACATTTTTATTTTGTTTGTAGTAATGCATGTTTGAATTCCACTTAGCTGTAGTAGTGGTTTAGAATTTGGAAACCAGTAGCTAGGTAAAGAAACACAAATTATTGCCCAGGGATAAGAGAGCAGAAAGAATTAATCTATTTGATATTTTCTTTGGCAACAGTAAAGAATGCAACCCTTTAATAAAGAAAATTCTTTTATTCTAAGAAACTAAGTTTTATTCTGTTGCACGTAGAAAAACTGCTGAGCTGAGAGCTGTTTGCTTGTGCTGTATACTGAGCATAAAAGGTAGTAAAAATATTTTTCTAAGATTTTTCTTTTTTAGTATGTCTTTCTAACAATAGAAAATTTTATAGGTTTTTCTACTATTATTAAATTCCAAAACTACTTATGAGCAAGAATTGGATAAAAGTACTTTACCTAAAATGTAAAAGCTTTCCAAAGTTTCTAATGATAAAATGACAATTAAAGATGAAATAATAAAGGGGAAATGCAGGTTACAGATTTGTCAATGTTCTTTTCCGTGTTGTTACTGGCAAAAGAATTGACATTCCACTGCTGCATCTAACAGACTATTTGGGAAGAACACTATTTGACAAATACCTTAATATTTTATGGGAACACTTATGTCTGTAAAGCAGTGCAAGGAAATCACCCGTGATCTTTTTCACTGCCAGTACCCATCTCTGCCAGAGGAAGGGAGCAGGTGACTTGGTTGGTGTGTACAACTGATAGTGCAATTAACAGTAACCACTTTATTGTGCTGTAAAAGCCATGTATATCCTTTCAGGATATGCTCCCCAAGGTTTTAAAACCTGTTCATATGAGAAATATGCATTTCCTGTAAGAATAGTTAAAATGTCACTTCTTTAAAATCCTAAAACCTTCATTGTTGGAAAAAAACACACTGAAACCCATTGGGAAGCTGGCAATATTTAATCACTAGAGGGAAAGGCTCCTATTTCTAGCTCTGCAGAGTGACATAATACTGTTTTTTAAACCCAGCAGTCAATCTTTTGGGTTCAGCATTTGGGGCCAATGCAGCCTGGGGAGAGAAAGGCTGAAACAGAGAGGTTGGTGAGGAGGAGGAAACCTCTTAAAGTGGCAAAGTAAATTTAAGCATCTTGCTGCTCTTGGATGTTTGACATGTTCAAAATACTTCTGGCAGAAATGGATTGTTAGGTAGGATGCAAAGTCAAAAGGGTCTGGTAAGTACAATTCAATGTCTGTCTCTGATTTTTATTGCAGGGGTAGAATTTCCATGTAGTTCTTTTCAGAGGACTGTGATTGTGCACTGCCATCTGAGAGTATTTCTGCTGTGAGTTCCCCCTGGACCGTGGGGATAGGACAGTGCTCTGGCCTGGACTGGGGCTGGATGTCCTGCCAGCATCTCTGTGTAAGTTCCTGTAAAGTGTGGCTGCTTTGTGTTGGGTTACTGTGGTGCTGCCCAAAGAGTCAGGGTAGGAAGAATGGCCTCAAAGCCAAGTATGAAACCTGTTCTGTGTTTCTGACTTTCTGCATTAATGTCCCTTTCTGCTTCTACACCTGTGCTTATTTCTCCTTCCATGATTGTGCCAGTGTTCAGATGTCCTTTGATATTCACATTGCTGTGCTTTCAAAGCTTTGCTTCATTTCTCATTATTTCCTATGGTAGACCAAGTCATTGAAATAGAATGTTGGATTAAAAATATTTTTTTAATTAAATTATAAATATGGTGCCAAATGAAGCAATGTATTTAATGTCTAATCAAACAAAACATTTCCTTCAGTATTACTTTTGTTATTCACTGTGGTGAAAATATCCCCCGAAGAAAAACCCAAATAATGTTGGCAACATAGTATTTTAAAATTTTTAAAATTGTTTTTGGCTTATCCAACAAGCCCCAAAGTACTAATTATCCAGTCACCAGCCTTCTGTTTACTATCTGATGCCAGGGTTCAGTCCTTTTTTAAAAAGCTTAATTTAAAAGAAGTGCAACAAAGAAGAACAAATAGACTGTCTCATACATGAAGGGTAGTTATGATTCTTTGACTTACTTGGAGAAAAAAAAAAGACAAATCTCTGCCACTTGCTCTGGCCTTGCAGCCTTTGTGAGTTATGGATCTTTCATAACCAGGGAAGGAACTTAGCACTCACCCTTCATGGGTGAAACAGCCTATTCATATTCAGGAACTGGTAGCAAACAATTATAAATGGATTTAAAGAGATGCCAAGATTATAGGCTGGAAATATCAATTATTATAAACTGGTTTAATTCTTTCCTTCCCCTCTGCTTGTATTTCATATACAGGATCTAGCAGTGACAACTGGATGCTTAATATTGACTAGAGCGCTGGAATCATTCACAGATATAGCATTACCTTAAAAATAAAGCTAAAAAGAAACAAAACTTCCTAAATTCTTCCCTGAGATGAAGCAGACAATAGTCACGATAGTGCATTTCAGCTGCATTTCAACCCTGAATATGACCACAGGTCACAGGGCTGCAGTCTGTGCAAGGTGCCTTGGAGCAGGTTGTCTGTGGTTGGAGATGTTTGGTGGTGTCTGAATTGCCCTGGGCTTTACTGGCACTGCAATTTGTGCTTCTCTGTCCTCCCTGCTCTGTTGCCATATTTGTGGGAACTTGAGGATGATGAGACAAAGATGTCACTACAACTGACCATAAAAACGTGACGTCCCATCTGTCACTGACAGCATCCTCTTCAGGCTCCACTTTCCCCAAGAACTCCTTCTGAGGGGTCAACTCTTCCTGGCCAGGATTCTTCCTGTGCAAATGAGGAGCAGAGAATGCAGCCTGGGTTCTCCTGAGTCAGCTTCAGGCCCTCAACTGAGCCCTGCTCACAGTCTCTGGAGAGAGATAAATACTCTGCTCTTTTTGCTGATTAGGATCCTAACTTAGATGTCTCTATTAGCTGTCTACAGTCACTAGGAATGAATCTGCCCATGCAAAATTTGTCATCTTAAATTCAAATATAAAGAAGGATGGCCTGAAAGTAGAATTTTTAGCTGGGGATAATTAAAATTCAAATGGCACCTGCATGGAGTAGATTAGAGTCAACCTGTCATCTTTCTCAAGTGCTCACATAAGAGAACATCATTACTAGGGCACCAAGTAAAATAGCCTGAGGCTTCTTTAGGATACATTTTGCAGAAGTGCTGTGTAAGAATGAGAACAGATGGAATCCAGGGGATGTGAGCTGCGTTAGGCATCAGTAACAATGTAATTGCTGCCTCTAGAGAAGGGAAAGCAAAGGACAACAGTCTGGGAATGGAAAGAAAATTTGCCAGGAGCTGAAATAGTGGCAAAGTTGTTTCTGTCAGGATGTTAAAAGGCATACCTGGAATAGTACCATCCCATTTCTGCAAATTTACAGGTAATACATTCTGCAAATTACATTCTGCTATAGATTAGGAGTAAAAAAATACTTCTTTTTCCTGCTCCACTTCCTCTTCCTCACTGTGGGATTAAAAATGCTAAGAGGAGGATCAGAAGAAGAAAGATGAGGAGCTGTTGCTTGACTCTTTAACCCTGTCTGAAAACCCCATGGTGCAATATGACTATTCTTGCAAAAAACCACAAATTGATTTCTGGCAACAAAGAGTGGATAATAACCCTGCAAAAGTGAGTTCTCCCTAAATACCCAGTTGTACTAGCAGTGAAGTAAATCCATTTGTTTCAGTGGTGCAACACTTCCACTACAGAAGAACATTGTGACTACTGAAGCTCTCTAGACCTGAGGTTTGTCTGATTCTCAGCAGGGAAGGAAGCCTAAAGGGTCTCTTTCAGCAACTGAAAGCTTTGAAAGAGCGGCTGGCAGGTCCGTGAGCTTCTTGATGACTGTTTTGCTTGATATTTCAAGGGGTAACTTTTGTGTACTAGAAAGCTTTTGGCTTGCTTTAGAATTTAGCCCTTTATAATCTGTTGAAACAATAGTATGCATCTCCTCTGTGTCTTGTGTTTGCACATGTATACATATATTTGTATTTATACGAATCCATATGAGTACATTGGCAAGTATGCATAAATATATATACACACATATCTGCATATGTTTTTATGCAGCATATTTGTCCTATCTATAGGTACACCTATATCAACCTGTTTAATTTTACTTTTCAATTCTCTTCTCTTTTTCTGCATCCTGGAGCAGACCACCTACATATGTGTTTGAAATGGCTTTCAGTCAGTTGTCACTACAGCACAAGGTGGTAGAAGTGCACTCTTATTAATGGGTTTAAACCACTGTCTTTGTTATGCTCCTGGGCCTAATTCTTGGCAACAGCAAATTGCTGAAACTCTGCTAAATTGTTCATTGACTTTCCTGAAGCATTTTACGTGCTCTGAGGGCTGGCTCTGTGAGAGTCAGCATGGACAGGCAGCCGGGACAGCTCCAGCCCCAAGGCTAAAACACAGACAGTGAAAGTATTTCTGTCACCTCACTGAATGGGGGATCCCAGAGCAGCACCCAGGAGATGGAGAGACACAGCAAGGACAGGAAGGTACCATTCCACTTGGCCATGCTGGAGGTCACTGCTCTTCACACTGATTTAGCAAGGGTCACTCCCAGCTGCAAGGGCAATGAATGTATTTTATAATCCTCATCTCCAATCTTCTGCTTTTAACACATCCCTCCCAACAGGCTAAAAGACTTGTGGCTGTAAGGACGAACTAGAACACACAAAAATCCACAAGGCATGTCTGGTTACTGAAACAGCAGAAAGGTTTTTGGTCCTTTTGTCTCCTTTTTCAGCCATTACTGAGTGAAGCTCTCAAAGCAGGTTCCATTCACCTACCTTTCTCCCATGCTACATGGAAATGCTGTCACAAAAATCAGGTGAGCCTCTTCCAGCCAACACTTCTGGGGGCAGTTCAGAAATAACATGGGAGTAGGATATACAGTTCAGTCACTATAGCAGAAAAATTCAGCGTTTGATTTTCTGCTGAAAAAAGATAAGGAATCCAGGAGAACTATCTTCCTGCAAATGACATAAAGCAAATGAAATTTCATTCTCTCCTGGGAATGACTTAAGCTTGTTCATACTTGGTGAGCTTCAACCAAAGGTGGCACTAGGGGATCACAAGTAAGTCTTTAAATACACCACTGTGATCTTCATTCTCTTTCTGTCCTTTTGTTCTCAACTCCTTCTCCTCCAGATTTTTCAGGTGATATTTTCTAAAAATGGAGAAGCCTTCTAACTAACACTGGCTGGAGATACAGAGGTAGGAAGGTGAGGAGGATGGAAAGCTGATGGTAATCTCTCTTCTTTTAATACTGAAGGAAAATCTGCTTATTATCTGTGTATTACCTGTGCAGGATAGTGTTAATTCTGTAAAGAAATGTGGATTGAATTCCAGTTTTAAAAATCAATCAGAAATTAGATCTGTTCAGATATATTAATGTCTCCTTCTCTACCTCATATTTGCCAAACTCTAAATTGCCCCAGTCCTCTTGTGCTCCAACTCCATGTGTATTGTTGAGATTTTGGAAAACACTTCATTTTCACAGGTGGGCTTTGACAGCTGACCATGCCTGCATCTTTGGAAAGTTCCTTCGAATCCTTTCTGCTTATCTGTCTTTCAGCTGGGACAGAACTCTGGAAACAAGGTATAGGCTGCTGCTGCTGCAAACTCTTGTGGGAGCTGCTAAACTTCTAATCTTCCTGTAAAATCAACCTGGCAATGGAATGTGATGCTGCAGTCTGCTTAAATAGAGTGTGTTTCCTGTGGGGTTGTAAGGAAGTCACTCCTGTTTCTGCTCCAGTTCCCTGTCTGAGCAATAACTCTTCCTCCTCCATGAGCTGCTGGGACAGTAAATCAATTCTCTTCCATGCTGTGGATCTGGGTGACACATACATTTCCAGATATTCCTTTGAGTCTGCCCCAAATCCTTGTGGGGTTGTCATCTTCTGCTGTTAAGCAGGGCCTGTTGCTGCCTGCCCAGTGAAGGTTTTAAAGGAAACAGGGCTGAGCAAAACACCCAAACTGTTTCAGATCAGCTTTGCCTTGTGTTTCTCTGGGCACACCTGACCTTCTTAGGTCTCTAGGTTTTAATCCTGTTCCTGACACAGATCTGAATGAAGCCATCACCTTTAATTTTTACAACAGTTTCATACTTCAGGATAACACATCTGATATTTCAAAAGGACTATGAAATCAATTGGTCTTGGATACTTTGGGGCTGTTGGGGGACTCAGTGAAGAAATATTTGTGTCTTTTGATGAGTAATGTTGATCCAGAATAACTCTGCCTCAGGTTTCCTAAGAGCAAAAGAGAGGGAATTTTATTTACCTATCTATAGGAAAGCTGTGACTAAAAAACATAGGTGAAGTGCTACTAATTTTAATCCGTATTAGATGTATGTTGCAGACTAGTATCATATTAAAAAAACTGACCAATTAGATTGAATCAAGAATCATGTCTTGTCTTATTAAACAGTACAAAATCACCTTCATATGTCACCCTCTTTCAGTACTGTCCCTCTCCTTTTGGTTTAATTTCTGTCCTTGAATGTAAGGTCACAGGTAAGGTGAGTGCTGCTTGCATCAGAGCACAGCAGCCTGCCTTGTACCGTGTACCAGCAGGGAGGTGAGGACACAGATTCATTAATAGCTTGGTGTGTCATCTTGAGCTTTGACAAATAGTTCTTTTGAGCTGCATTTCATTGTGCAACTACATAAAAATGCATCATTAAATTTTTAAATAGGGTAAAGTGTTCTCCAGCTAAAGTGGTGTCTGTGCTTCCAGCATCCACCCAGGATTCTGCTCACTACAGTCCCTATTTCTGTGAAGAATTCATAGGCACAAAGGGTTAATAAATTGCAAATGAAATGGTGACTGCATCTGTTAAAAAATACATCACATTATATTTCTGTGTCCACAGTAGGGTTCTAGAGCTGCTTGTGCATTGCCAAAACCTTCCAGAAATGCAGGCAGTGTGAGCTGAGGTTCTGATAGACTGGGTATCACACTGGGGGGGAAGAAGCCAGCTCTCCAAACCAGAGAGGTTTCCATGCTCTCCATGGAAAATTTGGGTTCCCCGCGCTCCCCGCACAGCTCTTTATTTGTTTAAAGCATTTGTGCGGTATGTGTGAGCTCTCCAAGTGAAGCCCTGCCCCCTGCCGTGTGCTAATGACACGTTTAAATCACTCCCATGTGCTGTTCCCTACTCTGCTTGCACAGTAATCACACACTGCTAGTGCCAGGAGCCTGACAGAGGCTCAGGAAAGCAAAGAGTGTATTAAAACCCGACCTTGAATCTTAGTCCTGGGTCTGACACCCATCATTTTGTCTTTGCTGTCTCAGAGACAGCAGAGACTGAATGTCAAAGTGCTTCTTGGTGTGTATTGGTGTGGATTTTTCTGAGGGAAATAGTGTTCAGAGAGAGTGAAGAGACCATTTTGTTGTCTAAATGGTCAGATGCAGGCCTTCTTGAGGGTGGAGAACAGTGCTGTGACCTCCCTGCTGCCAGGAGAAGGCTTCTGGCAGACAGAAATTCTAAAAGTCTCTGAGAGTGAAGGGGTCAGGACAGTTGTCACACCCTCTATATCCCATTTGGGTGGATATTGGAGACAGAAATCCCAATTAATCTTGTTTTCTTCGAAAAATTAATGAAACAGGGTAACATTTTCTGAGGGTACACATGGGTCTGCAGTTGACCAGGAGATAAAACTTAAAGGCAGTGTGCTTGTTACTGCAAACTTTTCTGAAAGTGTGTGTTATCCATCCCTCATAAGTTTTTTAGTCCATCAGATATTTAAAGAACACCTATGTACTTCTGGAATACCTTTCTCCCCTTTATGTCCTATGCTATTCTTTTTTTGGTTTATATGGTGGTATTAGACAGATATTTTCAGATCCCTTTCAAGAGCCGCTGTTGATGCACCAGGATCTTCTGATCCAAAGCCCTCTGAAGTCAATCAGCTGAAACTTTCTGAGAGCTCAGTGGTCTTTGGGTAAGGCCCCAAGGTAGCAAAGGACAGAGCTTGAGAAGTGCTTGGATTTCAAGATGAAGTTGTCCTTACAAACAACTCTTTAGGGCACATGCTTCTTCAGAAGTAAACCTTCACTGTGACATAAGACAGGTTCAGTGTTGGTAATAGTACAGGGATTTTTTTGTATAACGTCCATTCCTTTTACATCCTGAGTTTTCTGGAACTCTTCCACTCCATAGTACAAAGGCAAAGACAGAAAGGAGAAAGTTCTCCATTGGGTGAGCTTCTGAATTTATTAATCTTGTTCACCATGTATCTTCAGGTTTTTTAGGTACTATTGCCTTTACAAAGTTAGTGCTCTAAATTTCAGGGCTGTGGTCAGCTACCAGGGTATAATGATGGAGTTTCTGCTCTCTGGTACCAAGGACTTTAAATGACTTAGATTAAGGGGGAAGTGAGGGAGCAGTGCACGATGGGACCTAACTGGCAGAGGGAAAGCAAAATGTTTAACTCAACAGTGTGGATCTCATATCTTAATATTTTTAAATTTTTCACTCAGATTTTTTGGATGTTTACCAGTTTTGTGTTATCATGTTCCCACCATGTAATTGCATGTGCAGTATTATAATGAAATGTTTCCAGGCTTGCTCTCTAGAGCACTTGTATAGACTGTGTGAACAATAGAGTTCATGCTTGAATACTCATTCAAGACTACAAGAATTCCTCCCTAAACACTGGACATTGCATAACTCCTAGAAAAGTGAAGAAAGAGGATTATAGAAATCACTCATATTAATATGTTTAAGAACATTAATGAATGCAGAGGATTTTGTTTTAGCTTCTCTGTTTAAAAAAAGGTAATAAATAAATACAAAGATATACCCAAACCCAAGAACAACAACAACAAACCCCCAAACATGAAAGTTTTCATGGGGACATGTTCAGCTGGAGGAAATATTCAAGTCTAAAAGTTTTTGATGTCCAAAAGAAGAGAGAAATATCTAGTAAAAATCACTAAGACCACTCTAGAATATCTGGTAAGTCAAGATATTCTTCCAAGTGGTGTTGTGAAATATGTTTCTCCAAATCTTCATTTTTAATGTGGAAAAATATTAACTTTGACCTTTACATGTCAGGTGAGTTCCATCGCCAACATGCTATGGGGGAAGAGCTGTTTCTTGTGGAGCTTTTTGGGTTACTATAAATTATTTAAATGTGAAGGGGACAGACCATGGCTCCTTCTATAACCACTTAGCTGTAGGCCTTCTTAGATATGGAAATATTCAAATGAGGACTCCTTCTTTGCTCTCAGGAATCATTTGCAATTCAGGAATGCATTCCTGGGAATATCTTTGAATCATTTCATATTTCATACCAAAGTAGGATGAAAATATTTTTGAAATATGAGCATTCTTGCTAGTGTGAAACCTTTGCCTGATCACCCCTACTTTCCAAGGAATTCTGTTTTTTACTCCTTGACTCAGTACCAGATGAGAATTAAAAAATAAAAACCAACCTACACCATACAAAGCTGTATTAAGCCAGAATAAGACTGCTAGAGATCATCCAACACTTGAGACCAGTAAGTAAATAAACCTTAGACAGCTCCCACTGCCTTTGAGAATGGGCTTCTGAGGCACATGGGGCTGGGACAAGAGATAGTTTCTCTCTTTTTACAATTCGATGGGCTTTTACCATACACAGAGTGGTAAATGCAGAATATCCTCAGCCCCTGACTTTTCACACTCCACAGGACTCTGTCTTTCCTAACTTCAGGTCAACTTCAAACTCTAGTTGCTAAAGAGAAGCTCAAGCCACTGCCTGGCATTTGTAGGATGGTGATACAGCTAAATCATGGCTCAGTTTTGTAGTCTTTGGGGTAAAACTTGTGCCTTTGTGTGATGTCAGGCAATGGTTACTGTCTCATTAATATTCATTCTAGACAAAATGCCAGCTGATTTTCCTGAGACAAAGGCTACAGTCAAACCTCAAATAATCTTACATTCTCACATGCCCAGGTTATCACACTGTCAGAGTATCCTGCAGTTTTAAGGAACTTAAACCCCAATGTATAAGTAAATATTTTATAATTTTGCAGATGGGAAAATGAAGGAATTGTTTGAAGGCTTATATCCTCAAAATGTGTAAGGTCAGGACCAGTTAGGAGTGCCTGAAACTAGTGCCTTTAAAATTTTGGCTTAAAATTCTTTTCTGTAGTCCTATACCCACACTTTTGCATCAAGGTACTGTGAATTTCCTGGGATCACACCTTAAATTTCTCCTCTCATGGACAATGTTTTATTTTGCATCATGAGAAAAATGGAATGAACATGAACAGGATCCAGGTTCAAACTACTATTCAAACTAAAACCTAATTTGGGACTTTCAGTGTGCTGATTAATACCCACACTGTGTTAGTTGTGGCAGAAGCAGAGTTCATTCTTCTTGTCCAGCACCTTTCTCCCTTGATAATATTTACTTCTTAATGGATATCATGATAGGTACTGCTTGCTTGCTTTTGTTGAACATATTACACTATATTTTCTGGAGTTAATTAATTTATCCTCAGAATTTCAAAGTTGAAGTGAGATAGACATGAACACTATGGAAATCATCAAGGATAATAAAATTGTGATTTAATTAGAAAACAAATGCAGTTTTACACAAATAAAGTCTCCTGCATGCCAGTTACTAAATGCAGTAATCCTCTGAGCTCTGTCCCACTCCACTCTGTGCTGTTGTCCTTGTATGAAGAAAGCATGAGAAATAGTATATTTAAAATACAGTATTTCTGACTAAAGTTAAAAGTGATTTTTCCCTCCCATTTTTTGACTACAATTAATTGTTTATTTATGCTCTGTTAGGGCTGAAGCAGGCATAGGATGTACATTAGCATTACTTAAGCCTGGATTATAATGAAGGCAACGCCTCAAATTTCATGGTTGTTTACAATAATGATTTTGTTTGTTTGTTTGCCTTTGATTATGGCTTTAAGAAGCATGCATTCCAATAGGTACTGAGATGAATGTAAATGTTAATTTTTATTGATATTTCAAGGCAATTTTGTGACCCTAAAGTTCAGCTATTTGTATTTTCTTCTTTACAGAAATTACATCTGAATGGCCATGATCAATTATTATATTCACCTTAGTCTATTTAAGTGCCTCTTTCTGAAGTAAGTAAGAATAAGCCTGTTTTTTTTTTCTGGTGTTTGTATATACAACTTGTTGTCTTGTTTAGTCAACTGTGAAAATCATATTCCTTAAAACTCTTTAATTATTTGAAATGCCCTACAGTGCAGTCTGGTAAAATGCTGATTGTCCTCAGGGTCAGTGGCATTCTCCAGAGTGACCATGTCCCCAACAATCAGACTCTAGGTACAGGGTCAGGATTAAAAAATTTTTTTCTTGCCCAGTTCAATACATGTCAACCTACCATCCTAAAAAAAAAGGGGAAGTGGGGAGATATCCATCCACCTGTCACCTCCTCCTAGAAGGTTCAGTCTCCATGACAAAACTGGGAACCCAGACTAATCTTGAGCATTTCCTTTCCAAGAGAGCAACAGGCAGAGTCATTGTGGAGATGTTTGGAAAAGGTGACTGAAACATGAAGCTGCAGGTCTCTCAGGCAAGAAATGTCTGGATATTCTTATTTAAAGGAAATTATGAATCCATTAATCTGGTTTAAACACTCTAGTGTTGCCTTGGAACAGAGATGCAGATATTGTCACATTCCTTTTGCAAGCAGGACCCAAGGTCTTGTGGATCTGCTGATGTTACAAGGTAAAGGGTGAGGCACATTAGCTCCTTGGTGAGCAAGAACGAGCTTTGGAACTGTAGCATGAAAAAAATGCAGTTTAGATATGGTAAAAACATTTTCATTTGAAAGCCAGTCATAGTTCAGGAAAAAACTCATGCTGAACCTGAAATTTTGCCTGCTTTATGTGTCGCTCCATAAAGTTTATGTGAGCATGGAGGCTGAGCCTGTCTAAAATGATTTATTAAATGGAAGTTGAGGGCAGTGAAGAAGATTAGAAAGAGCAGAATTCATGAGAACAATCAAACCTAGAGCTGTGGAGTTTGTCTGTTTCGTCTAGGAACAATATAGTGCTAATCTCAGGAATCCCTAAAATGCGTGCAGGAGCAGAAATACTGTGCTAGCTTCTACTTGCTCTTGCTTACACCTAGATGCTAATATTAAGTATGTTATTAAAAAGTTAAACAAGGCTTCAGCCAAGCCCGGGGCTGGCAAGAAATACTATTGTGATGTATGAATCAGTCATAGTTATTGTGTAAGGTACAGAACTTGCTTCAAAGGCCAAAGGGCACTTTCTCCTTTTGTTTTTTTCACTTCTTTCTTAAAGGCAGGGCTCTGGAGTGACGTTTAGAAGGTGTGAAATACAGCTGCTCTGCTGTGCTGCGTGCTACAGTGTGCTAAATGTAAGTTTGCCATCCTTTTGTTCTGTTTTCTTGGAAAGCTAATAGAAGAATCCAGAGTAACCAGCTGCATATCTTGTCCAGGCCCTGGTCTAACAATTCTGCAAACCTGTGAGAGTTTATTAATTCCCCATTATGATTTGGGTTTCCTTTTTGACCAGGCTGCTTGTACAGCACCCCCAGTCTCCTGGTGCAGATGTGGTTTATAATATTTCTGCACTGTGAGTGCTGTAACAGCAGCACTGCTAGAAATAGCTCATTCTGAGTGTGCTGTGGCCTTAGCATGGATAAATGGACTCAGAGATAAAAAACAGGAGAAAATAGGAAAAGTATTAATCTTTTCCCAAAGGACATTTGTGTGTTTTCAGTGTTCTAGGTTAAGGAAGACAGTAAACAGAGTATCTGAACAGGACTCAGTGAGAGGCTGTAAAGCAGCTATATTCCCTGAAATTAGATACAGAGTCCCTAAGGATAAAATGCCAGCTTCCTCCTCATGGATGCCACAGCCAAAATTTTCGCAATATCCAAAAATAAAGGATGCTCTTGATTTGCAAGGCATAAACTCCATACTTGGGTTAGACTATCCCACCCTGAGCCCAGTGGAAATGGATGTGTAGGAAAGGACATGTATGAGGAGGGCTGAGTGATCCATCTCCCTTCTCTAAAAGCAGCCAGCATGGACACTGTGGAAGGGCACTGAAGTACCAATTACTGCCTGTCTTATGTCATTTTACTTTGGAGAGTAATCTGTACCACGAGCAGTAAAGCTAAAAATGGGGTTGCAGAAATGTTTCTCATTTACCTAGAATTGTGTGCTATTCCTCAGAATCCTTTGGAAGCAGGTGGCTGCTGTACCCCGAGGACAGGGCTGGCAGACTTGGAACCAGCAAGCAAAAGGCAACAGCTCCCAGTTTATTATAAAGGCCATCTTGGCTGCTGTCAGTATTGCTTCAGCTGGGACTTTCTGGAGCCTGCTTCTATAAATATACAACAATTCACTTGTGTAATTGCCATTACCAATGTGAATTCAATTTGTCTATATTTTTATACCATAGCATTAGGTCTTAGAATCTTGCACTGGTATAGATTCTTTTAATAAATACTGATCTCTCCAGATCTTGAGAGGCAGAAATGAATTAATCAGAAGCAGATGGGGCATGGAATAAAGTGAAAAATAGAAGTAATTTTTAGTAAGCTTGTTTTGCTTTTAATCCAGTGTTGTTTATGCTGAATAATTCCTTCGAATCACCTGATCCACATTAAAAAATAAATTAGGGTTCTGATTCCAAGATCTTTTGATTCAGACTATTTTTATTTGTTAAAAGTATCAGGGTGTTTTAACTGAAAAAAGACTGCCATTTGGGTTGGAATGAGATCTGATATAAAAATCTACCCCTGAAATGTAAGAATCACTGAAAGAATTGGAAAGGGAGCATAATCTTGCTCAATCCTCCTCTCAGGAAGAGAATCTGGTTAGATATGGTCCAGAAGGATTTTGTGGTGGTCACTTTGAGCTAGATGGATGCTGCTGCCTTATTTTGCTGATCAGTGATTGGAATCCCAATATCAAAGTATTTAAAGCACAGACTTTAAAGCTTCCCACTCATATGATGCAAAGTGTTCTGCAAAGTACCTTGGGCCACAGGGCTGCCTTAAGTACTGTCATTAATAGTTGTTAGTAGCTCTTATAAGGCATCTCTTACATTTCCTTTAACTCATACAGAGTTGTTGTTACCTGTCCTGTTGACAGCTTTGCATGTGTGCTTCCTTGGCAGGGACAGCACAGGAAATTCTGTTCTTGCACTTTACTATGCACAAAGGAATAATGCCATGGCACGTCTTCAAATGTGTGCACAAAGAGAGGATCTGTAAGAAAAAAGGCAGCATGCATCTGCACAGTGTTGTATTCCATGGATTCTGCTGCAGGCAAATTCCCTGTGAAAGACATTCACTAGTACAAATGTATGTGAGGAAGGGGAACAGAAGGGAAGTGCAAGGCTCAGACCTGTTATTATGTGTGAGGTGTTCAGAGTAATCAATGAGGGATATTCTGGACTCCAGGGCTTGCAGTGTGTCAGCTCTGCAGATGTCTTGGGCACTGTTTGAGGAAATGAGTCTTCCCCACTGTATTTCTTATCACCACCTTGCCAGGCTGCTTGGATGTTTCAGCGTTAGCCTGTGAGTAAGCTCTTCTGTAGACAAAAGTACCTGAAATAATAGAGAATTCTACCCTAGAGTTCTGCACGAGGCTTACTTCTCTTCTGATGGATTTGTGTGGCAGCCTGACCTAATTTTGTAAGTACAAATCCAGACTTGTATTCAGTACAGCTAATCCCCATTTCTTCTTTTCAGATGGACTTTGCAAAGTTTATAACTATCCTCAGATCTGTGCAGGATCATGTCCTTAGTTACTGCTCCATGTTGATACTGGCATTGGTTCAAATATAATGAATACCTGAATAAACAACCCTGAAAAATATATGTGTAGAGATATATATGTTCAAGATTAGATTTATTAGTTTGGCCTTTGGCCAGTTGCCTAAGTACAACTGCTGTCTTAAAAAAGATCAATCTCTGATAGTCAGGAGCTTTAGGCAAAATTTTTCCTTTTAGATCTTGGACCAGCCATGGTTCTTTGGTCATCTTATTCTCTTGATTGAATAACTACTGATTTTAATAGGACTGATGGTAAGAGGAAAGCTTTTTAGAATTGAGATATTAAACAGACTTAAGTGGCACATTTTGTGCAGTGGAAAAAAAAAGTTCTTCAGACTGAGAAGGTAGAAGGGTAATTCGCCCCAAATTGAAGCCTCAGGATTGAGAATGAATTAAAAGTGATGACTTCCATTAGCTAGGAATTGATTATTTTTCTTTCCCACAGCCCCTTCCATAACAGTGAGCCAGATCTCCTGGTTTTGGCTTTGGCTTTGGTTCTTCACTGTCCTGAGGCTTTTCATGGTTTCCAGCTGAGTGCTGCAGCAGAGCTCAGCAGAAGTGTGAGCTCATGTGAAACTGCCTTGGTTTGAGTGCACTGTGTGGTGCATTGAGAGCACATTAGAATGCTTTCTTTCCCTAATTGTCCTTAGATGGGGAAGGAAATAATTTGATGCTGCTTCTCTCTCATTTTGAGAACCTGAGAAAGCTGCTTCCCTGCATCATTATCCCACAGTGCTGCTTCCAGCACCTCTCAGATGTAGCATGTTGTTTTTTGGAGCTGATGCTGATCACCATGATCTGTGCAGCTCAGCCTCATTGCAGCTATAATTAAGCCCTTCTGTTATAAACCAAGTAGTCTGAAAACAATTTTCTTCATTTACTGCACCTGCCAAGGAAGAGCTCCTGCAACCTTTAATGATGCAGGTAATCCTATTACTGCCAACACAAATACTCCATTACAGAAAGGCTGCAGACCCACAACTAGAACTTGCCGAAGCATTTCCCAGGAAGCTTTTGTCCATGCCCCTCCACATAAAGATTTGAATACTTTGTGGGAAAACATTGTCCAATTGTAGACAGTCTCTGGAGCAGGAGAGTGATTAGTGCTCAGAATGGCCAGTAGCACAGGTTGAGACATTCTCACAGGAATGTGAAGGTGCAGCTTCATGGTTTTGCTTCAGAAAAAGAAACCCTATCTAGGCCAAATATTGTAAGCACTGGGATATTTCCAATTCTGAGAAAGTCTATTCACCTTTCCACTTCCCAAGCCCCCAACATTTTGCTTTCATTTAACCACAGAGCAAAGCATCAAGGTCTTTTTATAGAAGGAATTCTTGTTTTCAGTAAGATCAAACTATACCTTTGTTCTGATCTCAGTACAATCTTTCCCAGGTGACAAGATGTTGGTAGGTGCTTAAAATGCCACAGTGATGGGGACTTCTTTTTGCAAAACCTAAAAAAATCACATCAGGTTTGTTATATACTCACCATGTCTGAATCCTGATCATGGTGGGAAAGCAAATGGAGAGTCTAATTTTCATTCCTACACTTTAATTCTATGTTCATTTGTATCTGTTAGGACTGCTCCTACTGGAGCTGATTTGAATTCTAAACAGTGTTAGATATTTATTTTTGTAAAGCTATGCCATTCATCTTTAATATAATCATCTAATTTACTCTATTAATGCCAGCTGCTCCATTTGGCACAGGTCACCTGGAGTGTTTGGAACACTCTACTAATTTTTCCTTGACCTAATTCTAAAAATCCATAGAAGTCAGAGCACTCCCCCTCCACAGAGAGAGAATGGTTATTTTTGTCCATATTCCTAAACACCTTCTTAGTTTGGCACAATAAAATATCCTCTGGGAGGTAGACTTCCATTTTGCAGGGAATTATTTATTTATTCGGTTAGTTTTTTCCAGAATTGTCCTTGGCATTCCCGGGTGACCCCAGGGAGCAGCCACTTATATTTTTCAGAGCAAAGAGCTGCTGCCTTGAAGAGGATACTTTTGAATTCTTTGGTGCCTGCCATTTCTCCTCTCTCCTATATTTGAAATCTTCTAGGATGGGTAAGAGTGTGAAATGTTTCATGTTTCCATTCCCTGCCAAACTTGGCTTAACAGCACTTCACCCCACCCCTGGTCTCACAGAGAGCAAGTGCAAGAATTGGAATTGCATAGAGCTTTGTACAGGTTAGGGCTAGTCCACTCTGAGACAGCAGAAAAAACAAAAATGAACAAGAGTGATGGCCTCAGCAAACAGAACAGCTGAAACACAATGTAGAACTACTGTGATTTGTCTTGAGCTGTGATTTTATGTTTTTAAAGCCACAGATAACAGCATAGGTCCTGTCCCTCCAACCCAAACTTCAATTACACTTCTTAGTCCTCAGGAGAGGGCATGGTTTTATCTGTCTTCCAAAACATTCAACTAGAAAACTAAGATAAAAGGTGACATTTTAAAATGTAAATTGTAACAGGCAACTGTACTTTGAATAATGAAAGAGCTTTTCCCCAAGCTGAGGAACTTCCAGGAGGTAGATTAGGGGCAAGCCTCTGGCACCCCTATTCTGCTTTCCATTCTGCTGTAAAGCAGATCCTGATCACAGAAAAAAAACTATTTTCCTCCTGTATAATGTAATGAGTTTATTAAAAACACACAATAGTGTGAGACAGTTTTGACTGGGCACATTACCAAAGGTGATAACATAATTAAGCCATGGCTTGTCGGAGGTTGAGACAGTAGCTAGAGGGAAAATAGTTTCATTTCTCCATCTGGATCATAGGGTGAATTTGAAATCCTGCTGCTGCTTCTGCTGAATGGAAATGACTCTCCTGGAGAATGCAGTGCTCTGTAGGTGTGCCCCCAATGTGTGAGTGCTCAGCAGTGCTCCAGCAGCATCCTCTGAGGGGTCTCAGGAGAGCTCTCCCAAGCAACACAGCATATCTTATGGAACATTTTCTAAATGATCAAACTTCCCCAAAAGGTTGAGCAGGGTGTTCAGCGTCTGTAAAGATCCTGTTTGATCAGCAGTGGTTCATGAGTTCAGGTCCAATCCCCACAGAGATGAACTTGAAACCAGTTTGTAGTTCTAGGAAAATTTAGCAGATCTTCTTGTACTCTAAATTAGTAATCAACTAATGTTGCTACTTTGAATGTAGCATTTCATTTCTTAATAGACTAAAATCTCTGCTGTTCAGTTGTGGACATTAACAGCTGTTTTATCTCTAGTGCTCTTCTGTGAGCAGATCCCTCACCAGAGGTTCATGCTAATTAGAAAAGGGTATTGTGTGTATGTGTGTGTATTAGTTTCAACTTTGTATTTAGCCTCTCCAGATTTCTTAATGTTTTCAAAAAAGTCTTTATTTTAGCCTAACCTCTTGAAACTACTTATCCTAATATTTATCCTTGTGTTGTATTGCAGACAATCCCATTCCGTTAGCAAGTAATTAATGTGAGGCCGTGTCACCAAACCCTGAGGCCCATCACTGGTGCAACTGAGTGTTAATTTAAAGCATATTATACTCCTCAAATTATCTCTTTTGGAGTCTCTCTGCCACAGTTTTGTACTGCTTTGTTTTCAAAGTAATCATCTAGAGTCCAGATTTCCTTTGGGAGGGAAAAGCAAACAAACAAAAATGAAAAGCCAAAATAAAGAGTTGGAGCCAAACCCTTTCAAATTAATGAGTTAAAGATTTCAGACTTTTGTATTGTTACCCGATGTTGAAACATTAAGTTGCCTCCCATAGTTTCCTTTCCTCCTTTGTTAGTTAAATCCTCTTTTTTCTTTTTTTATGATCAATTTTTACAAGTCTGATTTTTTCATCTTCATCAGAAATAGTATGTTAAAGTTATTAAGCCAGCAAGAGCTGAATAAATTTTTGGGCTTTTTTCACCTCCCAGCACTGTATCAAAAAAGGCACTGAGCGTGAGATCATGGCCTTTTTAGGCAAGCATGATCTTTTTTCCAGTTCTAACAAATTTCAGACACATTTGAACAGCAAAGATCACGTTTCTGTGCTGTAGGTAGATGGCTCCAGCATTATTCACATGATTCTTTGTATATGTCTGTAGCAGCCCTTTAACAAGAGCAGTGAGCCAGCTCTGAAATACAATAGCACTCAGGGCCACCCTTTTATGTTTGTTTACTCACTTTTATGAGCCTTCCTCAGTTATTTGATTCACAGGGCTGAAGCATGCCAGAAGACAGCTCAAGAAATTCATTGGCCCTTTTTTTTTGGAGAGGCCTGCTCTGCTGACCTCTCTGTACTGGGATACCAGAGCTTTCTTATGGAACGTGAAATCTGTATTTTTTTACCACATGGCTGGTTAACAACATATCTGATCTGCTGTCTATAGCAGTCTATCTCTTGATTTTTATACACCTCCACTGGCATGGAGTCTCCACTGCTGAAGGTCTCTTCCAGAGCAAGATAAATCTGTAAACAACAGCGACACTGAAGAAATTTAATTTATCACTTCAAGATTTTGCCAGTGAAAGTCACATGAGGGCCAGTGGGTATCAAACCTAATTCTGCTGCTCATAGAAAAAAGATTTAACAGGAGATAAATTAACCATTGGACCATTTTTTCTGCTACTTCATTTCATCATGGTAGTAATTTTGAAGAGCTAAATATAAATAAAAGTTGTAAGCCATACTAACAGCTGTAATCTTATTGCAGCAATTATCTATATAAAGTTTTCTCACTTGCATTATGGAAAATAGGTCCAGCCTGATCTAACTGAAATAACCCTAGATTTGAGCCCACTTGTACAGAGCTCTAGTTAGAAATTGATGTACAAATCACTCTCCTCTGTGACCATGTGCCCAGTAAACTGGGGGTTGACTCAGTCTTTTGAATATTTAAAAACTAAGCCAAAAGGTCTAGATCTTTGTATCTAGAACCTTCCTTCTTTTTATGTGTGCATAGTTGCATGAATAAAAGGATTGAATCATCCAGGTGCTACTGTACTAGAAGTAATTAATACTTAGAGGGTAAGTATGGTTTTTCCTCCCATAAATTGATTTAATTTTCATATCCTGATTGCCTGGAGCGGCTCACTTCAGCAACCTTGCAGAATTTGCTGTGGTTTTGATTTATTGTACAGCATCCTTCTGCACTTTTAATCCTTACAGCTTTCACACATATGGAATTAGTTACAGATTTAATGCCCCATTGATATCAGTGCAAATATTTAATTTCTGACATCTGTAAAAGAAAAGAGATCAGAGTTTCTGTTATTTTCCTACTGCTAATTCTCATTTAGATATATTTTCTACTGCAAAGATAAATCTTTTGAGCTCGAAATATGACTGGCATCTGAAATGTAACTGTTGATAAATATGTGTATTGTAAACATAGTGAACGTCTCTACAAGTCAGGGATAAAAGTTTTACACTTGTTTGCAAGGCCCTAAAATGTGCAAAACATCCTGTGTATTGAATGATGAGTTACTGCTAACTTTCTTTTTCTTATTTTCCTATTTTGTTAAAATATGGCTATGAGCAGGACATATTTTCCTGGCATATCCAGTCCTGCTGTACTAATGACCAAATAGTTTATCTGCTACTTATGGTGGCATTCTTCTAGGCTCTATCTGTAGGAGATACACTTTATATGATTTCATATATGCATCCAGATTTACAAGTATATGAAATAATTTTAAAGGAAAGAGATGACAGGTTTGGAAAGCCAGCACCTGTGGAGTTTTATGTATCAAGATTTCTGAGGGACTGAACAAGAGATGGCTTTCCTTATTAGGAAGGAGCCATGTAGAAAATTACAGTTTTTATTCATCATTTCGAACAAGTCAAAGAATTGGATTTTTGCTCCTTATCTGTATGTCTTTTGGGCATTTTTGTAAAGAACTTAGTTGGTAGTTCCTGTCAATTTTTTTACTTGAAAAATCTTTCTTATTAAAGAGACCAGACTGAGTGTTTGATCTATAGCTATATCAAAGAAATTTCATGAGAAAAGTGTTTCAAACATTTTTTTGAAGATTTTGGATTACTCTTTTATTTTTTTAATATAATAGTATTTTTAATAGCATGTGACTTCATGGACAAAGCAAATTTTATTTTATAGGGTTTTTTTTGTTTTCTTAAGTGAACTTGTCTGAAACGAAAATCAGTTTTTGACTAGATATTTACTGTCCAGAAAAAATGGTCCTGGCTCCTCCACATTTAGGTAGGAGTCGTATAGGCAGGGAAGAATTTTCTAATAATCAGTGTGGATATTCAAAGTAGCTTCTATAGAGCCAGCTGCTAAATGTAGCCAACCAATTGAGGGCTTGTGCTGTGTTCTTGGGGGGAACACTCACGGATTTTGGTTGATATTGTTATTGACATATTTAAAATAAGTAGTTATGGATTCTGAGGCATGTAATATAAAGGAGATAATTATTAATGTAAACACTTTGTGTTAGTAGAATAATAACTGCTGTGGAAATTAGGGCTGACAGCTACTTCTTTATCAGTGAAGTTCAGAGAAATTTTATTTAGGCAGGCACCAAGGCAGACATGGACAGAAGAGTCCCACTAAGCCTCCATCCTTGTCAAACATAGTTGAGCACTGAAGCTGTGTAATACATGCAAAAGTTATTCTGCCTGTATTCATTTAAGTATTTCAGAAAACAGCATCACTTCTGCATTTATTTCTCTCTAAAATTTGCTTTAATCAAGAAGATTATCCACCAGTTTCACTTTAAAACATTAAAATGGGGCTGTCCACAATATTACTTATCATGCTTTTACCCTTGTATCTCTGAATTTCAAGGAGGAAAGCAATCCTCAGTGTCCTAACAGTTCTAATTTAGTTTCCTGGGTCAGATTTGTGAAAGATAAGTAAATATATGGTGGGATTCTGAACGATATAAAAACAAATAGTTCCTCTTAATGTACAAGGCCATTTATTCACATAGATGTGCAGTGATCCTAGATTACATGGAGACTTGTATGAAATACCCTCAGAGCTGCTCGTTATTGTCCAAACTCAGTATGGAGCATAGATGGTTCAATCAAAGAAATTGAAAAAGACTAATTTGATGCCTATCTTTGGAATGTCAAAAGGGAGAAAATTCATGGGAATTTTAGTGTGTTCAGCTTAATGGCAACTTCTTGAAACACACCAAAACTAATAACAAAACAGAATGTTATGTCAAAATCAGATTAGATTTGAGATTACCAAATCCTTTCTGCAGGTATCATGCCTTGCATATAAGAAGAAAAAAGGTGTAATTTGTCCTGTCATCAGTGAATTCTGGTCTCTTGTGATGCTCTGAAAAAAGCCAGAGAACCAGTGTCCTGACAGATATGGAATCAAGGCAAAATTGGCTAAATAACTATTTTCTTTATGGAAATTGTTGGTACTTAATTGTCACAGTACTAATGAGGTTTTCATCATATTCTTATTTTCTGTATTAATATTTTTTTATTTTAAATTTTTTTTCATTGAAAATTGAATGAGAGTATTGACTTATGAAATTGTAGATTAGTTGGTACTTTGGGAAAAAGCACTCCAGGACTCCAAGGTATACTTTGAAGATCCTCCTAAATTTCGAAGTGATCTGAATAAAAATGAGACAACTATGGGAAGGCAGTGACAGAAATGTAGCTCTGTTAAGTCAGGTAAGGATTGAAATAGCCTATAGAAATCTCTGTGCTTCCATGTCCCTGGGTACTCATATTCAGTCTGACTGACAAACTGAGAGATGAGATCTTTGGAGTAATCTGGAAATGGCTGAAATGTCCTGTTTGCTCCAAGGTCCTGGTGTAGGCAGGAGCAGTGAGCACTGAGCAGGCCATATTTTCCTAGACTAGTTCTGTGCATCCTTGTGGAGAAGGGCACATGCTTTTAAATAAAGGCAGAAAAAAACTCTACTTATATGCTGAAAAATGCTATATGTTTTGTACAATGCCGTTTTGCACTGAGCTCCAGATTTTTTTGGTTCCTGGTGGGAATGTAGGGTATTCTCCTTTGTTAATACCATAGCCCACAGGCAGTAAAATTAGAAGTGTCCAACAAGCAAGAATACATACTGTAATTAAAAGCTGTTACCTCGCCCTTCCCTCTGCGGATCTCAGTAAGAAAAATGGTAAGAATAAAGTCTTGAGCAAAAGTAATTTTTATGGGATTTTCCATCTCTAAAGGTACAAAAATCTTAATTTCCCATTGACAGTCATAGCAGAAGCAGCTGGTCTTAATTGAAGAAAATCTCTCCTGATATTTTCTTCTAGAAGTAAGACAAAACCAAATGCTGAATCTGCACACCTCTGAAACTTCATAGGTCTAGAGCTGGATCAGGCTGTGAACTTTGCATCTGGTCCATATCAATATAAGAAACCAAGCAAAAAGAAAGAAAAATCAAAGAAGTTTTAGAAGTAATGCGTATATTAAACCTCATTTCATTCATACTCTTTGAAGGTTATGCATTCCTCTCTATTCCCAGAGCCTAAGATTGTGCAGCTTGCTCTCTGGGAGAGCACTCTTAAGCTGCAGGATTTTGGGGCAGATAGTTGGTAACAAGGACAGGCAGATGTCTGGGAATCATATCCTTCAAGGGGCTGTCCTGATGGACAGCTTTTGAGGGCCTCTGTATGATTTGATGGGTTTTCATTCTCTTGGCATCCTGCTGGTGCCCGTGGCTGTGTTGGTGTCTGTGAGTCAGGTTCCTGGCAGCAGTCTGGTCAGTGTGTCCTAAACCCACACATGATTAAGGTGAGCTGGATTTCCATAGGCTGAACGTGATCCTACTTTACTCTGCCTGCTCTTAGTGCACACCAAGCACAGCAGAGCCCAGCTGGGGGGAAATGTAGGCTGTAACAAGGGTGGGAGCAGGGAGACAGGCTATAATAAACCCCTTACTACCATTTCTGCAAGTCCTTGCTTGTAGATGCAGTAAAATTTAAGAGCTCATCCATATATGAGCAATTAGAAGCAAAACCAACATAAACATTCCTGCACAACTAATCAATAAACTCCTATGTCTTCATTAGCAAGGTAGCATTTTGCGTTATTGATATTAAAGATCTACTTTCTGTGTTGGGTCTCACTGCAATTGTTATTGATGAATAAAACCCCTGTGGGCTGAAAATCTTGTCTTTTAAAAAACTAGAATCTTGATTGGATGGCTTTATTTTCCTTGCATTGTTTCTCACCACATCTCCTATTAAGCCAAAAGTATTGAGAATGTATTATTTCCCAAGTCTCAGTTATGACTCACACTGAACACTGTGTGGATGAGACAGTAGCAGAAGGCTGAAGCTGTATTGGTGTATGTGTATCACTTAGGGCTATTTTAAGAATGGATTTTGATTTGTGTCATTCCTACTTTAAATATGACTTGTTCAATAACATGTTCAGTAGTAATTAGATAATTTAATGTCTACTGACAGGTCTTTTGTGAGTGAGACCCAATTTTAGCTCTGCATACCAAGGAGCTTGCCAAGGAAAAGTAACCCTTTTACTTAGTAAGGAAGGATAATGGGTAACTTCTGGAATTAAGTGAAAAATTGAATCCAGCTTCCTGTGTGCACTTTAGGTCCCACACTGGGATTACAGAACTAGCTCTGAACTGCTTGGCTGCTGACAATAAAGATTTTATGTGTGTCACGTTGAATTTTCAAAAAAGTTCTTGAATCAAAAAGGTCAGTTTTACATTGAGTCCGGCTGCTTGTTTAGGAATTTAAGTGCTTTGCACTGGCTTGTCTTCTCTATGCCCCTCAAATTTAGGTAGTTTTTTTGAGAAAAAAAAGGTAATATTCCAGTTTAAGGAAAGGGGGAAAAGAAAATAAGGTCATATGCAAACAGAATTTAAAAGTGCTAGCCTAGTTTCCATCATTAAGAATTTATCCACTGAAGAGCTCTTATTGGCCAAGTGCTTGCTTACCAATGATTTCACTATAAGACGAATTTTATAAACACAGGAATAATTTCATTTCCTTGTATCACTATGTATTATTATCTATTCCTATATCTATGTATATTTGAGTAATGCAGAGTCAGTATCTTTAGCAATGAAGGTGCTTCTGCCCTTGGAATGAGACAGCAAATAAAAATAAATATGCTTTTTCTTGCATTCAACATTTTAAATATTTATAGACTGTCTTCTGTGGTACATAACCTATTGCATTATAGGTCATCTTTTTCTGTGGAGTGTTTCATTCTGAGAACTGCCTGCTTGTGCCATGTAATCACTGGGAGCAGACACGTGAGACCCCTGCAAAAAAGGAAATGCCATCATTTCTAATCTGTGCATATAAATGGATCATGCAACTCTCAAGACCTGTGTGAATATCCACTTCAAAAAGTTTTAAAAGTCTGTATTAAAAGCTTCTTCATTTTAACATGGCATCCTCCCACAGAGATTTTCTGCAATGGTTCATTAATCAAGAAAAGCTTCATTAATCAAGATATAGTCTGAATTTTTTAATACATATTTAAATTAAATACTCAGTCCTGACAGAATGTATTTGCTAATGTATTTAGCTAGAACTGTGTGAAACTCTCAGTCAAGAAATCAACTGATTTTCATTCAGCCTTCTAACAGGATGTCTTTAACTTTGATTTTTAGGTTCCTTTTGGTGTGAGACAGATTTACAATCTTTCTATTTGTATATGATTTTATTTTTTATATATATATGAAACTCCCGTGTGTGCTGATTGGAGAATATTTCTCTTTGAAATTCTGCTCTCTGAATTCCACAAGAAAAATAACCAGGAAGCCCTGTGATGTGATATTGTAACCAGACTCTCACTTAACTACTCATTTGTCTTTTAACTTGGTCGTGGGAACAGTAATTTACTAACCTAATTCAATGCATTTGTTGCCTTTAGAGATCAATGCTGCTCCAGGCAAAGTCAATAACAAAACTTTATTGATTTTCCTGGGACCAGATCAGCCCCTTTACACATGAGTGAGACCTTATAGCATCATAATTTTTCTGTACAAATGCTGAAATATTAACCCATGTTTTTTTGTCCTTACACAGATCCTATACACTGTGTAAAAGGGAGTTTAGAATAGAAGGCAGCTGACTTCTCCAAAGAGCTGTGGCAGATGAAACATCCAGCCAGAATTTCCAGCACACTGAACCACTGGAGGGCTCCACTCTGAACATGGGGCATGAGGAGGTAGATTATCAATGTTAATAATATACTTGATAATGATTCCTTTCTACTACTTAAATGACTATTTTTTCTTTCCCAGGTGTAGGTAAGGGCTTAAGTTCTGGGAAGAAATCAAATATGTTATAAACCAAGTATTTTTGGGAGGCAGTGTAATTTAATATGAGAAGCATCATCCTTTTGCCAAGAAGTAGGAATTAATGTACTGTGTGTGTTGTTGGATGCACTGGACCTCCAAAATCTTGTTGGACTCCATGTGATAAAGAAATGAGGGTTTGTTTAAGATGTCAGTGCCATGACCTTCTGATATTCAGCTCTAGATCAGTGGTAGGATTTGACAATAGCAAAGACTGTTCTAAACCCCATCAGTTACGTCTGTAAAAGCACTGGGGAGCTCTTAATCTTTAAGCTTTAGACTTAGAGGTCATAGACTTTAGAAGGTCATAGGCAGAGATGCACAGGAGTCAGTAAGGAAACTGCTGGAGGATGCTAGCAGAAATTCAAAAAGGTATATGAAGGTATATGGTACATAGCTTAAGTTAACAGGAGATACCTAAACTGTTATCCCAAAATTCAGCAAGAAGAGGAAAAGGACTACCAGTAAAACATATTTTAAGATGATCTCTCCCCACTGAGATTGCTGTGAGAGGAAAACCTGAATGTGGTAATTAAAAACTTTAAACAAAGAATATGCAAAATACAGAGAAATGCAAGTTTGGGAACTGGGTCAATAGGAATGTAGACAGAATGAGATTTGTCTACAGCCTGGCAGTTTTTCTCTGAACTGCCTCAGCTCTGTTTGGGTGACTGGGAAATAATTCCTAAGCCATTCTGAGGCTTCAGATCAGGTCTTACAGAATGAGCAGCAAAACACAACCTTTGCATCTACAAACAACTCTGGGTTTGGTAAGCTATAATCACTATAGCCCCCAAAGGTCTCTGATGTTGTTTCAGTTTAATTAGGCTATTAAAAGAAAACAAACCTGTTCTTGATGTTTGTGAATATGCAGTGTTCTGTGTTTTTTGTGTGAAGCAAGTTCATATCTTCACCCTGTCTCCATTTTGTGTGTGTGTGTATATGTGTGAAGGTAAACTGTTTGAAATTATCCTTTGTTTTATAGAAATTAGTTGAGCCCAGTAAAATATTTCTCCAAAATACCATTCTAAATACAAAGGCCTTGCTGCTGTACATCTGAATATTTAGAGAACTAATTTATTAAGAGCAGAACCAGTAATTTTTTTATTGGAGAATCCTACAGCTTTATCACATTGTTCTATATTAAAGTAATGATGCATCAAGCTCCCCATTAGTTAGTGAGGAAGAAACCCTCAGGGCAATTGAAATGAAACAACTTAATGTACAGAGTACCTGGCAAAAAAATTACAAGGCTAGACAAGAAGAATGTGGCTATGCTGGAGGTCTGTAACCACAGTCTCCCTGAGCCTGGAGCCCTGGCCACACCACAGCAGCTCTCAGGGACACTGCTGGGGAAAAAGAGATTTCTAAATTGATATTTGAAAATGGCTGCACAGGACAGCTTTGTCAATGGATTTCAGCATGGGATATTGAAAAAAAATAATGAAACTCTCAATTAACCTTTGATGTGCAAACTCCATGTTTCACAATAATTAACAAAGAACTTGTTTAATAAGGAGTTTGGTAGGGAATAAATAAATGTTAAAGTGTCAGGATGTATTCTGGAAAGATTTCTGTACATTGAAACTTGCAGATTTAAAAAACTAGTTATGTATCTGGATATCAAAGTTTGTTCAACAAACATTTTTGTAAAGATCTTTAATAGGTCTTTCTGTTGGTTTCTATTTGCTCCCCTAAAAAATGGAGGCAGGTCTTCACAAGCCAGATTTTGACTATAAGGATTAAACTTTTGTTGTTGCTATAAATAAATACATTGCTTTATGTGTGAATCAGAGAACAAGTTACAATGGAATTATATAATTTCTATTTCTCAGGCTTTATGCCTAAATCATAATTAGCAAATGTGTCTGCCAATTATGCATTATAATAAATGGAATATTACTGCAATTTACTTGTGAAATTTCAAATATGTTGGGTTTTTAAAGAGAAAATTTGTGCTGCTAATTGGTTATATGAGTTATTTTACTTGTGTCAGCGGGCAAGGGAGAGAAATAGTATATGTTATGAAGGAACGTAACACAAGAATACAGATATTTTCTACACTAAAATCATAGAGCAACACATAGAAAATATATAAAAAGAATGAAAGAAAAATAAGTTTGAGTTCCCTGATGCTATACATTGCATACAGGTCAAAACTGGGCTCAATTCTTCTCTGTGGGCTTCCTAAATATGATACTTTGCATGAGGTGGCACTGCTGGTAATTTATCTTTTCATTAATGTATAGATACCTAACAGGGTGTGTTATTTGTGTCTCACATACCCTGCTGTGTATCTCTGTGTTATCCTTCATTGCAATTAAAGTTATATTTGTACAGTTGGTATTTCTAGAAAACTATATAAGTTATATATATATATATATACATATTCTATAATATATATATATACAGTATAGAACAACTCTCTATGTAGAACTAGTAGACATGCAAAAAGCCTGCAGGTTCGATTATTTTTGCTCCCCTTATTGCTTTAACTTCTGAAGACAGAGAAGCTGACTGACTATTGCAAATTACTTAGGAGTGGTAGATTGAAGTGGCAATTAATCTTACACCCTTGACTGGAGCTCTCTCTCCTCCTCCTTTACAGCAACTACTGTGCTTCTTTCAGTGTTGATTCACAGCATGAATATTCTCATCAAGAGATGTTCTGTTGCAATTTTGGAAACGCAACATTTCTGTGCCGATACATCAGTTATTTTAATGTTCCCTATTTAATGAAATTATTATTATCAATATTGCTTTCTTATGCTTCTGTCTGAGGCAACATTAGTGCCTCTATTAATGAACACATTAATATTTGTGCCTGAAATATGCTGTTAGATGTTGTCTTAAGTCATTTACTTCTCAAATCCTAGGGCTTGAAGTCCAGGCAATTGTTTTGTCATAACAGCAAGTTACAAACTTTTGTCAATAGTAGTAGAACCTGCCTGTGGTGATATTCTACTTCATGGGGTCTGGGGTTTAAATTAAATATACCACTGAAGTCAGAAGGAGCAACAATATGTAGGCTACAGTATGTTTTGATTCTGCTGTTCTCTCAATGAGACCCTTTAATTCCAGTAATGAATTATATGGAGAAAAGTAGGGATCAGAAAGTCTCTAAATTCAGGTATTTGTATGATTGCTTTTATTTCACCAGGATCTGTGGTTTAAATACCAGAACAGTAGCAGATGTCTTAACATCTTTAAATTTTACAGCTTTGTTTATAATTTCACTCTGTTAAAGTTTTAATGCTTTGAAGTGCATCGTACAAGTGCACGTGGCATAACTACTGCTAGAATCACTTCAAGGGGATTTGAGGAATTCTATTCTTAGCAATTTCCTACAGGCAGCTTTTCAAATTCACTTTATTGACTCCAAACTGTTTCAATTTCTACTTGTATAATTTTACAAGAAATATGACAAATGTAACTGTTTTGCCCATGTTTTATGTCCCTAATGAGGAGCAAAAGGTCAAGGACTTTGGGATGGAGGGGGAAGCCAATTACTCTTGCTACTGTGCTTTGGAATACTGCTTGCAACTCACACTCATTTTCTACCAGCAGGATTACAGGACAGTTAATTTCCTTAGAAAGTTTATGAGGCTCAAAGGATTGGGGTTTGTATTTTTTTCTGATGTTTTCTATTCTTGCTTGAAAGAGACTCAGAAATATTCCCTCTGTATATATTCATAACATACATCATGAAACACAAAAGCTTTTTAGACTACCTAGAACTTGAAGATTAGATTATTTTTAAGGTCATTAGGTGCTCCAAGCTGCAGATGGATGTCTGACTGATTTTCAAAAGCATTTATATGCCTACCTCATCAGTAGAGCTGATATGCCTAGCCTATGAGGTATTTTTAAAAATCCTAATTGACTATCTGCTTCATAGGCACATTAATTAAAAATCTGTCATTAAGAGCTATGAAGGAAGGCAGTCACTGGAAAATAAAGAAAAGGTCAGAAGGAAAACCGGGTCAGTGTCATTAGCAAACTCGATAAATTCTTCTCACATCTGATTTTGCACAGCTGACTTGAGGGCTGGATGCTGAGGGACTCACAGGCTGGCTTGGGCTGGAAGGGAACTTTAAGGATCCTCTGCTCCACTCCCCTGCCATGGGCAGACACCCCTTTCACTGGACTGGGCTGCTCAAAGGCCTGTGATGTAAGAAAAAAGATGGGTAAGAGCTTTCTTTCCCCATAAAATAACAGATTGAATTTTCCCAGTGCAAGGAGCAGGGTCAGAGTGCAGGGACCTGCTTTTGGAGCCATCAGCCTTGGCTGCTGTTTAAGTGAAGCTTGTCAGTTCTCACTGTGCCATCAGGGAGGGTATGAAGGTCACTTGAGCTGTTTCAGTTTGTCACCAGGGGCTGTGAGGACAGGTAATTAATGTCTGTGCCCAAACAGTCACATTGTTAAATATCCTAATTGCAGGAAGTCCTCAGACACACCGTGTGTACTCCACAGTGCCAAGGAGGACACAGGGACAGGACTGCCCAGGACACAGCTGCTCCTTGGGTCCCCCTGCTCAGCACAGGCCAGGCTTCAGTGGGGTCTCATCCCACAGGGAGGATTTGGGATCCACTGCTCCTCTCCTGGTGTGCCATCCAAGTGGAAGTCTTGCTCCAGTGGCCAGTGAACTGCATCAATGGGTTTCTCTAGCATGCTTTAAACATGCCCTGATGGCCTCAGAGCCTGAGACTAACTCAGAGAGTTTTAAAAATCATTTAGGGTAAAATGTAGTGAAAGATGTTAGCCAGTAGTGAGCAGGCCTTTTACAAAATCTAACCTTCAGCTGGGGTCTGCTCCATGGGTCATGGGCGAGGAGAAGAGAGAGATTTGAGACACTTGGATCTTCCATCCCCAAATGGCTAAATACTGCAGGGGTCTGCCTGAGGTCTGCAGCCCTGTAACATGTACAGCCTGAAAAGGGATATGCCTGATATGCCAGGTGGCCTTTAAAAAACACACAGTTTCACCAGACTGGAACAGAGCTGCTTAATGCACTGCTAATTCTTTTCCATTGCTGAGTTCTCTCCTTCTATCACATGTCATCCAAAGTCCATGGCTTATCTGAAAACTGATACACTTAAATGTCAAAACCATCTGAGGATTTACATAGTCCCTCTGCCCTTTGGTTTCTTTCTTATTTTTTTTTCTCTCACTTAGATGTCTCTGTGCCTAACTAAAGTATTACTCATAGTCCTAAGAATAGAAATTGGTGGTCCAGACTTTAATATGCCTGTTGTTTTACATGCTCCCAATTTGAATATGTGATTGATATGTGTTCTAAATCTTATGTGTTCTGTACATACCTAAATTTTTCTAACTTTGACAGAACCAAAAATAATTTAAATATTTTGAAAACAACAATCACTAGGTGAACATGGCTATTTAAGTACCACACCAACCAATTCAGGCAAATAAGAGTGGTTTCTTTCTGAAATAGCCTAGTACTTTGGGTAGAAATTTTATCTGCAGGAGAGACCATTACATGAAACACATGCTGTGGTAGAATTAAGCAAACTTTAAGCCATGATTCACTGGCAGAACAGAAAATTGTATTGTAGAAGATCTAGAATTCATACAAAAAGGAAGAGCTAAGCTGTCTCTGATTAAACACTGCACAGGTATCCCTCTGTGATGTGACTAAGCTCAGTCACCAATGAGCTTAATTCCTATGATCCAAAACCTTTGCTGATTTACTGTGGTGTAAATGAGCAGAAATTCCAGAGGCAGTCTGGATGTATCTCAGTGTAATGGTGAGCACAAACCTCTGTGATGGCCACACAATAAGGCAGGGTTTTGACTGCCACTTGACTTCAAATGCTGTTTTATTTGACCTTCAAATAGCACAGCCCCTGCCTAACTGTGTTTGCATTGCTTCTCCTGAGGTGCATTATTTTAGTTTCTGACTTGATTGCAGAGACCAGGAGATAACTGAACCAATAAATGGTAACTGATTACTTAAATGGAGTTTAACTAGCAGAGTCTGAGTAATGCAGTGGAGTGATAGAAATGTTTTGATTGAGTGTTTTTTTGGTTTTATTGCTAGCATGACAGATCAAAGTTTTCCTGTGAATGGAGGTGGGGAGAGAGATGGATGGATTTTGGTTCTTTGCTTTGTCTTGATTTCATTGAATGGCTTAGGAGAATGCATTGTCTGTTAGGCACAGACCACCATCAAACAAACAAAAAAGGACTAAATTCCTGGCAATTGTTTCTGAGAATTTTGGGTTTCTGGTTTTGATTTTTTGGGGGTTTTCTTTAATATTTCTAAGAACATAATTCTGGTTGTGGTTTCTGTAGCCAAAGATTTGGAGTAGAGTTGCAATGGGTTTTGTGCATATAGGATAAATTCTAGCTCTTCTTCACAAAACATGCTTAATAAGGCCCTGAGAGGCAATGCTGTGAGAAGAGATTGATGCTATTCCCCTTTTAGCCACGGCTCCAATCTCCAGACTACTCCACAGCAGCAATTGTCTACTTCAGACCCACTCCAGAAAGTCTTGTTTTGCCCTCATTTTCCCTCTCTGTGCATTGGCAGAGGACTCTCCTCTATTAACACTGTATATGGTTTGCCCTCACCTGAGGATATCGAGGAATTTGTGGCTTTCTGGTAAGGAAATATATATTTATACATATGCATGCATATGTATATTAACATACACATCCATAAATATTGTATTTTCAACAGGTCTCACAAATACAGTTTTAAATTATGACCATCACGTGTTACATTGGGCCTTTCTTGCTCTGTGGTTTGCACAGCCTGTGGCACAAAGGTGTTCCCAGTAAGGAACTGGGCTGGGGAAGGTTTGTTTGCCCTCTGACGAGCATGGCCAATTACTTCTGTTCTCTTTCCCAGCTGAAGCAAGCGGTAAGAACACGCTGAAGTGCCTGGAAAATTAACTTAGAAAATATGAAGGAGTTCACTGTATTACTGTGTCTCACAGCCTGCACTTGGCATTACACTTTGGACGTCTCATTCTAGTGACAGAGACAATAAAGAGAAGACAACAGTCTCTAAATCTGTTGTGTGACATAATGAAAATGGGAAATGTTGCCTTATAAACTTGAGTTATTCTGAGTAGTCTTTGGATTGAGATTCCTCGATAGGATGACCCAGTGTTCTCCTTTGTCTTAATTTGAACTGGCCACAGACGTGCAGCGTATGAGAATTCCCTGGGTAGCATCAGGAAGTGATGGATTCCCAGGACTCCTGGTATATGCTTTCAAGGGATTGGGTTTAATGATGAATGTCTTTGTTTGTTACCAAAATCCATGGTATCTCTTTTTTTCGTGAAAAGAAAAAGAAGAAAATCTCTGGAATCTGGCTATCTCTGGAAATGCTGTTCATCTCTGCTGTCACTTTGAGAAACAATGCATCTTGCCAGAGTGATATGTCCAGGCAAGGAATCAAATATTTATTATTTTTTAACTCCTCACCTTGCAGATAAGAATGTAACTGATTTTTCAATCAAATGAGAGTGAAGAATCAAGACATGAACAGGGGGACATTGGCTTGATATAATGTCCACTGGAGACTCTCTTTATTTGGATGTTTAGTTTCAGGTTTTCTGACACTGTTCTCCCAGCTCTTTGCTGGTGCAGAAACAGCAGTCCCATTCAAATATTTTCTCATTTGAGTGTGTAGGCAGCACATGTACTACCTCCTATAATTCTAAAGCTACTGCTTGCATTTGTGTCTGTTAGAAAATGAGTATGTGAAGCTTAGGAATCAGATAAGTTCCCAAATGGCTTCTCTTTATGTTCCCCTTATTAAATAGCTTTTCTCCATTTCTTAAATTAAGTGTTGGACAGTAGATCAAGCTGGCCTTGCTGCTGTAATTGTCATCTTAAAAGAACAGGTTTTTTATGAGAACTCATACTCTAATAGCAAACTGAATATGCATGCAGAGCTGCCTAGTGTGTTTCATCAGCATTTTCACTTGCCTTTCCTAGAAGTATTATGCCAATTTTTTCTAGTCTTTTGTGGTTTTGCCTTGTAGATATCTTAACAGCTCCAATACTGTAAATTACAAGTTTAGCAGGTTAGTTGTGGGGGAAGTGGAATCAGTTGAGTAGAAAACATGGGCATGGAAATGAAGAAAAACAATTTGAGGGGACACAGTGGGTGGCAAAACCTCAACAGGTGCAGGATGTGTTACCCCAGGGAACAGCTTTATGTTACAAGCAGTGCCATATATTGCATGTCTTTCTGCTTTGACAATCCCTGACTTCAGCCTGATGCTTAATAGAGCACCTAAACCTATAGTCTACTCCCTGGTGTGTCTTGCTGCTTAATTATACAGTATCAGTTTGATATTTGATCATATTTTTCTGCAGGAACAGTTTTTAAAATAATTACTCAACATGAGCATGGAATTATTTTAGGGTAGTTTACATTCACAATTTCCTGAGTGACATCTCAGCAGAGGTAGAGACACAGTGAATTGTCAATTCATTTAATAAGTTCAGTGAAAGGATGGAAGAATGCTTTCAAAGTGCAAATTTGAGCTTTTCTCTTTAATAAAAAATAAGAAAATTCTGGGGAAAAAAAAAAGAGTTACAGAATCAGGATCCTTTTCTGACCCATTATTGTTAGACATGAAAAGTGCTAAAAAGCAAAGCCCAGAGATCTGAGAAACAGGATATCTGACATTTGTATTCCCTTTTTCTTGGTGCTGTGGTAGCTGTCACAAGGTCCAGAGAAGGCTGGGACTGTTGTGTGTTCTGTGGTAGAAAAAGATGTTCCCTGCAGATGGAAGAACCCCAGTGCTCCCATTTCTAGGGCAGGGGTGCTGAGGACTGTGCTCTTTACTCACAGCCAGCACTCCTTTTGGCTTCTGCAACTGCATTGTTTTCATTTCCTTCAATCTCTGGTTGCCAGAGTTGAAGCCAAATTTTAAACACTGCTGCTAGATTATAATACCTCTATTTTTTCAGGTTTCTGGGTTTTTGTTGTTGGCTTTTTTTTTTTTTTTTAAGTCAGGCAAGAGTACAAGGAGAGTGATGGTGTCAACACCAAGGTCTGTGCAAGGGAGTCAAACTGCAGTGCTTGTTTCTCCCAAAAAAGCCATAGGGCATGAGGAAATAGTAGCAAAAAACCCAATTAGAACAAAGAGTCCTTTTGCCTCTAAAAGCACCCCTAACTAATATGGTTGTTTCAGTTTTAATTTCTGTCCTGAGCAAAATGACTAACAGCAAAAGTGTTTTCCCTCCATTTTTGAGGGCTTTTTGCTTTTTAAATAGACGAGTAGGATTCCCCAATAAGTGTACTTCTTGGGATTTTGTAAATGTAAGTTTTAAAGCATGTTTTGCCTTACTGCAGCATTCAGTAATGAAAATATTGATCTTATTAACTGTGCTAATTAGAGCTGAACAAAATACCTCCAGCAACAGCTAGTGAATATGCAATGAAATAACAATTCTGAAATTGCTTTGCCAGTGTTTACAGGAGATGAATATTGTCAGGGATAAGTCTGCTGTCTGGAACATTGTGAGAGGAGAGAGGCGTAAATATTTGCACACTCTAAATTTTAAATTCATGTTTTGATATTAAAAATGCCCCTTGTAAAATCAAATTTTATACATATATATATTTGTTTCAACTAATCTGCTTAATAGGAGAAACAGAATTAAGCAGTTTTGGCTATGCAAGTTCAAATGAGAGTAATCCCCTGTTGTCATAGTCTGTGAGAACTGTATTTACAAACTGGAGAAGGAGGGAACCTTGGATAGTTTGGAAATGCAAAGCGTTGATATTTATGAAGAAATTACTAGCTCACTTCTGACAATGAGTCTTTGTACAACACCTGATATTAAATGTTAAGCATGTATGGAGCTTTCAGGAAATATGCTTTAATGCATATTTTAAAAATGGATTTAGTACACAGGAAAAGATGAGTCTATAAAATACTTTGTGAAAGGACTGAAGAAGATTCATTCTGTTGATAGTCTAAGATTGAAAGTGAATTTTGAAGTAGTAAGTCATGTTTGCTTTTGAGCACCCGTCTCCCAACACATTTGTCTTGTAGCAGGTGACAGAAATGCCAATGCAGAGATTCTGGGCCTGTTGCTTTTAAACATGGCCAGCAATGTAAGAGCTGAGGTTTCACCCTGAGCTGTTAAGTATTGTTCTATTCTCTTCTTTTACATTACAACTCTTATTCTGGCACATGGTCCTGCAGCAGAGCAAACAGTTGCCTCTATTGTAGTGATCCATTTCATTACTAAAGCTCTGCAGCCATTCTAAACAGCATACACAGTACTCATATTAATAATTCATTAGGGTATCAACTACTTATATGTAGGTCTAATTATTTAGTTAATGTTTCAAAGAGTTTTTCAAATGTAAGTCTGTCCTAGGGGGTTTCATTGGTACTATGAATTGCTGAAGTTTTTCTGTTTTGCCTTTGTGGAAAAGAAAGGAGCTGTTGAGTTTAGACACAATCCTAACATATGGGGGCAGAATGAAAGATGTAACAAATTTATGGTGCTGTGGTGGCCAAAAGCAGGCAGAGCTAAATCCAAAGTCTGGCAAGTGCTCTTTACAATGAGGCATTTTGCCATGTTTTTGTTGGAGAAGCACTGGCTGTTGGGTAACAAGAATGAAACTTCTTAATTAATAACATCAACTCTTGTGAAGTTTTTTTTTCAATGTAAGAAATTAGCTTTTTTTTTTTTTGTGTTTACTTCCTTGGCCCATGTAATACCATGGATTTATGTTCCAGTATCTCAGTTCTCAGGGTTTCCAACCCTGGTTCTGCAACTCAGAAGTGGAATTCATTCATTATGGTTTCATTTTTGGGCATCAGTCCCACAAAGTCTTCAGCATATGGGGATGTTGATGGGATGACTCACATGCATAAAATTATAACATAACTTGTGTTTAGCTAATGGTAGGATCAGAGCTTTAGTCACCAGTAGAAATGTATATTTGATTTCCTCCTGGACTTGGCATAACATATAGGGAAAGATATATTCCCAGTTGGAGACATGGAGAGAGAGTGGTGATCAGTGTTTGCTTGAACTGCCAATCTTTCTTACAAAATGAGAGGCTTGAACTTCAGGAAGTTTTTTTCTTAGTGGTTATTCTAAAAAGGAAAGCACTAAAAAATCACAATAAGGTAGAATGGCTGGCTAAGATACATCAAAAGCTTGCATTCCCCAGGTAATTGTCTCTCCCTTATGAGATTCCTCTGGATGTTTTGTGCTAATGAAAACAACAAAAGTCACTATGAGACTCAGCTGTAACGAGCTTCTGCTTCTGGCATTGGAAACAATAACAGTCCCAATAACTCTCAGTGCTGACCTCTGGATGCTCCAAATTCTGTATACTTGGATTTTTATGTTCATGCATGCTGTTTTCATTATTATAATGCTCCTAAGAGTATTTGCTGCATATGTTTGTTATGTGTGTAAAGCCCTGACCTATATCTGAATATATATTGTAGCACCATGCCATGATTTTATCAGTGCTTAGCTGCTCCATAGCTGTCCTGCATTTCCTCCCTGTTCTCATGCAATGGTCAGGTGGGCCTTGTGTAAAACAGAGTGAATTGCTGCAGTGTTCTTCTGCCATTTATCAGCAGAATTTCTTGTCTTAATAACCTGTGTCCTCAGTGGTTGTCTTAGCTGGGTGCTGAGTCTGGATATTAACCAGCACAATTCAGAATCTTCCCTGACTCTGTATTGGCCCCCTCTGATTGTATTTTGCCAGTAAACTTTTAGAAGAGTTTTATTCCATCTCTTTTACATTGATGTATTTTTTATGATCCTTCCCAAACACTGCATTGACCTTTCTTTCAAGAACAAGCACATCATCTGCCCATGGGGGTTTGGGGCTTGAAAGAGCTAGCAGAGGTGGGTGGCAGAAGAGGCAGCTCTTTCCAAGCTTCCAACCTCCTCTTGGAGAGAGCTTCAGGGAACATCTGATAACTGCATCATCTCATCTGGAAACTCCTGGCTCACAGCTGATGGGGAGGTTTATCTTCCAGAGGCTTTTGCTTCTGTCAGCTCTATCAGAGAGCTTCTGCTGGCTGTCTCTTGGCTAGGAACTGCTGCAGCCCTTGTCTCCAGCTGACAGCTGTACAGGGAAGTCATGCACTGCTCCACAGGCTGTGGAGGAGTCCAGCTCCAGCCTGTAGCCAGCACAGAGGTTCTGCTTGCAGCAGCACTTGGCAGGGTGGCTGTGGAGTAGCCCAGAAATTCTGCTTCAAACCATCCAGTGGTAATGTCAGTGTTCCAAGGGCTATGATCCAGCACGAGCTGAGGGGACTTGGCACATGAGAGGGCTCAGCCCAGATGGGACCCCACTGAGAGGGTGCTGCCATCCAGATCTTGAGCTACAGGGGATGTCTGATTCCTCTCCCTGACTGAGACAAGTTGCAATGAGGTTCCTGTTTGATATAAGGAAAAATATTTTTTACCATGTAGGTTATCAAACACTGGAACATGTAGCCAGAGGATGGAGATGTTCAAGCCCTGGCTCAAGAAAGCCCTGCATAAACTGGCCTGGGTAGCTTTGAATGGTGGGTTGGACTACAGAGGTGCTTCCTAAGCTAAATTATGCTGTTGTACATAATGGGCAAGTGGCACAGAGCCTGCGAATTTTCGCTTTGGGATTGACTCAAATGAAAACCTAAAGAATGATGCCTATGTGGGATAAAAAGGAGCTTCAATTACTGATTTCATTAACTCAAAGTGATGCTTTATCCTTTATCCTTTCTTCTCCCACCACTTAAAGAAGCTTTTGAATTTCAGTTTAACACAGAAAATACAGGTGACCGTCTAATCACTTTTCATGAAATGACCCTGTCAGGTTTAAAGGGATATTGATTTAAAGTTGTAGAGGGGTGGAGAAGATTGCAATCCATCTGATGTGGCAGCCTCAATAGACTCAGAGGGATATGATTATAATTATCATTGCCATTAAACACTAATTAGTAGTGTTAATTAGTTAAACACTAGACTAAGCTTGTCTTGTTCTGCTTGTTCTGTTGTTTATTTATTTATTTAGGGGAACAAGGGAAGGTAAATTAATCAGGAAAATTTGATTTGGTCCCTCTCACAAAAAGAGGGGCTCTTCATCCTCTTAACTGCTTGTCTCTATTTTATGAAACCCTAGAAGTGATCTTATGGAATTGCTGGAGAAGAGCAGTAGTTCAGCTATGCATGGTATCCTCTCAAGGAAGATCCTCACTCTGCTACTCCAGCTCTGCTCTGGAGCATAATAGTGGCTCTGTGCCTGTGCAAGCCAGTGGACAGTTTGACAGTGGCAGCAGAAAATGGCCCCAGATGTCACAAATGTACTCACCTGTCTCAGAAACAGAGCTAGTGACAGGTCTAGAATATGATTAAATCCTCTGACTGCTCTGCAGTGATTATTATGGGGATTTTTTCAGTGTGTCATGTCAAGAAGCATGCTCAGTGATACAGTCCTCCTGGCTCTAGAAGGGTGAGTTTATAGAAATATTGAATTTCCCCTTATGGAAATTTGTGCCTCGAAACAGTAGTTGGCAAGAGAGTGTAGTGAGTGACTCATGGTGCCCTGCTTTGCCAGAATTAGGGAAAACTGAAGTGGATAAGGTTGCTCTGTAGCTGTGAAACTAATAGGAGCTGATTCTCTTGCTTTCAGAGCTACAGTTTGGAGCATAGAATTTTCAGAATCTCAGGCAAAATTCAGAGATTCTTGAATTGGTGTGGGAACCACTCCAAGTACTACCAGAATGGCATGAGGATGAGAACATGGAGAACTTTTCCTGTGGAAACACGATGCTAGGACAAGGTTACCTGGGGGAGGAAGGGTTTGCTGACATGCATGAAGTCCGTGCTTGGAAGAGTTATTCACAACAGGCAGAGGAAGGTCTGTAATGCCTCTACAGAATAAAGTCCTGTAGCTTTGGCTGTGGGAACCCTTACCCACTGACCTGTCCTTTTTCTTCTGAAAAGAGAGTGTCTTTGCTGGGTAAAGGGTTTAGACTGCTGCCTCTCTGAACCAGGAATATCTCCTGTCTTTTCTAGATATTTCTTCTCAAATACAGGCCACTGCCATGCAAACACTACTGACCAGAAGTGGAAAAGGAAATGATCATGTCTGAGATACAGCAGCAGCTGGGTGACTGCAGAAGAGGAAAAAATATGCACTAATAAGGGGAAAATTGTATCTGTGTATAAAGTGTCAAATATGAGTTAGGATATGATTTCCAAAAATTCTCTTTTAAAATCTATTTCCATTTTTTATTACTTACATTTGTTATTAAATTTTTTTTTTCTCATTTGTTCTCCAAGTAAACACTTTTTATCCACTCAGTTTTCTTTGTCTCTTTCCAGGTCACTTGATCCTGAAAAATGTACAGAATCCCTCTTCATCCTGTTTTAAATTAAGTTTTCCATTAGTTCATGTAACTTTGCTTTTGGCTTTTTTTATTTCTTTAAATTTATACATATTTTACTGAGTTTCCAGACACATAGGCACAACTTTTGAATATATCAACTTATTATTTCACTTTAAAAAGTAGAAGCTGTCTTTTTTTGCTATATTGCAATCAGATCTAATAACAAGTTTCCAGGTATCTAGCACTATATAATAAATGTTTTGTATAGCACTGAGTAATTAATTAACAGAACAGGTACATGATGAATCATTAAATGTACCTGGATGACTCCATACAGTAATAAGCTCTGAGCATCTTGCTTTTCAGTGATGTGGAGAGACCCCATGAGATCTATTAAAATTTCATGTATCTCTTTTCCAGAATGCAGATGGGATCTTATCCAAACACTGGAGAGCTGAAATCTTGAGTACAAGCTTCCACTTGTTCTGGACACAACTGAAACTTTTCTGAGGGACAGTTCTCTTTTCTGAAAAAGAAATCTCTGAACAGCAACCTCACTATTTTTACAGAAACAACAAAATACACTTTCATTGAGTTTTGCAGTTGGCATAAAAGCACAGGACAGCAGTGCCATAAAACAAACAGTAAGTAGAAATTAAATATAAAATATGCAGTAGGAGGTTTACCCCTTTGAGAAAGCTTGACCTGCCTGTGACACATCCTGTTCAGGGTGGGCTGTACATCACTGGCACTTGTTGTGGGTGTGGTGTAAGAGGCAAAGCACAATGGAATGTGTGAGCACCATTTGGGCTGTGGCTCTGAGGGAGGATGTGACGAGATGAAGGTGGAGTATAAGCTCTTTATTGAATGGTCCTGCTTTGATTGCTTTGTGTCATCATCATTCCAAAATTCATAACCACCCCAGTTTTGGGGTGAATAGTGTTAATGTATTTTACAGTGTGATTGGTTTAGCAGCATGTTCTGCAACACCATCTGGTTTGCAACAGCAGAAACTGAAACTGGAGAAGGGCATTTCATTTCCAGCAGTCAAAAGTGGTGATTTCCAAGACTTCCTGAGTTCCTGTGCCTTGATGTTGTAACATTTTGCTGATTTGACTGTTAGGATTTGCAATAGCAAAATAAGTAAGTCTTGTAATGGCAAAATCATTAAGGGATAATTTTGTTTCTCTACTGAAGCCTTTGACAAATGCCCTCTTGATGCTAGTGGGAGCATTAGCAAGGTGTAGACCTCTAATTTGAAGCATTTAAATTATGAGCAAAGGCCCATCTGAGTATTCTCTGAAGTAAAGAACTTTCAAAATGAGCATTCAGTTCTGCCTCTGTCCCCACTGCCATCAGCTGTGGTGGGAGGGATTCCCTGTGCCCAGGAGCTGTGCCAGGCCAAGGGAAAGGTTCTGGAGTGCTGGAGCCTGGCAGAGCTCGGGGCTCTGGACCAAGGCAGCCAAGGGTGTGTGCAGGCAGCTCAGGCTCTGTGCTGCCCCCAGTCACAGCTGGAAGGGAGCACTTAGCAGCAAAACAATTGTGGATATTTTTTATTTCTGAGGAAAGAACAGGGACTTTTCCAAAAGAGGAGGCTTCTGTGAATGTTGGCTGATGGAGTCAGAAATCTGTCTATGTGCTCAGGCGTGCTGATCTACCCATTCCTTGGTTTTAATCTTGTGATATGCAATGAACCACTCATGAGTTCAGAGGAGAGCTGTAACCTCCATAAATAAAAATAGCATTTCTACCCTCATGTTTATATCTATACATAAAATAGCCTCACCTTTCTTTGTTCTCTTTCTCCATATTTTTATTTCTTTCCTGTAATCCAGTTTCCTTATTCATTGTGTCATGCATCCTGCTCATAGAAAATTCATCAGGCTTACTAGATATGAAAATGATAATATCTTTTAGGATTTTTGTAATTTTTTCTGCCGTAATGGATGGCCACATGCAAAACAATGAGAAACATAAGGATATTGAAATCACCGCTCTGTAATGATCAAATAAATCATGAAGCTGGGAGTTTCTAGGGAGCTTAAAGGAGTCCTTCAGAAATTAGGAGATTACTTTCTAATATAACTTGGCTGGTCAAAGAAAAAACCCAAACCAAACCTCAGAAAAGCAATAAATCAAATTTGGCCTTCAGTGGGGGAGACCTTGGAAGACCTTATAGTCATTTCTCATCTCATTTCTTTCTGTCTTAAAAAAACTGTCAGTGCTTCCCGTTCAGATTTTTGGCATATTTGGTAACATCCTTGTCTAAGAAGTTTGACAGCAGCAACAAAATTCAGAAATGACTGCATGGCAGAACTGCTCCAGCAGGAGACTGCACTCAGACCATGGCTAATGTTGACTTAAACTACCTCAAGAAAAGTGCTTATGGCTGTTATGGAGGGCAATGTGAATATTTTTTATGGAAGGGCCTAGCAAATACAGTACTTACCCTCAAAAATTAAAAACAAACAGTAGGAGAGAATAGCTCTGGCCCTTTTGTCCTCTTCCACCTTTAAACCTCTTCAAAACTTCAGGGAAGTAGTCCCTGACTGTAAAAAGAGATTGAAATTTTTTTGTTGTCTTTTTATTTAGACAGTAAGAATAAAATCCCTGGCTGAAGGAGTTAACAGCATTGCCCAGATGTAAATGAAAAAAAAAAGTGAAATAAAAATATCACCAGCAGCAAAATCGAATAAATTCTTTAATATATCGCCAGTACATTGAATTGAACTGCTAAAAGCTTTCTGCTCTGGCTGGCAAGCTGAATGAAATGTGAGACAACATAGAAACTTCTGCAGAAAACAGTTTGTTTGAGGATTGTCACTTTGCTCTGAGAGAAATGTCTCCTTGTTTCTTTTTGGATGTGGTAACTAACCTCAAGTCTCCACAGAGAACTGTATGATGATGAGCTGTGGTACCTGGGAGCCAAGTGTTTGTGCCCTCTTGATCTCTCTTATGAGAAATGAGGCTTCAGTTCTTGAGGAAGGAGAAAAGAGTGTAAAAGGCCAGCCTCTCAGGGAATACTGTCAGGGCATTAGAGCAAACAATGCCTGTATCCTTTCACAGATGACACAAACTGCACATCTAAAAGGATGGGGAAGAGAAAAACAGAGCCTTGTGGCTGTTTGAATTATTCAGTCATAATTATAGAGTCATCATGAAATTCATTTTACTTACTCCTTTTACTAAACAAACAGTTTATGGTTTGGGACAGCTTGGGACCCCAAATTGTACGTTTAAGTGTGAGAGAAGAAATAGGAGTGTGAAAGCAAGTTAGTGGATTCTGCATGCCATGGCTGAGACAAGGAAGATGAAGTGTGATTCTCAATTTAAGCTGGCTCAGTGCTGGCACTTCTGTTCCAGGTGAATTGGAATGAGATTTTAACTGAACTCATTCTTCTGTACAGACTGGCAGACACTTAGTTCTGAATAGAGTTATGCCTGGCTGGGATACTCTGGTGTGTCCATGTTGCCCCACATAGAGTGCCTTGGCCAAGGCTCTTCCACCCTTCTTGTTCCTGGCCTTGCTGAGCTGACAGCCAGCAAGAAGCAGAAGGAGGGGGTCATCTTTTGTTAGATACTTTTCTCTAGAACATCTGGTAACAATCTACCTTTATTTAAAAGTAAAAGCTAGGTAGCTGTAGCCAATTTAAGACCACATCTCTGAAAAAGGCAGCTTTAGGGAAGAAAACCAGATAGCCATGTTCCTTCCTCTCTCTGAAAAGAAGAGTCTGTCTGGTGTGAAAACCATTTGGAATAATTTCCATTACTCAGAGACAATCACATTGTAAATTGAAGTAGAGAGGGTGCTAGTTATTTGCCTCAGGACTTACTAAATGGGTTAAAAGCATAGGCAGAGACTTGCTCTAAGGAGTGTAGTTATGTGAGCTGAATACTGACATTTCTAAAACAAATCACCTTCTTTATTGTTTAAATTCAGACTATATATATAAAATCAGGGAAAATAGGAGAAGTTTTGAGATTTTCCTGAGATAACACCAGCTATCCTATCTCTTGCAAGTACTTTTAAAGTAATTTTCAAGACTTATGATGAAAGAGGCACAGAAATTTCCTTGGGAATTTATTCCAGTATCCAACTTTTTATATAGACAAGGGTTTTTTTATTACTTGCAGCAATTCAAACTTATTTTTGCTCATCCTGTCTACCACAGATCAACAGAATCCCCTTTACAATAACTTATGTATTGAAGAATATGGTTGTGTCTTCTGGGCTTCTTTTCTGTAGCTTAAACAACCTCAATTCTTTGATAGAACCTGTTTTTTTAAGACCATTAGTCATTTTATTTTGCTGGGAACATCTTTAGCTGGTCCATCTGACTTGCCAAAGCCTGACCCACTACTTACTCCCAGTTATGAATAACAAATATCCCATTCTAAAGCTTTTCTTCAGATGTTAAATACAAATGTCAAATCATCTAGAAGTCACTAGTTTTGTAATAGAATGATTTGTCTTTATGTGGTTCTTATTCTGGTGTTCACAGTTGAAGAACTTGATTATTTAAATGTGAACTGTCATTAATAACTGTCATTAATTATTACTCAATGTATTTGGTGATGCCTTGTGAATGCTTTTGGAAATATACTTTTAATCTTTAGGTTTTGATATTGCTGACCTCTGTAACATGGTAACCTCTTTTCATGTAATGAAAAAGAAAGCTGATTAACCAATTTTCTCACCTTTTTATTTTCACTTAAAGCTTTTCTATAATGATGTAGGCAATGCAGCCATTCCCCAGAGATCTTGTCTATACCATACTTTACATTTCTGTACTTCTTTTAGGCCTTGCTGAGTCCTCTCGTGTCCAAAGAAATCACTCCTGTTCTTATCAGTCTCTCAGATTTGAAACATTGATTGTTTTCATTTTTCTTCTTGAGCCCACTAGTTTGGCATTGAACTTGAAATCTAGGCTTACTACCACTCTGAAGGTGCCTCCAGATGCAACCAAAGCACAGATTAGTACTAGAATGGACCCTGTGTCTGGTAATGGAATGAAGAAGGTTTTATGTTCATCCTTGTAGGTTATGACACGTACTGAAATTCTGGTGTTAGCTGCAAACACAGTCATCATACTTCAAAGAGGGGTTTTGTTGTTATTTTAATTCATTTTTATTTATATTCAGTTTCCCTCATGTCTCTTTTCCACCATTCTCCCTGGAAATGAATAGGTGATCATGATGAGCTTCTACATTTTTAATTAGTCCTTTTAGACTAGGTAAGTGTGTTTTTCAATTATTAAAAACCCAACATTTTTTCTTGACTTCTGGAACAAGAGTTGCCCAGGAGGTGTTGCCCAGGCAGTACACTGAGATGCAAGGGCAGGAACATCCAGGTCTCAGTGCCCTCCCCTGGGCTGTGTCAGTCTGAGCTGCAGCTGAGCAGCTCTGCCTCTACTGATGGCAAAGGGGCTGGGCACTGCTAGGAACCTAAACTTCCCTCTGAAATCCTGCAGAGCAGGATAGGAATACTCAGGGGGAGATGGCTGTGACTGAGGTAGAGTTGGGCATGATCCCTCACTATGCAGTGTCTTGTTATTTATTCCATCTGAAATGTTTGAATTTAAATTCATGGAGGTTTTTCTTTCCACTTGCAGGGCAGACATTCTGTTTCCCGAACACATTCACTTTTTACAAAAAGGCAGGTACTTTACTTCTGTGGCTGAATGTGTACTCAGGTAGCTTTTGATGGAGATGTTGTTTATATTTCTCCTGTGGTGTAGAGCTTCACCAGAAGTTTGACTAGCTCCTGTGTTTTGTTGTGTTCATTACTGCAAACAGAGCTTTCTTGAAGCTTCTGTTTGGTAAGAGAATTATAGGGAGGGAGCAGCCAGCTTGCTTCCTCTTCAATATGTGCTGGAACAAAAGAAGTACCTGTGGCACTGCCCCTCTTCTTCTTCCTGTTCAAACTGGACAACAGTCGAGGCAAGTGCACAGGTCAATGACATGCTAAGTCCCTTACATATCACAACACAGACTTCCCCTTATTTTAGGGTTTGTGTCACATGCTGTGGGCTGGATGGTGATTTTTATTAAGTGCTCAGACATGTATTGCTGACTTCCTCTGATTTCCTCTGACAGCTCTGTGACTATAAGCTCCACTGGTCTCCTTATTCAGACACATACATTTACCTGTCATTGGGGCACAGCTTACCAGTATTGCAAATTTTGACTTATTAAAGTTCATGTTGTCACAGAAACACTTTTATTTTCAAGATTATTTATAATTCCTTTGGGGCAGCTGACTTTTCTGTATTTTTCATCATGTCTCTTATTTAATTTTTAAATGAATTTCATGGCTAGGTGCAGTACCCTACTGCGCACAATTATTGCACCAATATAAAATCTAAGCATCACAAAATCATTTCCAAAATCTAGGCAGTTGTTGGACCCATTGCAAGAAAATCAACAGAAAAGTCCTCCTTTTTTTTTTTTGCCTTAAAACAAGTAATTTACCTGACATCTAAAATATTGTCTTTAATATTTCTTTCTACCTCATTAGAGAGTTAAATAATCCATGAGATAGTGTGCATTAAAAATCTATTCAAAATATTACAGTATTGCTTTTAAAAAAGCCTCACAAATCTACCTTGTACACTAAGCCTATACCTCATATGTTGGTTAACAGCCAAATGGAGCTGTGTCTTACAGTCTAATTAAAGGTAAAAATCAGGACAACCAGAGATATCTTTTGTAAATTAAAAGTCCTCTTTTATGTGCTGTGGAGGTGTTAGCACTATTATAAGGACTAATCAGACATTTTACAATGTTCTAGTACCAGGGATGAAATGGCATTGTGTGTAGTTTAAAGATTATTAAGTTTCTTTAGCACACTGGGGTTAGATTTTTAAGGATGCCTTCAGTGCTTACCTGCTGTTACAAGGGGAAGTGCTTTATTGTCTCATAAGAAGGAACTAGGCTTTTTGAAGAATTAAATGCTTGTGTGTAATGGCAAGCTTCCACTTCTGAAAGGCCCTGAAAAGAACAAGAAAATAGTTGTAAATGAAGTGGGCTTCATGTGTTCATGTCCACTCATAAATCCCAGCCAGAGTATATATCTATAAATCCAAACCCACTTGCTGATTGTATGTGACATTTAGTTTCTTCTGTAAAATACATATTTCTATCACTCATCTCCCCAAGCAAATACCCAGATAACTCTTTGCTTTCCTTAACAAATGTAATTAGCAGAAAACCTGGGCCAATGATGTGTGTCTTTTCACAATAAAATTAGATGATCCCTTTCATGCATAGACATTTCTTTTAACATCTCATGATTTGTAAACCAGACTTATGCTAATATTGGGCAGTAGGAAAGGTGGGGACCAACTTGTTTTCATGCTTTGCTTTTGAATGCTTGCATTGTTGTCACTCAGAACTTGGTTATAATCATAATCTTGCCTATTGTTTCCATTTTCCCTCTTTTTTTCTATCTGGCTTTATATGCCTTCACATCTTGAGTGTGAAATTCCTTTGTTCTTGTAAGTGCCTGTCTAGAAGAAGGAAAAAACCAAAAACAAGAGAAATATGCACACATTCATTTTGTCTTTATCCTAACGATAGAAAATATTGTGAAAAAAAATTATGTGATGTTGTCCCTACTGTGCTTGTAAACAAGTGAGCAATGTCCTTTGTGAACAAAATTTGTAGGTATAGCACAGATTCAGTATTTATGAGTAGATCTTTAGATGAGGCGCTCTGAAGATGTTAATCAATGTCAGCTCTATAGAGTAATTTTAAAAATTTCATTTAGTATGTGAACTTCTTGCAAAAATATATCTTCTGATTAACTGTCTTAACCAAAATGAAAAGTTTTGTCGGCCTAATGAGAGAGCAATCAGTGTTTAACAGACTAACAACTGTTTCAAAAGAATTCAACACCCCAACATAATGGAGGCTTTTGAAAGTAAATTTTCCACGTGGTGTTCAGGGATTTAACCATGCAGTGCACATTAGTGTTAATGGGAAATTGTCCGGACAAATCTCTGCACATTACTCTGCAAATGCACTCCTTAGTGTTTAAAGCTGGCCTGTTAACACCCATTATGGAACTGCACTCAGGAAAAGACAGGAAGAAATAGGTACCTAAACATCCATCACACAGCAGCACAGTCCCCCTTTCAGCCCCACTCCCCAGTTCTAGGGGCGTTTATTTTATTTGCTCTTCTTTTGGATTTTTTTTTAACATAAATTCTGCAAGAAGACTGTATGGGGATATTCTTCCCTATGGAAAGGCATTTTCCCAGATTGAAGAATAACTTTTTTCCTGGGGGCCCAGTTGAAGTTGGCATGGAATCTGTGGAGGGATTATAAATATACCAATAAGATTTTCTGCTTTTCTTTTCCTCTTCCATTTCTTTTTAACTAGCCTTCATAACAATCCCAGCTATTCTTATGCTGATTCTGGACCTGATTCAGATCCAGCAGAACTTAGAGATGAGTGAGGGTAATGTCATGGAGAAGCCTCACATAAATTTGCCAATAGCATCTTTTAATTATCCAATGCTGATCTGTTAAAATTGGACTTGTGTTGAGAACACCTAAGTTTAGATAAAATTTTTGCTATCCACTGTTCAATTTTTCAGTCATTAATCTTCCACAGATTGCATATCTAGCTTCAAGGTCTGGTTTCTCTGTGTTTATTTAAGGAAGAATTCTGACAGGAAATTTTGGAAGTTGGTAATCTCAGCACAGTTGTTGTCATCCAGGCAATAAGGACAATGAATCTGGAATGTGGGCAAATGTCTGAGAGCTGGAAGCTGAAGCTGCTCTCTCACACCTGCACTGGATGTCCCAACCATCAAGCCACGTGGAGAAAAGGACTTGAGAGCATCTGTGAAAAACAGGAAATGTCTTTGTTTTGCTCCAGGTGACTGCCAACATTTTTGAAATACCAAATTTACTCCTTACAATGAGAATGTGGGGAGCCAAGAACTGAGTAGGGAAAATGAAGAATAAGGGTGTGTGAGAGTTTTTTTCAGAAAAAATTAATCACAGAAGAGCTGCATTTCCATCAGGGATTTGTAGTTTGTTCAAGGTCTTGTTCTTTGCTTTGGTTTGATGTTCTGAATCTTGCCTCTTTAGGAAAAATTTGAAATAAGGTTGAGTAGAATGTCTTTGCTGTGGAGTGACTCAGCAGAAAAACATAATTGAAACTATTCCTTCTTTATTGGTCATTGAAATGAACAAAATGCATAACTACAACCCAAATCCACTTGGGTAATATCTCTCCCTTGGAGAGCTATGGACCTTGGAATACAGTGCCTGTTGGCTCCTATCACTTTTCTGAGAACTTGTGCAAGGAAACTGAACTCAGGTTAAACCCCTCTTCTTTGGGGAACTGACACAGGATTTTTTTTATCTTCAATGATAATAGAGTCACATAGAAAAAATTCCTTTTTATTGTTCCAGTTCACCATGTGCATTTTATTTTTTTATTTTATTCTGATGCAGAATATGTGCTCTGGAGTAAATACTGGCTTGTAGTTTTTCACAACTGAAATCTCTCAAAATTGGCCGACAGATTAATAACACATGCTCAAGGTGCCCATTAGTTTTTTCCACAATTAGTGGAAAAGTACCACAGCTCATTCTAAGGAGTTATTAGGGGCATTGCTGTAGGAATGCAATCAATTCTTTGCTCTGTATAGTTAGCCAAAGCCAGCAGATGTAACTTAAAAGGTCTTTTTAAGGAGCCTTTAGAGACAAGTAAAACTAGATTTGAAAGACTTACCACAAAAACGCTGTTGATCCATTAATGCGATTGAGGCTCTGGCACACGGTATTTAACTTTTCCTCTTCACAATGGTTTTTCAGAGGATTGTGAAAGTGATGTTTATGAGTTTCCTTTAAGTTGCTGAAGTGGCTCATGGCAATTTTTTTTCTTTCCTCCCTCTTTGTGATTTATGCAATGGCAAACTGTTCCTGATGAACATTTATTTAGTGCTGTTCTCTGTACCTGTTCTTATTAGTTACTAGAGCATCACTCCTCCAGAACTATGATTACTCTCTGACTCCACTTCTTTCAGGTTCTGAAATTCCCTTGCTTTTTGCCATGCTGGTCTCCTGCTCCAGCACACGGCACTGCCCTCAGTGCTGCTTAGCCAGGGCTCTGCTCAGAGCAGCCCAGCCTGTGCTCAGTGCAGGCACCTTTGGGACAGCTTTCCAGAGAGTTCCCTACAGCCCCATCTCTGCAGCAGTGGCTCAGTGTCACCTGTCTGTCACTCAGCCTTTGTCATGTCACCTACCAGCTCAGCTCTGCTCACCCCTCAGGTGAGCCTCATTTGTAGGATCCTCGTGGATCCCACTTTGATATTGGATCCTTTGCTTTTCTAATGCCTTCTCCAAATCCTACTTCTTGCAGAAGAAAACTTCCTGCTGTCTTCTGCAAAACCTTTGTTATGTTTTCCTGCCTAAATCAGGATGCCCTACTCTGCTCCTCTGGAGTGCTGCTGTCTCCCTTGGCTGAGGGATAGGGTCAGGACTGGGACCTTATGTGGGTCTCACTGAGGGTCAGGGAGCACTAAACTACCAAAAGGGGAGGGTTGGATGCAAGGCACCAGAGGCTGTCAGTCCTTCAGTAGGGCAGCTGTGTGATGCCCCACTGCCAAGGAAGGATCCCTTTGTTAGAAAGATGTCTTATGCAATGATTGGTATGAGCCTTGGCCCTCGCCAAGTCTCTGCTTCCTTCTCAAGAGCTGCACATCCCACCATTGTGCCACTGTCACCAGGACTGCATGAGCTGCAGGAAGCAGAAGGCCTGGACACCTGAAGCTGGAGGCAGGGTGACAACCTCAGCACAGCTCAGGCAGTTCTAGGTGGCCAGAATATGTTTAAAGCTGCTAAGGTGGTATGAACACTAAAGTGATGAGGCAGCCACAACCACTCTGATCTCTGATTAAGAGAACCCAAAACTCTAAGCAGGGAGGCTTGTTGAAGTAAGATAAGCATGATAGTTAGACACTGCTTATTTCACATGATCTTGATATATCAGCTCTTTGTTTAACCACATGCAGTTTGTGGGAGAAGTACTTTTCCATCTGTGCTCTGTTACTGTCAAATTTAAACGTGATTTTGAATCTTCTTGAACTGTTATAGCAGTTTCAGTCCTAGAGGTCAGGTTTTGGTAGCTGCTTTGTTTTGTCCTTATACTGAATGCTCAGAATTCTGCCAGTACACCACAGAGTCAGAGAACTCAGAGGAGTGGAATGCTCTGCATTTACCCCAGAGCAGGGGAATGGGTCTGTCTGTGGTGTGTCTGTCTGTACTGCTGCTGCTACAGCAGAGTGGCACTGCTCTGATTAAACAGATGGATAATTGAAATAACTGCTCAGGGAAACTCCTACCCCTGCCCCATGTAGGCATTTGGTTTCTTTGTTTAAATAATACATACTTCACATCTCAGTGGTAGAAAACAGACCTTTGAAAGCACTATATTTTGTCCAAATTTGTGTTCTTATCTGCTGGTAGGTTCCAACTGTCCATGCAATAGCACAGCTTCTTATTACCTTACAGCTCTGAATTATGGGTTTTTTTCACTATTAATTTGACAGCCCATTGGAATACTATTTGAAAATATCCAGACATTTTTAATAAAATATTTTTGGTCATAAATGCTATGGGGAAATTTGGCACAATATATCCTACTTTCAGAAGACAAATTTGCATTTTTACAGGAGCAGCTAGAATGACAGAATAATTTAGGTGCAGCAGAAATTTGGGTGAAGTCCAATTGCAACAGTGAAGGTGCTATTAGTAATGTGCTTAAATCAATACCATTTATCTTTAACTTTCTAAGCACAACTAATTTACAGAGCCTGGGAAGAAACAGTGGTAATTGGCAGCAGTGTGAATTCTGTTGTTTTCTCTTTTTGTCTGTCAATCTTTTTAGCTCCAGTAAGAATACTGCACATTAATTTCTTGTTCACTAAGAGACTAACAGATCTCTCTGTATTGTTAGCTTTCAAATTTGTCACATAACACTTCTTCATCTCCCCCTCTTCCACAAGCCTTTCAATATAATATCCCAGGTGTTCTCCTTCACCTTGTTTCATTCTTAGAATTCTTTTTTCTGCTCAAGTTGTCACTCAGGCTGCCCAGCACTTTAGCAGACCCACACTGTGGAAGGAACTGCTCCCTAATCATAGGTCAGGCCAGGTTTTGGTAGGGAGGATGGCTTAGAAATCAAGATTTGGCAAGTGATTGCAGGGACAAAAAAGGGTAAGTTAAAACCATGCCATTGCTGCCTTTACCATCCACTCTCACTGGAGCCTGTCCTAGAACTTCCTAAACTGCTTTCTGCAGAGGGCAAGAAGAAATGTTGTATTTCACTCTCAACAGCACATGCATTTTTTCCCTCAAAATCTAATTTCAAAGCCTTATTTTATCATAATATGCCTGCACCATTAGGAACTAGGATTATATGCTGATAAAAATATTACCTCCTTTCAATGGTAGCTAGCAAATATTGCCATTTTGGTCCACATTCATGCCATTTACTTTCCTGGGGATACTTTGTGGCATTATATCCCAGAAACACTTTCTAAATTTCCACAGAATTAATAGAACTCTGTGAAATTCAAAATCTGTACTCTCAGATATATCTGTATTCTCAGATATATTTTGGCATAATTTATCTAATCTTTTCTGTATAATTTGTGCTTACCTGTACCCTGAAAAGTAATTTTTACCTATTGTAGCTATTCCAATAGCAGCAACAGCCTGTGGTTATTCCATCACAGACTGCAGGAACTGATGGCCCAAAGCAGGACAGTATAAACTGACAAGACAGAAGAGAGGACAGTGTAAAGGTACCCAGCTCAGAGGTGTGCAGCAGGTCAGGGGTGTAGCTGGGGGAGAGCTGCAGTTATCTCACTGCCTCTGAGGTGCTGTACTTTGGGAACCTCATTCTCTTCTTGGTTCAACAAATCTTCACTCTGCACATAAGTCGTGTAGGGATCTCCAGTCTGCCTCTGTGCTCTTGCCAAACCCAACAGTGGGAAAGCATGGAGAAGTAAATTTAATGAATGTCATTCATCTCAGCAGTGAAACACAACTTTAATATTTTGGCTAGCATAAAATTTATATGGAAGGAATGAAAGTTATGAGCAGAGCTGGCCAGAATCTTTCAGGTTTTGAGGTTTTTTTTACAGCCAGAAAAATACTTGTATTACTAAGACAAAACTTTCTGCCCTATGTAGTGCTGTTATTTAAGTTGTGCTAGAATCTGTAATGTATGAGGTTTATTTTCTCCCTTCAAGGCAAATGGAACTCATAGAAAAACAACTCCTTATCCCCCCTGAACTCCCCAGCCAGATACTTTTCCTGTATTGCTGTCAAGTGGGAGTGCACAGTATTCATCACTACATATCCATGCCTCCTATTCTATCACACTATCCCTTGTAGACCTCTTTTCAAATTTAAATGAATAAAAAGTGGGTTGAATCATCCAGCTTTTGTAGATGATGCTCCTTGTTCAGCTTGTAACAGAAGAGCCCAGCCTAAGTAGCGTTGGCAGACCTGTCACAAGACCAGCAATCTCAGGAACTGAACAGGGAGCTGACAGCAGAATACTGAAGCAGTTGTCTGAGTAGCTACTCTGTCTCCTCAATCACCTGTCATGCTGGGGCAATATTTAAAGTTTGTACTAGGTGGTGATTCAGCAACACATAAACTTGAAGAGCAGTGATTGTCCTTAGCAGACCATATACCTCACTCTGATAGGATTCAGGAAGTTCTCCTCATCTTTGACTTCCAGAATAGTATTTACTGTGTTCAAAGCAAGTGTCTCTCCTTTATTAAAGAGTGGCCACTGGGGATGAGATGTTTATGCTGCAGTGAAGCTGCTGAAAGTGCAGTGTAAAAGGAAGATGTCCCTGAGCAGTGGCTGGGCTAGAACTGCCTGCAAAAGGCACAGCACAGTGACACTGAAGGCTTGTCTGGGTCATTCATGAAGTTCTAGCAACTTCCTTTACCACTGGCTTTATGGAAATCTCTAAGAAACAAGAATTCAGAGGATTATAGGTGCAATTAGTCTTTTTGTAAGTGCTGTAAACAGAGAACTGTGTGTAAGGAGTATGTGGGGAGAGCTTTAGTCATGGCTAAGCTGCATAGCTGGTAATGAGAAGAAACCCTAATTGTCTAGGTGGGATAGATCAGCTCCCACAGTGCCATGAAACATTCAGTGCCGAGGTTGGACATGAGAGGTTCACATTAGCAGCCACATAACAGTATGTGTCAAAAGCTTTGTTGGCATCCTCTCTTTCAGTAAAAATCCCCATGCATTATGTGCAATCAGTGTTTTCTCCTTCTGGAAAGCCAGCACCCTTTCAAGGCAGCAGCTGGTGCAGTCACTCTGTGCACTGAGACACTCACTGAGCCTTATCTTTAAGGGATAACAAAACAATGACATCTCTCCATTTCCTACTTTGTACATTGAACTTGCCATCATCTTGGATCATGCCAACCCCTGGGGATCTGGAAGATTGTGAAGTACATCATTGTAAGTATTTTGATTTCTTGCAAATGCAGGGAAGGATATGGTAAAAATATCTGTTGTAGATTTTTTGCAAATGTAAGAGAACTCTTGACACAATCTTCAAAATATTCATGTGCCCATGTAGTCACCAGATACATTCTGGCCATGTTTTTTCCTCCTTGGTGCTTACTATTGATTATTCTCTCCTACTGATGCCTTTTGATATTTACTTTTTCTCTTGTTTAGCTGCTAATTTTGCCTTCAAACATGACAGGACTTTGTGATGTTGCCTCCTCTCTGACGTGTCACAGCTTCTTCAGTCACAAATGCTCCATTGCTGGCAGCACCCAGTCAGAGCTGGTGGTATCACATGGTTTGTGTTAGTGCATGAAGGGCTGTGTCAGAGCTTTTAAAGGATTCGCTCCTGGAAAACCTCAGTCTTAACAAATATAGTGTGGAAAGGAGTAAGATGCCTGACAGACTGAGACTGATATTGTACAGTCTTACTTCTTTAGGAGTTGTGCTGAAGGGTAACGCTGTCTCTTAAGCTTTTGACCTCTGCTGATCAAAGTTGGTTGCATTTTGGTTTATTTTCCAGGCCTGTCTAAAATGCCTGGTTCAGTCAGCATTGTCCTTAAACACACCAGGGCTCCAGATAACATATTGGGCACTTTGTATGCACAGCCCTCAGTCCTGGAGTCTCTTCCCCATTGCCTGGTCCCACTGTGCAGCTGTTTGATGCTTGTGCTGCTTTAGATTCAGTGGAGAAGGGCAGCTGAAGAAGGTGAGCTAATCCAATCTCAGAGACAAAAGCTGCTCTGTTCTGACAGTAAAGATGTGTTTTCTGCAATTACTATTTGCAGACCTCTTTTGTGGAGGAAATAGGAATTGATTTGGAAGAATCCCTGGCATTGTAATGCTATCAAAGTGAAATTGCTTATTATCAAATTGCCATTTATTCTGAAAGTCTTTAAGCCAATTAGAATTATTTTACTTCAGCACAACCATTGCTTCCACATTATGGACATGTAATCTTGTTCCAATAACTCATCAGTGGTTCTCTTAATTTTCTTATATATTTTTAGATAAACAGTCCTTTTCTCAAAGTGATTTAATATTCATGAAAAGTATCAGAAGCTACAAATATTGATTGCATCTGTAGAATAAATAAATGTAAAATTTACTTGAAATACCCTGTGTCCTTCAAATTTCATGAAAAGGACAGTCTCTGAGATGAAGTGTTGACTTTCCATCCACTCAAGACTCCTGATGTTGCTAGTTGCAGTGAGTGTCTACCAAACACAACAGCTCTCCTCTAGGAAATGAATGAAATGAAACCAGTGTAGTCATTGAGTTGTGAGCTAATGTAATATAACAGCCTTGCCATTCTCTTTTGTTCAGTGTGCAGCTCAAAAATGCTTTTCTTTTTCTTTATTAATGCTGTATTTCTCTGACCTTAGCTTAATGAACAAAATTTTTTCCTCCTTTGTTCCCCCTCTTTTCTTGCCATACTAAAGATGGATTTATAAGTCTCATTGCACTGGAAATGTGGTACGAAAGCTTCCACCTTTTGTATTCAGTCTGGACTTGACTTTAAGTTAAAATATTTTCATTTTTAGATAGAAGGCTTGGCATTCTCAGCTTTGCATTTGGCTCTTGTGGACCTCATCCAATTTGCCACACCTGAAGAAAACTGTAATGGGAGATTGAGACAGAATTGCTTCTTGGGGATAAATTCAAACTAATATCCTCTTAACTCTATGTGCTGGTGGGTATTCATTTATGATTTAGTGTTTTGGTTTGTGAGCTGATGATGGAGAGAAGTTTCCCTCTCACTTCCACGATCATAGTGCTTGCAAGTAGTTTATGTGATTTGACACTTTTGTTGTGGTTACTGCTGGTTGTGTCACTGTTGCTCATTCTCTGGTTGAACAAAACAATCTAGCCTTATCTCAGATACAGTTGATATATTTAGTGCAGGTAGAGAATGCTCCAATAATGTCCAAAGGCCAAATAAACCTGTAGGTAGTAAACCCTGCCTGTCTTTCCAAGATTTGAAGTAGATCTTTATAGCTCCAGATGCAGTCTTTTGCTCAGTCTCAGACAGCTGCCTGTGAATGCTCTCCAGAACTGTGTATTTCTAGGAACAAAGCCTAGATCCCATGAAAGAGGTGTCTAATGTACCAGAAACCAGCCCAACAGGTCTGTGTTTCAAAACCTGCAGGTTGGCTTTGAACAAATTACCTCTTTGGACTGGAAGAACATTTTAGGGTCATGTCGTGATGACATCAAAAACCCTACAGGTTTTCAGATTTCTGTGCAATGTGTGCATTTATAAAATACTTTTTTAACTGTCGCTGATTAAATAATCTGTCTTAATTAAAAGCAGATTTTAAACATATGAATGTGTGATTGTAACAAAATTGCTGCTTTTCAATTAAATTAAAAATACTTCTGAAAATAACCAAACCCATGAGGTGATGTCTGTGTGCCACCCCTCTCCTTTTTCACTTCCTTCCAGGAATGACTGTGGATACTTATTTGGGAGAATACAGGGCTGAATGGTGAATCCAGCTAATTCAGGAGCCTCCTCAGCTCTCCACCCCTGTTCTCTTCTTCTCTTTCCCTCTTCCATCTTTTACTGTTCTCAGTGTCTTTCTTTTTTCAGGGTTAATTTGTACTCTTAGAACCTAATGGAACAAGCTGCTGGCTGCAACAGCTTGTGTTAAGCAGCAAAGATGGTGTGGGAACAATTAATGAGAAGTAGCTTGGAAGTAGCTTTCCAGTTCTGTGATGGCTGTCATTGGGGCAGTTGACTAGGGGCTCGTTCCAGTTTTCTGCAGTCTGTTCTACAGCCACTCAGCAAGTGAAATTGAGATAATTGAGATGGCATCACTTATAATGCACAGTAACCAAAACCTGAGAAAACATTGCTTTCTATTCACAATATTGCCAAAATTCTAGCATGGGAGTTCATTGTCTCCCTCCCCTCTTCTCTCTGGTGCCATTTAAACTTTGTTGTTTTATGCTGCTCTGCACCAAAAAGTGAAATCACACTAATCTAATCTGATCTGATCTAAAAAAAGGTGAAAAAGGATTAGGGATGGAGATTTATTCTCAGTCTCTATTAAATTTCCTACACTGTTTGCTTGAATTTCCCTCTCTCTCTTTGTTTTCTAACCAGTTTCTGTTCTTTCCCTGCTCAGGGTGAGGCCAAGGCAGAGGAGGGACTTGCTGCACACGAGCTGCTGCTGGAACCCTGTGGAGCAGGTTGCTGCCAAGGGCAGGAAATGGAACACATGCCTTCCACCCAGGCACATTTCTGCCTCTAATCAGACCTGCAGTCATGCAGGGAGAAGTGGCACTGACAAAACGTCAAGAAATCAATCCTCACATGCACATGGGCTCCAACTGGAGCTAGGGATGCTTTCTGACAGGGAGGAAATGGCCACGGCCAAAACTGTGTTGTACACCGTGATTACAGCTGCAAGGAACACTTCATTTAACACAAATAGCAGCGAGCCTTTAGAATGTGAGTAACTGATCCAAGCTTCCTAATGGAAAGTTAAAGTGAACTTAATTAGCAGCTTCAGCTTGTTGTGTTTCTTGCTGTGCTGTACCACTGCCCTCAGGAATACCTGTTCTGCAAAGCTCTGCCTCAAAGGCTGCTAAGATTTAAATAAATCAGCTGTACTCATTTATAAGCTTTCACATTATTACTTTATACCTACATACACATACAGATATATTTTGGCTGAAGTAATAGTTTCTTCCTTTCTTTAACTGTAACTTGCATCCTGGGGCTTAGCAATAGGGTGCACTGTTCATACATTCTAGTGCAAAGAGAAAAGCAGAGATGCCCTTGGAGCTGTCTTTGGTATGCAGTGCATGCAGCTCTGGTGCTTCCCTGCTGCAGCACTGGAGCCTTTTTCCTTGGCACAGAACATAAAGAACCCTATTTCCTGGATTCCACAGTTTGTATATTTTACATAGAAGATGAAAGCCCTGGATTTGTCCTAGATTGGCTCCCTGGAATGAAAAGGACTGGGAATTTGTTTCTTTCCTTTCAGGCCATAAAAATTCTGAGATAAGAATTTCTGGAAAAGTACCACAATGTCATAATTTTGTGGGTCCTTGATGGAAGGTATAATAAAGGGCACAAAACCATTATAAAAAACAATTAACAAGTTACTTCATGTAGAACTGTTATTAGTATTAGCTTTGATTATGATTTAGCATTTAACTGCTATTAGAAAAATACTATTTCCATCACATAAAAAAATCTTACAAGAGAGTTTTCTGAGGCAGAAAATATGTTCTAAAAATATAACTTTGAAGCTTAGGAGTAAATAATGTTGAAAGATATGACAAGTTATGAAGTCTCTACCATACAGAGATGGAAAAGAATGATTAATTCTGAGAAACACGAATTATAGGCATTGGATTTTTTATGTATTTATTTGTGTGGAAGTGTGAAGTGAGTGTTACTGATAATGCTTCTGGTTTTCCTTATTATATTTAAAATGTAAAATGAAGCCTGTTCTCTTAATTAATCTGTGAGCCTCACTGCTGCCAGATATTGTTCAAGGCAGAACATAGTAACAGTTTGTAGAAGGCCAAATCATTTTTATCAGTGAACAGAGACGTGATAGGTGAGACCAAGGGCTGGAGATCTGCCTGTGACAAAACATATGCTGACTATGATTGAATTTGTTCTTTGGCAGACTATTTTCCAATTGTTAGCTGTATCACCCTGGTTAAACTGTGCTGCTGCTGTCAGTGAGGAGCACCATGTCACTGGGTCCTAAGGAAGCTTCTTTTCCTGAGGTATGTAATGTGTGTGTGTATCAGGTGAAAACAGCTACTTGTGCTGAGATTTCAGAATGTTTCTGGAGGTTTCTAACATTGTCAAGTACAACTTCTGGATTTTCTTTCAAAAACAAAACTTTTTTTTATACTAATTTTTTAAGACTTTAATCCTCACCATTTAGCATTTTGTTTTTAATACTTATAATCCTAATAGCTGCTAGCAAATGTGGGTGTGGATTCAAGAACAAAGTGTTGCATTTCTCTACTGACTAAGCACAATCTTAATTAAATCTACAAAAGCATGGAAATTCTGGGTGAAATTTGAGGGTCCTCTGCAGTGCATCCTAATGCTCCAGGCATAATGGAAGGCTGCTGGAATAGCTAGTTGTAAACTTGACAGAAGGCATCCTATCCATGGGCTCTAATAGTTGGAGATCAATTTGATAGCTAATTACTTCCAGCACAAGTGAAGGCTAACTCTGAACCTCTGTAGTTTGCTGATTATATCAGTGTGGTAGTCACTGAGAATGCCTCACAGAGACAGCAATATTATTACCTTTCTTCATGATAATTAACTGTCTGCCTCCTAATAGCTCTGTTTTGCATTACTGTGGAGAGTGAACTCCCTGTTGAGGAAGCAAGGGCACCAAAACAGCCCTGCAGAGGTATGTTCTGACCTGTTAAAATATTCCATGTACATCCACAGTTGATAAAAGCAGTGTATGAAAGGGCACTGCTGCAGTACTTTCAGTCCTGACTACCTCCTCAGTCCTCAGAGTGGCTTCAAGGACTGCTGAATCCCTGGCCTGGAGGAGAATCCTGGCCTAGTGATGGAGGCTCTTTTTTAGGACCTTTAACACTGACATACCTGTTACATCTCTTAGTTTAATGCTGTGAAGATTTTGGTGTCTGGCACTCGAAAATATGTGTCATCTCATATGTTTATTTTAACACATAGTCAAGCCACACACCTGATATCTGATGGCTTGGTGTCTGCCTATCAGTTTTGGAATAAGTCATTTTTATTATTTGCTTTCCTTTCTCTATCTCCAGGCAGAATAAATATAAATTCAAATTTTAATGTGGAGTGGGGGAGGGCAGACAAGAGAAAGAGAGGCCAGCAGTCAGCTCAGCATGCCAAGGTTCATCCCAAAGCAATTTTTACAGCTGCATTTTAAACTAATTAAAAGGAAAAAAAGAGAGTTTATAATAGAGATTTGAGCCATGTCTTAACAATAGAAGAGCAGCTGGGTGCTGCTAGAATATTGGAGGTTGCTGAGCATTGCAGTTTGAATGAAACTGCCTGCCCAACTTTAAAAGATGTCAAGTGAAGACCCTCTCTCACTGAAAAAGAAAAAAAGCCTTATTGATCCATTTAGCTGGTAGCAGATAGGAATCAACCCAAAATGTATGTTCTCTTGCATTCAAGTTAGATAAATGTCAAGAGCTGCAATTGATCTGGAGCTCAGTGCAAAACTTCATGGCCATACAGAGGTATAGACTGGTGAATTCTGCAGGAGGTGATGGATTCTATAGAGAGATTTTTGTCGTGTTTTCCACAAGAAACCATATTTGTACAGCACCCTGCTCGAGGGCTGTTATGGCACATGACACTGGTAAGAGTCAGCAGAGCTGGGCAGAATTCCCTCGGTTTTTGAGAAGGCATAAAAGAATTGTATTAGTTCTGGTGTAGGGTTTGGTCTGTTGGATTTGCTCAGTTTTTCTGTACTTTTCTACAAAGAACTACTTATCCTCAATTATGACTGTGCTGGCACATTTATCAATATATTGACACAGGCGCCTTCACATCCAGCACTGCAGAGACTAAGTTTGAAGTTTGGGCTTTACCAGTGAAAAACCATCACAAAATTGTCTCTGAATCATGCTTTTATCCAATATAAAAGATGCTTGTTTCACAAAAAATATTTTTTTAATAGTTAGAACAAGTCTAACCCACAAATACAGGTCAGTTTTCATACGCTCAGAATTACTTGAACTTAATTGCTTTCAAAAGTGTATTTTATGCAATAATGTCAGCAAAAAGTTGACTATATTTACATTCAAAGGATTGAAAAAACATAAATGTAGTGTGTTTTCAATGTGATATTGCATTTGCATAAAATTTATTTTATTTGTACTTAAAAATGGGTCAAGAACGATGTGTGTCCAAGGTAACCATTTGTAGAAAAACTCCTTACTATTCTGGACTTCTGTGCTCCTCTGGTTTGGCCAAATTTATCCAACCAATGTCACAGCAGAAGAGTGGGAATTCTGTGGCCAGGGCTACAGGACAGGAGGAAAAAAAAAGGCAAGGGATAGCACAGAGCCACACTTTTTTTTCCTATTCAACCTGGATATCAACATGAGAAAAACTTGAGATAACTATTTATGATGTGTAAGGAGACCTTAAACTGACATTGGGTTATCTCAGAATGGAAACTGTGATTATGACCAGTATGAAACAGATTTGTCACAGCAGCCTCAAAGCCAAGTTTTCAGTTGTTCATGTTTTAAATTGGATTTTGAAAACAGTTCTAAACCAGGAATAGGAAAGGAAAAAGACTGAAGATTTCTCTGCATTGAATCATTTGTGAATTCTGCTTTTGCCTTTGAAGGTTTTCTAGACAATGCAGTCCCATATCTGACAAATCCTGATAGGAATGTAGCAGGAATATAATTGATATTTTAATGAAGTAAATGGAGAAAGGTGGTAGATTGAATAAACAATGTCCAGCTGAGAATTTCTCAGTGTCTTTGTTCCCAATGTAAACCACTCCAAGTGTAGCTGAGCACAAGAGCACAGCATCCCCGAGCCCCTGGGCTTGCCCAGCGTGCCATCCCGTTTGTGCCATCGAGGGAGATGTTTCTGGCACAGGGGCCCTTTTCCCTCCTCTGCCTGCCTGTGGGATGATAGCACTGCAGTACAATGTCAGCATTGCTGGGCTCAGCCTGCTCCTACCCCTTTGGCATCCTGTTTGAAAAGTGCTGTAAAACCATTCTGCTGCCTGAGGAAAAGGCTGTATTTAGTGATGCAAGAAATTACATTTGTTTTTTTTATGAGATGAATACACAGCAAATACTTATGAGTTCTCATGCTGAGGAAACTGCGTTGTTCTGAAGTAAATCATAGTCAGAATAATTTAGGTTGGAAAAGACCTTTAAGATCATGGAGTCTGACCATAAACCCAGTGCTGCCAATCCCACCACTACTATTCAAAATATTTATTAGTACATGTAAATTTGTCTTTATGATGGATACATGCAAAACCAGTTAATGCCAATGTCTGCAGCAAAGGGGAAATAAAATACCTCTCATATATTATGGACAGGGAGAAGTAGAGGGTTTTCTTCAATGTATTTCAGATATTCTAAAATATCTCAAATGATTCATTTCATCTTTCATTGCTTGTTGAGTTCTTTCCTCCTCAGAAGATATTTTTGGGGAAGTAAACAAATCAGATAATTAATAAGAATTGTGAGAATTAAACACTTTGATATCCCAGAGCGAGAGGAGCTTTCTCATTCTGTCTAATCTTTTGAGGGTAGAAAAATTCTTCAAGCAAAGTCTGTGCCTCTGAGTGCATTCAAAACTTACTGGGAGCTGAACACACACTGCTGACCTACACACAGGTATTTGTTCTCAACTTCAGTCTTCTTACTAAGATTCCTCCTTTCAGTTACATGAATAACAACTCTGTCTACAGATTTTTATTGTATTTTATTTTATTAAAAAAAAAATCAGTTAAGGCACAGCAACAGCTCCAGTTGAATTATTTCTTACAAATGGCTGTTGCTGTCTTCAGGGGCAATAATCCATAAAGTCGTCATGGAAGGTGTATAGAAAAATTGAGTCAGAACATTTACTATAATTGTATAACTGCTCTGACTGTATGGTATGTGGATATGTTTAATGTAATGATTATAATCAAGTAGATGATACTGGGTTATCAAATCACTGTCTAAATAAAAGAATAATTTTTTTTCTCAGCTAAGTATAACAGCTCATGTGGCAAAAGTAATGTAATTTATTCTTTCTCTTTTTTTTGCCAAAGCGTTCAGAATGGATATTTGAATGTATTTTATTCTTTCTTTTTTTTTCCCCAAAGTGTTCAGAATGAATATTTGATATATAGCCATTTTCCCACTCTGCGTTTCTGTTGCACTTCATTTCCTAATGGGCCATTGGTAAAGGAAGACAACATTTCCTTAGGCTCAAGTAGGAACACTAATCTTTATATTACATTGGACTTGATGAATGGATCTCCAAAAACTTACAAGCTTTTTATGAGGATCCAGAGAAACCTATGCAGCAAGAACAGTTTGGCATCTGCTTGTGCCTCCAGAACTGCTGGAAGAGAGCTCTTGGCACCACTTTTCCCCAAACTATATTCTCTATAGGTCTCCTAATGAGCTCATTTCCACACCCAAGATTAAGACCAAGCAATGAAAGAAAAACACAGCAAGAATTATCTGAGAGGGAACAAAAGCCCCTACATTAAAGTCTCAGAAAATGAGCTTTTTTTGGTGAAAACTTGATATTATAATGAATAGCAGAGCACTTCTTTGCCAGCTGAATGGCTGCTAAATATAGCATTCCCATCAGAAGTTTTAGATAGTGGATCTCTAGGTAAATGAACATCCTGCTTCTGCCCTGAAGATGTCTTTATCTTTAAAATTCCAGTCTTTGAAATATTCTTTTTATTTTTTAAAATAACTACAGAGCTCACTGCCAGGCCAGGCCAGGCCTGAAAGTGCCCTCTGAGATGGCTCTCACAGCTTAGAGTGCTCTTTGCAGCAGATTGCTCCAGCCAGGCTGCTTTCATCCCCTCACAGTGAATTGCTGGAGAATTAGAAAGAGGGGACTTAGGACTTGGCATTGCAAATGTTTGCACACTTCCCCCCTCCCAAAGTCACTGAGTCCTCTATTAAAGATCAGAGAAAACTTTTGTAATGATTCATGAGACACCACTACCTTCCCTCTCTCTGGAGCACCCTGTTGCCTGGTTCCTTATACACATCAATGTGGTCTTTTATTGCTGCTTAATAATAAATGGTATTTTGTTTGCCTACCTGACACTTTTATTAACTTCAGTCGTGTGTGTATGTGCACATGTTTCTCCAGGCATGATTTCTCCCCAACACCCCCAAAATTAGAGGGGGGATGGGGAAAAAAAAGCACAGCTTTATTGGAAGAGAATTTGTCCCTAATCTGTTGCAGCTGTAGGGGACCATTCGGCCAATTAAACAGAGCAGGCTTTGGCTCCTTCCCAAAGGAGGCGACCACATGTTACACTTGGATCGGTCACCTCGGGGGAACTCTGGGTCACAGGGGCATCTGGTTGTCATTTCCTCCCTGGTCAGCATGAGGGAAGCAAGGAGGGGAAAAAAAATGTACGTTTTATTTATCTCATGTCTTGTCCTGCAGCATCAAAAGGTCCAACAGCATCCAGTCAGAGCAGGAGAGGCTCACATGATGTGATGAAGTCCAGGATTTGGGAATAACTTGTGTGATTGATTTGCTTAGCTTTGAGGTGTCATTAATCTGTTTCTGCTTCTCTGCTGCAACAGCATAAATGTGAAGGTTCTGTTAGTATCAAGGAGATATGGAAGCTTTGTGCTGCTTTAACTGACTTGGGAGTTGCTCTCCTAGGTAAGAAATGTGCCCCCTCTGTAAGGGAACAGTCCCTCTGCTAGAGACGAGTGTGAAGCTCCTGAGCTGGGAGAGAATTGGGGTTTGATAGAAATGTAAGGAGACATTGAGATCTCCAGTGTCTCAAATGAGTGATGTAATCTCCTGCTCAGCAAGTAGCGTAGATCAGGAATTATGAACAACTTCATAGCTGATCTATAATTTAATTGACTCCCAAACTGCACATACACCTAGGGCTGGAGGGTAACACAGGCTTCAGAGTCATCACAGCAAGATTGTCTTCAAAACATCTGGTTTCAACTAAACCTAGGCACTAATAAGCTAATACTCATAATGAAGGGGGAAATGCTTCAATGAACTAGTCAGGTCAGTGAACTCCTGGTACTCTAAAGGTGCCTGGCCCACAGTTTTCAAACTGTTATGGTTAACACAGAGTGATTATTTGGTTTTGCTAATGAAGTAATGTCAATGATGAGAAGGTTTTCTTGATCTGAAGCTTTCATCTTTTCAGTGCAACTTCCACTCCAGAGTACTGAGCATCCCAGTAGCTAAGGAATCATGAACAAGTCTGTGCAAGGCAGAAGAATGTGGTGACTACAGATGTTGGTGTTGAAAAAGGGCTGTGAGACCTACTCAAAATTGTTTGGGAGAAGGAGAGTGAACATGGAGCAGCTGATGAACCATGGCAGCCTCCTTGTAAGGATCAACCTTGATCAGAGGCTGGGATGGAGGGAATGGTTTGTTCCCCACATGGTAGAGCACAGCAGATTATGTCATGGCCTAAAGCCTTGCACTAGGGTCAGATCTGACATGGGCTTTGGGAGAAAATCCTTCAAATTAAGGGGCAAGTGAAGTTATGGCTGTGTGCTATTCACAGCAGGGACTTCCTCTTTACTTTCTTTGCAGAGGACAAAGAATGAACAAGTTTAATTTCTCTGCTGTTTTATTAACTCATTTCTTGTCTTTTCCCAACAGAGGTTTGTTTTATTTTTCTAGAAGCTGTCCTGGCTTGCAGCCTAAGACCCAGCCTTCCACCTCTTTCATCAGGCCATACATCCCATTCCATTGCGGGTTCTGGGTTTGTCACGTACGTGATTTTCCAAAGTGTGCTGGGTACAATACATGGGTCTGAAGAATCCTATGATTACCATTCTGCTTGATTTTTGACACGTTTACTATTTTTCTTTATATATTGCAGAAAACACCTGTACAACAAAACTGGAAGTCATATCCAGTTACTAGTTAATGCCTATCAAAGGGCTCTAAATCTGAAAGGAAGTGGGGTGATTTTGCTTTAGCTTTTGTCAATAACTCTGACTTTTTCCTTTGGACTTCAAATCCCTTACCTCAGTGGTTATTAATATCATAACATCTGATGCACAAAATTCTACGTGAGCACTTTCAACAAGACCTAGAGGTCTGAGTTTTCAGGGGGTTTAAAATATGGTAGCCACCCCCTGCCAAGGCTGAAGCTACAAAAATGTCAGATTTTGTCACTGAAAGACATTCTGAATTTGAAATTATGTTATTGAGAAGCTTGTCCTCTGATTAGGTTTCAAACAGATTGAACACAAAACTTGATCAGAGGAGAGATGATCACTTTTAAAAGCTATGGCTAGAAGACAGGCTATAGGTAAGCACACACATGGGGGACAAACCTCAGCAGGGCAGACCCTGAAGCAGCTCAGGGGTCTTGCAAGATAAGGTTGGAAACTTTTGAAGCTGGCCAGTTGTCATTGCACCAGCTGCATGTAGTCCTGAATCCTGGATAAAGGGCATTTTGCTCCATTTAAAAACAGTCAGGATAACTGCTGTATTTTTCGAGTCAAGTGTGACAAGTTATAAAAATTCAAGATGATGCCCTCAGCTACACTGTATTGCAATCACCAGAGCTGGGAGGTCAAAACACTTGCCATGCCCTTGATGTCCTTTTAGGGCCAGAAGCTGCTTATCCGTGGCACTGATAATAGGGTCTTTCATAATGAAGTTATTCTCTGATATATGTTAATTTTCCAATTACTACTGTTAGCAAAGTTAGAGTCCATTTTTAAATTTTGGTTAAAAATACTTTAGTTTCCTTCCAGCTGGGAAGCTGGGACAAACTAGGAGAACTCAGTAAGTAGGTGCCATTCTTTTTGACACCTGAAATAAACCTGTCTTAATGCTGGGCTCTTGAAAATGTAAATGGCTTCCATGGGGATCTGATAGTTTAATCAACAGTGTGTGATAAAAGATGGCACTTGTGCCAATATACTCTGGTATAGTTTCATCTTTAACATATCTCTGAGTCTTCTAAAGTTGATGACTAGGGTGAGGAGTTTATAAGCAGTCCCTTGTCAGTTTGATAGTGAAATCTTGATTAAAACCATGGTGGGATTTTGCATAGAACTTTGTAAAAGAAGTTAATAAATCCTATTTAATTTCATAAGAAAAAAAGAAAAAATCAAACCCAAAAAAACAATATAAATCTTCCTAAATCTAAAACTATCAGAAGAAATGGCACACAAGCATTTTACTAATTTTCTTTCTCCCTGCACATGCTTTTGATCTAGAGAGGGGACAGAAGGTATCCCCCAGTATTTCTAAAACATAGTAATTTGTCAATGCACTATTTGTCTAAAATGGATACTGTAATAAAAACAAGTGACAAAATACTGGTCCTTTGTAGATCAGATTCAGATTTTTCTTGCATAACCTACAATTTTCCTACTGTATTTTGTGGTCAGCAATGCCAGTTCCAATGAATTTTCAAATTATAAAATGAAAGACCTAAAACTAAACTCCTCCTGAGTTAAGGTATGGATTTCTAAATTTTTAAATTTTAGGGTAATTTAATCCATTTACAGTTTTACAATATTGTCAAAATAAATGGCAGATTATAAATAATTGTAGGGCACGTGTTTTAATTATCCAAATATTGCAATGGTTTTATCTCAAATACTGTCCCCAAAGTCCAGATAGCTGCTTTTCAATCCCTTTACTGGCAAATATCAGAACTGAAGATAAACAATCGATGCCCTTTTAACCTGTAGAGTTTGATTGGCACCATGTTAAACTAACATTCCTCTACCCTAAGAAAACATAAACCCGGCTTTTTCCAAGGTGGACGGAAAACCGCAGGGCTTTTTGGATAAGGTCACGTTCATCCCCCTTTCCTTCCTTATTTGTAACATCTTCCAGAAGCACAGAAAAATGGCAATTTTGTTTTGTGTCACTAAAGAATGGCATAGTTTAGCTCAGATTAAAAATAAGCACAACTAAACATGAGTTGCAGAAGCAGGACTGCTTGAAGCTCCCAGAGTGAGGGTAGAGAAGAGAGGATGTGTGGCTTTATCTGCACGGAATAATTACATACCAAAGAATTGAATAATTTTCTGTCTCTTTTTTTTTTGCCTCTGATCAGATGAGAGTTATATGTCACAATTGAAGAATTTATCTGTCTTTAAAAATGCAAGTAAGGTCTAATTCTGAATTTTATCACAAAAATGTCAAAAGCTTTTAGGCAAATAGACTCGAAATGTTAAAAATAATTTTTCTCTTAAGTTTCTCTTGAAAGCAGCACTGTAATGGCAAAGTCCCTGCTGAAATCAGCATCTGGCAGGGTTAGTCCTTCATGTCCATATCCCACCCTCATTCATGTACATGAATTTAACTTTTTGCAGGAGAAGGCTTTTATTGAAAATTGATTTTAAAATTGCCACAGATATGTTTATAGGATGTTAGACTCTTGTGCATAAGAAAATATTACGATTTGTCCATATGCAAAATTTATTAGAATAAAATAAAATATTATGGAAAGGTTGTAATGCCTCTATAGTCACTGTGAACAATTTTGTGACACATATGAGAAAATTATATACATTTTAGAGGTACAACTTACATGTAAGCAAAAGAACCAATATTTTTGCTGTGGTACTGTGATTTTAGGAATATTTCTGCATTTGTCAATACGCAGTTAAATACGGTTCTTGGTCCAATTGATCACTTCTCTTTCAATTAAAATCCCTGATCCAATACCTCAGATGGTACTTATGAACTAATTCTGAATTTCCAGTCCACTAACTGGCTCTTTGGTTAACCAAATTGGCCAGCACAGAGGAGAGCTTGTGTCATCTGGGTCTGTTCAGGTTCAGCAGAACAAAGCCAAAGGCAGAAAAGTAAATATTGTGTGTCCTGTTCCTTTTTTTCTTGGGTCCTAGGTACATGGAAGCAAGAAAAAGAATCACAAAAACTGAAACAAAAGCTGTGTCGACAGAATTGTTGTGTAGTTCAGGGAAGCAAAATTGATGAAGTGATTCACAATGCTTTTGTCCTCTTCTAGAAGTAAAATAATTTCTATCTTGTATTAATATTATTGATTCAGCAAGTGATGTTGTGATATTTTATCCAGTGAAACTACAAACCGTGGTGGAAGTTTGCAGCATGGCTGAAAGCTGATTCAGCTCCTTGGTTGAGTAGATGAACAAATGAGAAATCTGTATCAGGGGTGTAATATTAACAGTTTGTGTGCCCAGGAGCCCCAGTGTGCATGCACTGTTTGTTTGGACAAGTGCTACTGGATTTCAGAGCTGGCCCCCAGGTCAGTGTCAACACTTCCCAGCCATGGATGGAAAAAGTTTCAGGAATTTTCTATCCAAGGCTGCGATGAGCTTTTCCCATATTTTCCTGAGAGTTGATCGATGTAGCTCAGGAAAACAAAGATGTCACTCTCGTCATGTTCTTCACATTTTGTACTTGAAACAGCATGGCAGTAACTTCCCAACACCTCTGTTATTGGTTTTGCAATGTCAGAATCTGCTTTCCCTACAACCCATATGAAAATGAGGAAGTATCCTTAAAGTCAAAAGTTAATAGGCAACGTCTCACAGTTTTTAATAAGTTTTCTCTATCCATGTTTTCTCTAAGTGGTTTTCAGAAGGGATGGAAGAGGAACATAGATATTAATGATATGTCTAGTGAGTTGTGCATGGAATTAAAAGGTTTTTTTTTACTTAGTTTTATGCATGTTAGAAACTGAGATGAAAAGGAACTCTTATGGGCATTTATGCCAATCCTCTTCTTGGATTCAGAACTGTGATTTTTCTTTTTCAATATCCATATTCTTGATATTTAAGACAAGCTAACAGTAATCATGGGGTAAAGAATCATTTAGTTAGGAGATCCATGAATAATATTGAGAATAATTCAGAAAGTTTAAATACTTATAAAATCTGGAAATCACCCATAAAGATATCTGAAATAAGTTTAGATAATGGTATTTGAGGTGATAGCATAGGGAATAAAGCAGAAAGAAAAAAGAATTTGGAGGCTTGCTGATCTCTGTGGATGATTTCCAGTCCTGTTTGGCTTTTAGGGGCAGAACTTGCCCTTTGGATTATTTCAGCAAGAAGTGGATGTGCACACCTGTGAGGAATGATTAAGTTATTTAACTTGGCCTAGAATGTGGGGGAACATCTCAAGTTTTGATTTAACCACGGACTTTTATTCTGGCCATGATCAAGGTATTCAGAGCAGAATTCTGGAAATATATGAACATAATGGGAAACTCCTTTAAACATGATAAGACTCCTTTAAACAACCTGTGGAACTTAGTTTCTTTACCTGTCTTTCAGTTTTTCCATGCAAAAGTTGGGGTTTTTTTCTTTGCTTTTTCCTGAAGATGAATCTTTATTTCTGCATCTGAAGCCCTCTGCTCTGTGTACTCTGAGACAGACTGTTCCTATCTCTTTTCACCAGGCTGTCACACACTTGATGACTTACATGCACTGTCATTCTTCTTAGGCAAAACAAGCCTGTTTGTTCAATCTGTACTCCAGGGTTTTTTTGGGGCTGTTGTATAACTCTGCTTGCTGTTACTGCACCCACTGAACTTGTTTATGACTCATATGCTTCCTTTACAGGGATTTAGGTAGAAGAAACATCTTTGCAAAACTCCCAAGTGTTTAAATGCTGAGCAGAATCATCCCTTCTTTATTCAATCCCATCACTTATGGATTTTAGTGGGGCAAATGGAATGTCCTTGGGATGCTGTGTTCTACAGATCTATTACAAATCAGTTAACAAGGACATTTCATGTAATCTAATTTTAATTTACATAACCTTTTACAATTGGATTATTAAGGTCTAGGCATTGTAATGCATGTGTGGAAGAGGATGCACCCCTGCCTAAAGTGCCAGAGCCTCTTGGCTGCTAAGGACAGTGCAGCATTTCATCTCACGCTTGGAGAATTCCTGTGGATTTGTGTTCTTTCACTTGGAAACACAACCTGGCTGTAACAAACTGAAAACTGTTTTAGCAAAGTGTTAATTTCCATGTAGGAATTATGTTTCCCAACTCCACACTAGAAAGGATTAAGAAAGAACTTGCTAATTGGAGGAGGTGGGAGGGATTTGTAGGCAGTGCAGGTGATAATGTAACGGGTGGAGATTACCAACTAATTCTGTGACCAGGAATTGCCTGCCAGGTGCTGGAGATGCACAGCAGGGTGGAGAGAAGGGGTAGCTGGTGGGGAGCAGGCAAGGAGAAATCTGAAATGCACTTTAAAACTCTGAGTGAGCAGAGCTCTGATTAACACTTTGCTCAAGATGTCTTGGGCGTGAGAGGAAAGGACAAAGGAGGAGTGAAAGAAAGTTGCTGGTGTTTTTTCAGGTTTGTTTTCAGGCATGACTCTGAGCTTCAGTGTTAGGTTTGAGCACTGCCTGATGATGCCCTGGTACTACTCAGCAGCCACCTGTAGGCTGGTATGAATGAGCACGAGTTTTGCTTAGTGGTATTAGTGAAATGTCCCCGATAAAACCATGACAGTTGTTCTCTGTGCTAGAAAGGCCAGGTTTCATTCCAATTGAGGCTGCCTTTTGAGCAAATCCTTGGTATTAGCTCCAGCTTTATACAGTATGGAGATTGGTGGGAACACTGTTATTCTCAAGCACAGGCACTGAAGAGTAATTCAGTCATTACATATTTTAATACAAATTACAGCTTCCTGAGTAGCAACTATAAATAAGCTCTGCTGCCATGTGTGGAACAGGCAGATGAGCGTTGTGCTCTCACAGAGCAGCCCCATAATTGAGAACCAGATGCTCCTAAACTCCAGCACTGTTTCTGGTCTTCATGTGCATGCTTGAGTGATTGCCTGCATCAGTGAGTTGTAATTAATTAGTTAGTGCCTGGAAATGTGCAGAAGGTATAAAAGCACTACAGAAAGTATTTGAGGAGGTGTTTTGTTGCTCCACTTCCTTCCCATCAGAAGTAGTTGGCATGACCTGTTGAAAAGCACCTAGGTAAATATATGTTTCACAAAGAAGGGGTGTTAATATTTGTTCCATTTTCTTATTAAGTGAACTATGAAAGTGAATTGTTAAAGCTTTCTGTATTAGACTGTAATGAAATTCAATCTTTTATTTGTTTGATAGGCAGTTAATGGTGATGTGTTTAAAGTCTCAGCCATCAGTTGGTGCTTTATGTTGATCTCAGCTATTATTGTGGATGGTAGTTTTTTCATCACTATAATTTTTACTAATAACATGAAAGGCTACCATCTATAGATGATGATGGTATTGTGATAACATAATGTGAATACAGAGTTTTCATAGTGGCCCCGAGATGCAAACTGCACACATCTCTGTGTTTTAAATGAATGACTGTGTGCTAGGGAAAGGACCAAACATGGTCACTTATCACTGGCTATTTCTAGGTGTCTTGTAGACATCATATACTTCTAGAGATGGTAAAGGCAGTAACTTCATCTTTAAACAAAGCTGTTTCTTGCATTTCTAGCAGTTATCAAAAAAATTAGTGAAATGTGAATTCTGTGGTTCTCAAATGACTTAGGTAATATGAATTAATTTTAGTATTCTAACATTAATATTTCTTGATAGGCTATTAATCACTTGACTGCTAGGTGCTTAAAACACAGTCTTTCAAACAGAAGAGGTACAAGGTGATGAATGTATCTTCCATCTTCCTTTGGGCAAACAGACCCCAGCTTTTCACCCAACCCAAGCATAATGCAAGGACATCTGATGGCTGAATGGCCTAATAATAGATGATGCAATTAACTCAACAATAATGTAGCTGCCTCAGCACTGGATAACAGCCCTGCTCCCTGCCCTCCACCCTATTCTGGGATGTTGTTACCCAGTGGTGTGCCTTTTAAAGGAGAGCACCATCTCTGACCCAGGCTCAGCTGTAGGGGCAGAGAGCTTGCCAAGGCTTTTGAAGACAGGGCAGGTTGATCTCAGCAGCTCACCCCGTCTGCTGCAGTGCAAACACAAGGACCTTGCCTGGGAACAGCCTCCCCCCAAAGCTGGTGAGCAGGGATGGAGCTGCAGCTGCTAAAAGCGTTTCTGCCTCAAGGGAGAGTGAGCTGCAGGTGTTTGCTGTCCATGGTGCAGGTGTGAGCCAAGCAAAGCCTTCCTGCTCCCCCACTGTAGCCTTGCTGTGGTGTTTCCCTGTTTTCCTGGTGGCATTTCCATTGTGGATGTGGAATTGTCATTGCTTGGTTTCACTCACTGAAGTTTCAATGCTCAAACTCCTTGGAATGTGAGAGGGATGGGGCTGGGCTCAGTGAGGCTTTGCTGGTGGCATGGAGGTAGAAGAGAGAAATCTTCCCTCCTTTTAGCAGTTGAGAATATTATGTTAAACCCTTCATTTCTTGGGAAGCAGTCTGTTTTTATATGGCAATCTTTACTATACTAGGAAAGTGACTTTTATAGGGCACCAGTCCTAAACCTAGGCCATCAAGCGTAAGTAAACCATCCTTATTTATACAGCACTTCCTCTGAAAACGTAGGTGCCATCTATTTCCCAAGACAAAGGAGTGGCACTGCTTTTTTTTGGAAATACTGGATGTTTTTACTTCTCTTATTTTACTTTACAATAAAACTGCATTTTTTCAGAAACGAGCTGTAAAGCGGACCAAAGATTTCAGTTGCAATTTGTGACTTTGCATCACTGTCTTCTCCCTTTTCCCTGGGGAATATCCTAAAGCAACACTTCAAATTGCTGTAAAATGACTGTGATGTACCAGAAAACCCAGCCTGATTTTCTGAGCATCCATTTCTTTGAGAAGACAGTTGTAAGAAGGGCTTAATTTGTCACAACAAATGAGCTTTTTGTTCCCATCCCTAACCTTTCTGCTGATTAGTTTAAGCATAAATATAAATATATTGAAATATCTTGCTGTACATTAAGATGTTAAGAGAATCCATAAATCTGTATATCATGCTGAATCTCATTCATGCAACTTTATATGACTTGAAACTACTGAGAAAAAAATGGTGCACTCTTCATTTTTCCTATAGCTGAACAAAGCATATTCTAAGTCTGTAAATGAAGTCCACTTGTGGGGGTGGCTTGTGGGGTGGATAATGCAGGATAATCAATTCTTGAGTGCACAGGAGTGCTTGTATGAGCTGAGGATATTTAATAGAAAATGATTCTGAATAGAAGCTAGTGCTACATTGTTATAAAAGTTAAATGAGAATATTGCAGTGTTATTAAACTAAGAGTGCCTGATGCCGTATACAGTTTAAATCTATTGTGAGTCCAAAACATATGGATTCAGAAAAAAAGTAAGTTTGCCATTTTCAGTCCTCTGTATCTCTCATTTCTGATGTGTGTGCTCAATGCTCTTATGACGTTTTGATTTTTAATTTTTTTTTCTGTTGAATCCTATGCAGAAGGCCTGAATGTGTTAATGACTCATGGAATACAGATCTTGTCTTTCAAATGAGTTCTATTTTGTGGGCTGGTCAATTCCTAGCAGAGCACATCATCTTGATTCATTTGGAAAAGATATTTAGCTTCTTTTCTAAATCAAATCAGTTTCATAAAAAGGTAGAGATGACTGAGACTTAGAGATAAGACCAGAACACTAGATTTTTTTTTTTTCAAGTTAGAACTCCACTCAATACTTTCTGAATCTGTGAAAGTTGGGAAATAAGAATTTTCTATTCAACTCTATTTCCAGAAATTATTTTTAACTAACTATCAGTTATATATGATTTTTTCCCCTTCTTTTTTTGGAGTTGAATACTGCTCTGCTCACTTGTGTGGACTTTTTGTTAAATTTTTGTAATACTAGTCCTGTGTGAGTTAATCTTCATATTATCTGTAAGGATAAATGTTTCTCTATAAATCTTGTGTGCAACTCTATCTTTAAAGTACAAAATGAGCTCTATTTGCAGTTTAATTGGTACCCTTTCTCATACAAATGACAAAAGAAACCTGAAGTATATTAGTAATGTGATGGCAGTACTACTTCAAGCACAATTACCTTGTCTTAAATTGAAGATAATCAGAATTGCAGAATTCGCTCTAGCAATAATGGCCACTTCTTCAAGTGGAATTAGTAAGAAATTAAAGGAATGTTTGCGCAAATGTGGGTCTTTGCATGCTTTTTCATTTTGGGAGGCATATGGAAATAACAGAAGGAAAGAGTGAGGTGGTTTTTTTTAGAAGTATTATTCTACAGTTATGAGGGTTTGTGGTTGTGGTGGTTTGGTCTCTGAAAACCAGATCTTGAGAGGCTTGAGACAAGAGGCATCAAATCTAGTCATCACACCGTAATTGTGTATTATTTTTTTCTGTTTGGATGTCAGTTTCTCAAAAACTTTGTAGAGGCTATTTCAAGAAATGGACAACAATGGATTTACTAAAAGGCACTATCAGTGTCAGTGGGTGGAAATTCAACAGTGAGACACCTATGTGAAGCCAAAGTTGTTGTATGCTAAATAATATATATTTAAACTTATTTTTTGTGTCAATCAATAAATATAAACATTGTGTATCTGCTTGAATTTCACATTAGAATTTTGTTGGTGTTCATATCAACAAGTTCTAATGAAGCATAATGAGAAATTAATTTCTAATAATACATGGATCTCAAACAGCATTAAAAATACCAGCTGAGCTACAGAAATGTGAAATAAACCCTTTGTGTAAGAATGTGTCTGCAGAACTACTCCAGGGATTTCCCCAACAATAATCTTATCCACAGGGTTAGTAACATCCAACATCTGTGTGTCACACTGTTTTTCTTCTCCTAAATCAGAGACTCTTCAGGATCTGGTAGATATTGCCTATTTTGGGGCAAAGAAGTGGTGAGCTGGTGAGAGGGAGGACCTTCCTGCAGCATTGAGATTTTGGACTGTAAGATTGTGGGAGTCTTAGGGAGAAGGACTTTAAAGAGATTGAGAAGTGTTTTCATTGCACAGTCTGATTCATAATGCACATATACTCTGACTGAAGCAAACTTCTGCTGTGGTATTGTTGATACTTTTCAAATATTCCAAAAAAAGCTTTTTTCAATTATCTGCTCATGTTCAGCATAAAAAAAATCATTTGTCTCAGAGTCACTCCACCAAAAAACCTACTGATGGGGAGGAGAGGTTAAAAAGATAATTATTGTTTTAGATTTCTTTCAAGTGTAAGAGTAGATACCTGTCACTTGAATTGGGGAAGGCATTGTGCTTCTTCTGCCCTGTTCTCCTCAGCAGAGCTTCAAATTTTGGGAGGCCAGCTTTGGTAGTGGGAAATTTCTTTGGAGGAAAGTGGGGAATCACTGAGCATCATTCATAAAAACCCCACTGGGAGCTGTTTGCTGTACTGGGGAGCTCATTCTGAAGGCAGAAGTCAGCATGTGCAGAGCCTGGTGGAAAGTCAGGGTAAGTGCAGAACCTGGACACTGAGGGGCTTTTCTCCCCAAAATGTCATCATTTGTCTGATTTCCTATCAGGGAACTGCAGCTACTGCCTTTGGAGCTGAGAGCAGTGTGAATAGTTGAAAAGAAAAGCTAATAACTCTGAAAAGAATGCTACATCAAAGCAAGACAGAGCCTTGGCTGTGAAAAAAAGGTGGGGTTTAAAATGCACTGAGAGAAAAACTAAAAGAACATGGGCAAAGAGAGCTATCAGAGAGAGGAGTCCCAATATCTGTGAGTCTTCTGATGACCAGCATAAAAATTTCTTTTCAGCCTTTGCCCCTGCACAAGAAGAAAGCTGATGAAGGTCTATTTGATATTTGGGGGTTTTTTTTTGTTTTTTTGAGAGAGGAAAAAGACATTTGATCTCTATCCCATCTAATTACCCATCAGACTCCTCTAATACTTAAGCAGTAGGAAAGGACTTCACAAGTAAAAAATCTAAAATTTAAATGTGCTTAGGTTGGAGATACAGTTATCTACCCAATATTTTGAAAAGGTTCCAGGGACCTGATGCAAAATCAATTCAGTTTAAAGAAGTCTTTAATAGGTTCTGGATTATACTTTAGTAAAGGAGATCTACCTTAGTCTGCTTATTCCCTTTTCCTCTCAATTTCCTGATTTGGAAAACTTATACACTTTGCTTCTGTCATTTGAAATAAAAGTGAATTCCTTTGTAATAAAAACACTGGAGAGAGCAATGAAGATTTAGGTGAATTAAGAGGTGTTGTATTCATTCTTTCCAGTAGCCAGCGCTTGGGTGGTTGTCCTCTGTTCTGGAAAGTTCTGCTTGGTGCCACCACGTCCTCACACTTATAGATGGAAGATTGGGCAGTAAATAAAGGGATTTGTTGGTTTTACATCTACTTGCTGTCTTTGTAGAAATTCAAAGTGTGACCTTCTCTGTTGCCATTTGTGCCCTTTGTCTGGTACTGTGTGACTTGTTGATTCTCTTCCCATCTGACAGGAAATGTTGATATACCAAGGAAGTTTGCAAGGAAACCCTGACAAAATCCTCTGGGTCACCATAAACAACAGGACTGCATGCTCAAGAAGGCTTGCTCCATCTTTTTAAGAGGTAGGTGTTGTAATTCTGAGATGGATAATGCATATTCTCTATTTAGGTGATTTGTTTTGGCAGGATCCAAATGCAAGGTCAGATAGAATTATCAAAATTTTTATAGCACAGTTCCATATATTTCTAGAAATACATGCTCTCCTGGGTCCTAGTCTTTGAACTTGAGGTGGTTATGGTAGTTTTTTTGTTTGCTTCTTTTGTTTCAGGTTTCTGTTTATTTGTTTCAGGGGTAGTTTGTTGGTTTTATATTAGACTATATGATTCCAAGGAAACAAACAAAAATATTCCAAATGGTTTGGTTGTTAGTGGCCATTGAGCCAGTGCTATTGAGGAATAGTGGTACCTCTCTGCCTGGAGCTTCCTGTTGCTGTAATGCACGTCAGTTCTCACCTGTCCTGGAAGATTCTGTGTCTGGAGGCACAGAGACACATTAGATATGTTTGTTTTGTTTGGAGTTGCAAACCCAAGTGTAATCAATGTTACATGACTTTCCTGTGAATGGCATAATTACATTCACATGCCAAGAGTGAAGTGCTTTGACAGGCTCGCATCAAAATTCATTCAAAGCTTTGAAGCAAAAGAAAGAAATGCAAAATCAACTATTGTGTTTGGGTGAGAATAATAACATCTGAGACTCCATCGTGCTTATCCACAAATTCTATGTCGAATGTTTTGTTATGTGAAATAGGCTGTTTACAGCCAGCCATTTAAAATAATAGCCCATGAGACCATTCCCTGATGCACACTGCTATACCTGGAGAGCCTGCCAGATACCATCAGGAAAATGGACCATAAAAGCAATCCAAAACCTACATTCTTAGTGGAATTTATCTGATAAATAACTTGCTAAATCCTAAGTGTTTCATTCATCTTTTTTAAGTGTGATACACTGATCTGCTTATCTGTTTAGCCTCATTGGCAGCATTCTCTCCCGAGGTTAAAACACGTAAGGAAGACACATCCATTCACTTTAATAACTGTTATCTCCCCAAGAATAAGAGCTGCGGAGTCATTAATTAAACATGATCATTCTGGGGAAGGTCTCCAGATGAAGATGTATGTATGACTCACTTGATGTCAGTAAACTCTATTTCAAATAGTTTTTCATGTTTGACCATTTGCAGTGTCAGGTAAAAACTTGTCAATGAAAGAGCCTGTGTATCTGAAAGCATAATTTGTAATAGACATACAAACAATACCTTTCACCTCCTTCTGCCATCTGTAACATACAGTAATGGAATTATGGCAGATGAATAGTCCTATTTTTTTATCATAAGACTAGAAGCTGGGAACTTTTTTTGCTGCCATCAAACTCCGTGAGAGATAGAAATTGTTTAATGTAAAACTTCTGTTTAAACACATTACTGTGTGATTTAAAATTTTATTTTAATGTCACTTGAGAAGAAAGTCACAACAATGCTAAGTTTTTCTTGAAGAAAATTTTTTAAGCAAAACATTATTTCAGTCAAAATCAAAATATTTCTGTCAAGTGTAATATAAATCCGTGTCTTACTAGAAGTATCCAAATGTTTGATATTGATGTGTTTCTGATGAAAAGAAGCTGCATTTCTGTGAAGTATATTTGAAGTCAGAAGAGGTTTCATCTTTTTTTCCTTGCCTTATGTTTCACCTTATATCCTTGATTCTTTCTTATGTAGATGTCCACCTTCTGTTCCTTCATCATTTCAAACACCTCTGTCTTTACTTTGATGTGTTTTTTTCCCTATCTATAAGATATTTCTCACAAACTTAATTAAGTAGACCTTTGTCTTCAAACTGCATGACTGGGAGATACCAGAAGCTACTCTAATGAAAGCATAATAAAATAGAGGCACAGAGTTTTTTGGCTGTGCTTGAAAGTGGAAGGGCAGCCATCTACCCTGTTCTGAACAACAGGGTAAATCTCCCCTTCTACCTGTATCCAGTTTTAATTAATATATTCCAATATAAATAATAAGCTGAAGACTTCCTTTTGCTTCTCTTTAAGACCAGTGGTAACTAACAAAACTCACAGGACAAAGTGTGTGAGATTACCAACGCTGCTCAGTGGATGTTGGATCCCTTAAAACTTGGGAAACACAAAGGTGTCATCCATTGATACAGTTCTGAAAGTCTCCTTTGACAAGGTGAGCAGAGGGGTTTTTTTGTTCTATTTAAGCTATTTATGCTACCTACCTAGAAAAATAATTTAATGTGTATGTGAATATAAAGTTGTGAATGGTTTACAGGGTAGAAATCTTGAATTCTGGCCAAGAACATAAACATCTGCCATCTAGTCAAGGAGAATTTTGGCAGTAGCTCCACCACAGGATAGATGGACCAACAGACCCTGCCTGTTCAGTAAGGTCTGGGTGCCTTCTTTTAATTTTCCACTAAAAACACAGATGACATGTGGCTTTGTGTTCCAAAGTACTGTCCTTACATTCTTCTGTTCAGCAGCAGTATTGGGATTATGAATTTCTGGTGGACAACTCTCTGCTGCAGTCACATCAACCTGAGCAGAGGGAGGAGTTTCCAAGTAAAACTACAGGTGTGCAGCCTAGCACTTCCAGAGAATCTTTTATCAAGGCACATGCTTCTTATGTACTCTGTGAAAAATGATCAATAAAATGGAGAAGAGTAAAAGAAATAGCCTGAAATACCTGGTGAGTGAAACACCAGCTGGGCTGGTGGTCTGTGGTGTGGTGCTGAGGCTCCAAATTTCAACTCAAAGTTTCGAACATCTCTATTTGCAAAGGAGTGACCTAAATTTTAGGTCTTTTATGTGCAGTTTTCTTTTGAGGCTGACTCTTGTACTTTGGGGAAAATCCTCCAGAGATACTGGTTTCCCTCTCATGTAGAATGTGAATCATATGGAAAATGTACCAGAGCTGTGTGGGAGCAGTTCTTTCGTGCTGAGATAGGATGCTGAGATTTAGCCCTTTCCTTTGGGACCAGATGCCAGATCTGTGTTCTGACTATCTTTGGTACATATGTGAATCTCCAAAAGGGCTCGTTTATAAAAGGAGTAGAATATCTGATCTGAGATCAGTCATGTAGATCTAAGGGGAAGGATTTTGCCTTGAGTGTGAATTAGTCTCAAAGACAAAATTCACAGCAGCCTACTTGTTAATGAATTACAGTCTTTATTTTTAAGCATTTTAAGTCTTCTTAAGTTCCCACAAGGAACTCGTTATGCTTTGCACTTGGAAGAAAATGGAGAAAATGTAAGTGGTGCTTTAGAGGGTGGGGAGTCTAGTTCCAATACAGATGAAATTGGTGCAATTTTACACAAGTAATGTAAATAAAGGTGCTGATAAATAGAGCATGTACCATCAGTGCCCGCATGCTCTAATCTATGATATGATGCATATTTATGAACTTGAATATAATTAAAAGCTGGTATTCTAAATGCCAATCAGCCCAACTCATACACAGATCATTAGAGGAAATGCTTCTCTTGAAATGGCAGAATAGGTGCAGTGTGGACCTGTGCCTGATGATTATATGATTTCCCATTTCTTTATTTAGAGCTTCCTTTTATGGTTTGAGACCTGGAAAGTCCTTGAGAGACATTAAGAAGATAGTTATCTAATTAATTACTTTTAAGTCTTGAATGCATGTGTGGGCTTTCAGCTTTTGTTTTGTTGGCTTTTTTTCCTTAATGTGAATTACAAAGCAGCAGAGGTGTATTAGTTGAATTTGGAGGATGTACTCACAAACTTTTGAAATCACTTAAAAATAGCCAAGTATCGGTAGAAATTTCAAAGAATGCCTGGGCATACTAGGTTTGCTGAAAATACTCTGGAAAATTATGATTTTGATGTGATAATATGCTATAGCAGTCATTTCAAAGAGATTTAGGGCTCTGGCCAGTGAGGCAGCACATTATCATTATCAAAGCCTATATCAGTAGCCCCTGGGATTTTTAGGGGCTCAATGGGAAGAGATGTGGACTGGAAGCCACTTGAAGCTTGATGTGGACAATGTGCCCAGCTTAGTTTAGAGCCACACTTGTGAGGGGGGAGATGGTAATTGTCCATCCTTTGGGAAATGCTTGCCCTGGATCCGAGGCTGCAGAGCACGTGCAGCTGGTATCTGTGTGAGACCAGTGTTTGTGTGCTCGTGGGGGAGGAGTGAATTCATCTCACACATCCAAAATTATCTTGATTTTCATTTCAGCTTTGTGGCTCACCTTTAAGAGAAAGCAGAACATGAGCAGCTGTCCAGTGAGTGATTCTGTGGCAGCTGATGTGGAATGTGAGGTCTTTTATGTAGCTAAATGCAGTGATTTAAAACATCTGCCCATATCCCTGTTTTTTCTATTTGACTGTTGTTCCATAGTGGAAACTTCCTAATGTGATGGAGAATTTTTATCACATGGTATCATATTTTCAGAGTTATCTTTTCCTTCATTTTTAGAAGTAGCTATGCATTTTCTTGTGAATGATGGCTTATATCGCTAATAACTTTGGGAGTATATTCTTACAGAATTGTGGCTGTTGAAAACTTCTTGTATTTGTGTTTTGGGTTATTTTGTTTTTTTTTCTTCTATGGGAAAAAGATCTATTAGATATCATATTACACTGACAGATATGGATATGAATATGAATAGAGGAATATATTTACGTGTAGAGGTAAAGCAAGAGTAGTTTATGAGTATAATTCTGGAGGCTTTATTTAGGATTTCTTTTTCTCCTCTAAAAATTACTACAATTCCAATTTGTGTCCTGGCTGTTAAAATAAAAAAAAAAAAATAAAAAAAAATTGCGAAATCTTGCTGTAGGATACATGCTCCATTTGTATGACTGTGTGGATCTGCTATGTGTGTGTGTTTATGCAAGGAGGGATCTGATCCCTTCTGTTTGCTCAGTGCTAATGCCAGAAGTTTGTGGAAACTGTTCACTTGCCCTCAAGATGCAAAGGTCATTGTTAACTTCTGCCCACAGGGACAGTCTAGAGAATTGGGGTCAGCACGGGTTCCAGTAAATCCAAGTATAGCAAGAACTTCTATTTGCAGCTTTCTTGGTGAGCCCTTGTGTGTTTTTCATTTTGGCCATGACCAAAGTGTTGTGCAGAGCATGAGCACACCCAAGCTCTCCTCTGTATGTTGGGATCCACTGTGGCAGTCCCTGGTAAGATGCCTAAGCACAAGTGTTCCCTCTGCAAAAATTGTTACTAAAGAATAACTTTTTAATTGACCTGATCCTAACCTTGATCATGTCCAGATTTGCTGCTGCTAATAGCAAAAACTGGACCACCTTAATTTATTGTTCTTTTAATTTGTCAGTTTGGGGATATATTACCTTTTTGCCTTTAAGAAACAATTGTTAAAATTTCTTTAGATTTGATTTTTTAGAAGTTACCCTTTTGCAGTTGATGTCTAATTATTTTTTAGGACCAATGAGTTATGAAAATATTTATATAGTTAATCAGTTACATTATTAATGGATAATGGCTAAAAATATAGTAAGTAACTTTAAAATTATATATGGCTTATAATCTTTAAAGGGTTATAGGTCTTTAACTACCCAGTAAAACTGGAGAATTTACAGATCACTGTTTTATTGGTATTATAACTTAACTACTTATTTGAACTTTCATTACTAACTGTTGAGGCCTTTCAAGGATGACAGTGTCTATTTTAGCTTTTGGCTGTTACTTTTAAGAAATCTGTGATGTGAAAGCAATATATATGTATTTAGGTAACAGATTGAGAAATTGAAATAACCCTGAAAAATGGTAATTGAAGTGGCAAAATATTGATATATAGAGATAGAATATCTATATAATATACATCAAAGATATGAATATTGTACTGTTACTCAGTAAATGTATTTTGTAGTTTTCTGCCTTGTAACGCTATGAGTGAGAAAAGAGTGAATGCTGAGGATTAATCTTCCAGTCTGTCCTAGGAGTAGCTCCTGGGTCCAGTTTACCACCAAATGGGTGTAAATATTTGAAGTCTTTGTGGCAACAGGGCTGTGAGCAGAAAAAATAGGAAAATGCTTGCATTTAAGTAGTGGCCATAACCACTACTAACCCCAATTAAGTCTTGAGTAATTAGAGCTATTCTCATGACTAGTTAGACATGTTCTTGCACATCCTGTTGGGTTAGATCAATTGTGCCCAAAAGCTTGAAAATTCAAATTTAGTACCTAGACTTGGTGAAGCAGCAGCAGCTGGGGCAGTGTAGAGCCTTGGGCTGAGCAGGCAGAGCCCAGGGCTGGATGGCCCCAAACCTTTTGTGTTATGGGGCTGCAGGGGCTTCCATTGCCCAGTGATGAAATGGAGAGAGAAACCCTTGAGGTGGAATGAGAAAAAGCCACCTCTATCAGCAAAGTACTGTAAGAAGGGCTGTGAGAAATGTTTTTCTCTTCTCCCAATAGACCTAAATCTGGCTCTAACATGTTCTGTTAAATAGAATTCAAAGGGTCATTTTCTCCCAAAAGGTCACCTAGGATTTTGCTATTTCTTCAAAGTGTCTTATAAAATTAACCCTGTTCTGTCTGAGGAAAAAAAAAATAATACGAAGCTGTCCACAAAACATAATTTTCAGCTCAGAACAACAGCACAAAAATTTACTTGAGATAATTGTGTGGACTGTCTTCTTCAATTACTTTCAATAAAACTGAATATTTGCAGTTCATGTTATCCGACACAGTCCCAACCTGCTCAGCCAGATTTGGTTTTGAGTAGCCCATAAAATTGTCTGTGCTCTCATTTAATACCTTTCTTTTTCAATACCATTCCTGTTGCTTTTAATCTCTACCTCAAAAACCAGGCAGCTATAGATATATGAAATTTTTCTAAGCACTAAACCACATTGAGTTTTCTAAGTACTAAACCACACGTTTCATTTGAAGCCATCAAGTAGGAGCAATGTTTATGTGAGTCTGCAAAATATTCCATGTGTGAAAGTCTCTCATTTGCTGAAAACCTTCCATCCACTGAGGCCAATGGCTTGTGCCAGAGCTTTGTGGTGTGTCAGATGTCCAGATTGTTTGACTGCATCAGGAGTTTGTTGTGGTGTCCACTTGCCAGCTGGAGGCAGAATTTCATTAATCCATAGTGTAGAGGGAGAGGAGTGGGAAATGATGTTGCTCCAATACTTTGATCTTTTTTTGTTAATGAGCTGGTTTACACCTCAGCTATTAAACAGTTGGAGGTTTTTTGGTTTTTTGTTTTTTGGTTTTTTTTCTTGCTATGAAGCCTAAATTTGGAATAATACAAGCTAAGCCAAGCAACATTTTTTCCACCTTCAAGTAATAGATTCAATTGCCCTATAAACTCAATGATTCTTGTTGCCCATTTTTTCTTTTTGCTTCCTCTTGCCATTCATTCTTTCTCCTCCTCTTAACATCCTTGGAATATGGAAAGCATTTGGATTTAGTAGAATGGCTTTTGTTCTCAGTTTTAAAACACAACTTCTCTTTCTGCCACCCATGTGCTAACTGCATCAGTGTGTGGGTTTAACCTTTTCTAAACACACATGCACAGAGAAATCCTGCATGTTGCCTTCATTTTTGGTGGGCTGCAGGCATGCATGAGTAAACTCAAATTACTGAATATAATTCCTGTGTGTTACTGGAGTTCTGGATTAACCATTGTGTTGTAGGTTGAGGGAAATGAGTTCAGGTTCTGCCTTGGTTCTGTTCTCTGACCCAGGGGCAAAGAGGAGACTGAGGGAAATGACATCTTAACTCTGCTGTCTTCTCCTCCTTTAATAAACTGGTTGAAGGATGTTGATGTGTACCAGGGAGACATTATGCCTCATTCTGGATAGGCCTTTTCCTGAGTAATTTAGCCAGTGTTTTTTGTTTCTGTGAGAAATGGAAATGTGTCAAGAGTAAGAGGTTTAGCAGAGGATGTTGTTGATGACAAAACATTTGTTTTACCTGCTCATCTAGGCAGCAGTGTGTCAGGTTGCCTTGTTTACCCAAGGGTGATGTGCACTCTGTGTTTTTGGTAGTTAAAGGTTTCTACAGTTTATTGTAATCTTGGAGCCCCAACTCTGAGTGTGGCAGCTTTAAGGTTTAGCTCTCTGGTGCACATCCAAATCTCTGAACAGCTGTATAAGACTGGTTTAACAGCCCCCAAAGGTGCCTTAGGTTTTGTGGAGGAGAATAAATAAATAAAATTACATAGGAAATAAAATTAGAATTAGGCTTTCTCTTTCTCATATCTAATGTAATGAGGAAAAAGTTTGGTGTCCAGACTTGATATAATATTAAATTAGGCAGATCAAAGCAAAGGTGTGAAAAGTTTCATATGGGGCTATTAGAACTTTTTTATTTAAAATTCAGGTGGAACTGATGTGTGTTCAAGGCTTTATGGGGTTGATGGACAAGAATTTGCTGGATTTTTAAAAGTTGTTTGCAGTTGAAGTTGAATAAAAGATGGAAAAAATTCAGTCCTCTTGCCCTTCTGAGGGTGAACAAAGCATCACTGATGTTACCTGTCATACAGTAGAGTATGTAGAGTGACTGAATGACGAGCACATTCTGCAAAAATTTATTTTAATCTCAGGTCACCAGAGAGATTAAGAGTTCATTTAACCCTTGGTGAATTCCCAGGGCTTGCTGCCTCAGAGGGGCTCCTCTGTGTTTTAACTGGAGGGAGCCTTGGGCAGCTGTCCTAAGAGCAGTACACCAGTGCCAAATGTAACTGAAATCAGGTGGATTTAGCTCAGCTGCCTCTAAAAACCTCAAAGCAGAGAAGGGACCAGTGCCACATGACTGGGAGAGGAGTGCATGTCCCTGCTGATGAGCCTCTGTTGGCAAAGAAGGTTGTTTCTCTCTACAGCAATGTTTAAGAAATGGATTCATGCTTGCTTGGCTATATTTAGTGCTAAGCAGTAGGTGTGGAAAAAAACCCTAAAATATTAGAGAGTGGAAATTAACAATCTAAAACTAGTTTCTAATTATCAGCACAAAATTAGACATTAAATAACATGGGAGGCATTCATAGGCATCAATATTTTACCTTTTAATATTTCTGAAATCTTGATTTAATGTTAATATGTTTAGTAACATACTACTGATATTGTTTTTTCTTCCTTTTTCAGTGTCTGATTTTTAAAACTCAGATAAGTTTTTGCACACTGAACTAAAATCTATAAATCTATTCCTTGCTGAACCGTTATAATGGTCCTATTCTTGTGTCAGTGATGTCAATAACGCTTCAAGTTCAGACAGTCAAATGGAGGTCTCTTAAAAGAAGAAAAAAAGAAGATACTCAGAACTGTTGTGATCCTCATTCTTAGTGTATATTTGACGTTTGGAAAAAATAATTGAGAAATAGAGATATCTATCTATATATTACTGTATCTTGCACCATGAACAGGATAGGTTTGGCAGTTTTATTCCTAAATTCTCCCTTGTTCCCAGGTTTGTTTTTGGTCAGCAGCTTTGTCTGCTTAATCAAGACTGCAATTTTTAGTTTGTGGTTTTGATGGCCAAATATATGATTTTTGTTTTGGGGAGAAAATATCGCACTTTGCCAGTTGACCATGCAAGAGAAGTTTAAGTTACAGGCACATATTATGAACAAAGAAAACAAAATAACTACCTTGCGTCCACTGATTGCCATGGTCTTTTAATAAGAGGTTCTGAAAGGAAAAAGATATTAAGAAGATGGGGCAATGTGGGACAGAGGGAAAGATAATTAATTGTCACTCAGGTGCTTTACCTCCTAATAAATGTCATCAGTGTCAGCTCTTGCAGCCATGGTTTAATAACATTATAATAATATCAATAAGTAACCTCATATTACACTCATATGGGAATCTCCTACTCCAGAATACAGAACTAAAGAATCCGACTCCTCTGAGCTGCTTCTCTCACAGGAGACCTGAGAGACAAAAGGACACTCAGACCACTTCAGCATTTGTTCTTCACCTTTCACCATTCATTCTTTGAATTTTTTTGATCTACCCTCTCTTTGTCCTATCTCCTGGCACTTCAGGGAGAGGATTTGAAGCCTTCGTGACACAGTTGCCACTGTTGGAGACTTCATATTTTCAGCACCCTGTCAGCATAATCTTTATAGCCTGATGCTTACAACATGGTTGTAAAGGTGCTGTAAGCAGTATCACCCAAAAGAGCTCTCTGTGTAGTGAAACAAAATCTTCTCCATTCTTCAGACCAAAAATAGTATTTACACTATTTACACCTTCCTAAATGGTCTCTGTATTCATTGTACACACATTGTAAATAGTACCAAGCTTGGGAGCACAGAAGAATGGCATAGGTAGAGATTTTCAGATTCATTGCAAACCTTTTGTTCAGCTGTCAGACCATCTGAATGAAGATGGTTTGGTGTCAGGCATCCTATTACAGCCACTTGATGCTTAGACTTCTTTCATTTGTTCCCTGGGTGAAGCTGACAGGAGTCACTGCAATGAATGATCTGGCACCTGGAATCCTGAGCTTTTGCCCAGAAAATCTGCATAGAACCCCTATGTTAATAAAATGGCTCACATCCTGCTTGGTTCATCCTAATATTGATTGTTAATTTTGATGGCAGATTAAGCTTCTGTCTTCAAAGCAAGATGTTTTAATTATGGTTGAAATCCTCCTCTGTACTTTAATCTATAATATTTTACTTTGAAGTTGTAGTGTTTCTCTGGGTGCCATTTTCAGATCTGAATATATTGTCCTTTAAAGCCCACTAAGCTACTTCATGCCCATTTATTGCCCTTAAGAATTGATTCCATCCCCTCAAGCACTTCCTTATTTTTTGAACGTGTGCCTTTGTAGACTTTACAAGTTGTGTTACCACATTAATCACTATAAATTCCAGTGTGTGCTTAAGGTCTTTAATGTTTGGTCCCAAGAGGCTGCACATGTAATATGTGAATTAAAGCTCTTTACATACTGAAAAATGTGCAGAATAAAGACATTCTGTAGAACCTGAAACACTTTGAGAAGTGGTTTGTGCTTTCCAAGTGCTGCTCTGCCTCACATTCCTCCATTTGTAGCAGTGCTTTTGACACTTTCTTGGTAAATTTGGCTTCCACGCTGTGTAATTAATTTAAACATTCACCTACGCCTGACTGAAAACTTTTGATGGCTTCATCTTTAATAAATAAATCTGATTGTCCTAAATTCCAAAGCAAATAAAACAAAAAGTATTTGAAGGGCTGAACTGGATTTTTCTCCAGTGAGATCTATACACTGGTTCTCTGCTAAAGCACCGAGCAGGACATATCAATCAGAAATGCACATACTGATTTACAGGGTATTCAATTAGAGACCTGTTTAAGAGAGGAGAAATGAACTGAGCATTCAGCTGACCACAGTGTGTTCTTTGAGAATTCATTACATGCTGTGTTGGAAAACTAACTGGTCAAGGAAACTTACAGTGCCTGTCAGGGTTGCAATTCCAGAAAAAACCACTTGCCTCCGTCAGCACGGCTGTTTAGATAAACCGATCACTTCTCTAATCGATTCTGAGTGCTGAAAAGTTGCCATGGATACAAGAACCTGCAGCAATCAAAACAGAAGGTAAGTTTAGAATTGGAAGTGACAGATTTATTCATCACATACTTAACAAGCCTTTGAAGGGAAAGAGAGAGTTTGTCAGAGTCCTTAGGCTGTGTATAAAAAGATTGTGGAGAAATACTCAGAGAATTGCCAGTAGGCACTTCAGCTGGAGAGGACTGGGTAATATTTGCATTAGAACCGTTGCACAGATATGTCTGCTTGAAACTGTTGCTCTGGATGACAAAACCATCAAAGTCCGCAAGCCTGTTGTCATTTATCTTCAGTCTTGGCAATGAATGGTCAGCAAATTTCTGTCTTGGTGGTGGAGGGTTTCAAACTTCCAGGCTCAGCTTAGGAGGCAAGGAATGTAGGGCAGCCCCTTCTGAAATCAAACCTTTGGGTGCTTCTCTCATTCGAAGAAAATTTGAGAAAGTGAGTGTTTAATGCCCCTACTAAAAAGTGCTACAATCCTGCAGAAGAATTGATTGGATTTCTGTGTGATCCTGCTGAGCTGCCTTCTGCTGTCCTGTTTTATATTTTCCTGAGTGTAGTGCATTTTTCAGCTGGGTGTTGCAGAGACGTTACCCCTTCATTTGCTGATGATGCCATGTCGTGCTTTGGCACACAGGACTCACTCACTTGTATGAGTGAGATGGAAAACAAAACAAAAAAATCTACTTTAACTGTGGAAGGTCATGGAAGACAAATTAAAGTGACCAAAAGGAGAGGGAAGTGCTGCAATCATTTCATACTCCTGGGTAAGCTCCTTGCACTCTTAGAACTGTGCCGAAATTAAATTTCTCTCAGTTCTTTTAAACTTCTCAGAAATCACCTCTCCCCCTCCCACTTCTCTAAACTGAATGTATATTTAATAAGAGGACATGCAAAACCAAACTCATTTCCTGGTTTCTCCTACATATAAACATACAGTGCTAATTGAAATTTTTGTGTAAATCAGTGTTCACAGAAAAATAAAGCGTGTTTCCTTAGTTCAAAGCATGTCTGGGTTGGAGGGTTTTGTGCTGAAATCAAGAAACCTCTGTGGCATTATATAAACATGCAAAGAAGGTCAGTATAATTGATAGGATTTTTTTTAACATTTTTTTTGGTTTTCTTTTCAACCTGGGGCTTTCTAGTAAAACTTGGAGATTGAAATTCTCTTGGAAAAAGCCAAGAGAAAGCATTCAGTGACTGTGCAGCAACCCAGCTGTGTTTAGCTGGCCTGCCATGCCAGGGAGGTGATGCCAGAGAGGTGCTTGTGCAGCAGAGAGGACAGAGGCAGGACTTTAGAGCTCACAATGATGTTGAAGTGCTCGATCAGGCTGATTGTCTCCAATCCATGTGGTGTGCTGCTCAGGCATGTGCTCCCTGGAGATGCTCTCCAAAATTAAAAGGTTCTTATTTCACTGCATTTAGGAGTGCTCTTGCTTTTGCTTAGCAATTCAACTCTTGTGATCACATTCTGTGATCACAAAAACGAATTGATTTTCCCTAGAATCTCCAGTTTGTGGATGATCTGAGTATGCATCATTCAATACTTCTGTCTTTAAGCTCATATTCTCATTGTAAGCTTAAACAATGCATTCCATAACTAGAAACAAAATTTGCTTTCAATTTAAGTGGATCTGGCTTAATTAGTATACTTCAGCATTCTGAGGGTTACAAATTAATAAAGTCCATGTCACAACAAAAAGACAAGTTTTCATAAAAAAATTGAGGTTTTGTTTACTCCTATATCTGGAGCTACTGTTATTCACAAAAATTTGTGTGCCCCCCAATATCCTTTTGCAAGTCCTCAATGCTCCAAAGATTGCAGAGTGTGATTTATGGTGCTCTGCTGTATCCTGTGTGTCTTTCTCCTTTGTTTCAAACAGTCACAGAGGAAGAACACCACCTTATGGCCCTCAGAATCATAAAAAAATGAATAGCCAGCTTTTGGTGGAGAGCTGGGAGGCATGGAATTCCCAAAACACCTGGAATGCATTTCCCAAAATATTAATCCTAGGAGTAATTTCTAAGAATTTTGAGAAGGGTAAAAGAGTTTAGTGCTCCCAAGACAGTTGCATGGGTGGCTTTTAAATTATGCCTTTTTTGGTTTTTTTATGTTTTTGGTTCTATAACTGCAAAGAATTATTGTTGTAGTTGTCCATTGCCCCACTGCAAACATTTACCAGCTCCTCTGTGAGCACTCCTGGTCCACAGCTGCCTTGTTAGTGTAAACTAATGTTTTCTGGAGTGTCAGAAGTATGCAAAGAGACATGATGTTAGAAGGTTATTTAGACAGGCAGACAGACATAAACCCGTTTTAATGGATTAAAGAATCCTTAAGTTGATATTTTGCTCTGAATCAAACTTGCAGTCTTCTATGGAATTTCATTAGTGAGGATGCAATATTTTAGGCTACTCTGCTGGACCAAATCTGTCCATATCCTTCATGTACAGGGGAAGAGGGACCATTGCAAGAGTTGATCTCAATCTTACATCTCAGCTCTCAGTAGCTTATAAATGATCATTTATTTATAAATAGAATTTGTTGTATTTCCACTTATAATTGACTCTCTAGAATCTAATGCATACTTAAGGAATGATGTCTTAAAAAAAACCAGCCTATATTCAAGAGGGAAATATGTTGTTTGCGTGTCAGTATTCTTGGATAAGCAAACATGAGACAGCGTTACACGTCACCATGCATAGCGTGTAAGGAAAATGCTTTTGTAGTATTTGATACAGGTTAATAAAATTAAGTAATTTTGCTTCACTACTTAGATCTACAGTAATTTTTCCTCAGTTATTGTGTTAGCAAGTACAGTATGACCTTATTAGAACAGAAATCCTATTAGTCCTTTGTACCAAATCACAAATCACAAAGAGAGTTGCACTAGAGTATACTGGGGTAGACAGGTTTGAAAAATGAATTTACCTTACTTTGGCTATCTTATAGGTATAATATTTCTTGTTGTATGTACTTATTTTTCTGTCTGTAGCCTTGGTGGACTTTATAAAAGGTTTAAAATAAGATGTCTGAGATAAAAATTAATTTTACTCTCTTTATACAACATAGAGTAAATCCATTTTAACAAACACGAAAACTGAAGTCCTATCCTGGGATGTAGGTGTATAAATTTCCTAATGCATTGATTACTTCTCTACTTTTTTTCATGGAAACTCATGATAAGTTTTGATTTAGAAGTACTGTTATAGTATAATATTTCTAAAGAGAGGAAGGAAAGTATTTTATGCTAAGGAATGCACTGTGATTCCTGAGAATGTAATGGCACTGTTCCTTGAAAACCTCAAGCTGAGATAGAGCAACTTGCTTCCTGCCTTGGCAGGCTGTTCTGAGAGCAGGGGGTTGAAGTGGCCACTGATTTGAACTGCACCCCCTGATCATAAGATCAAACTCCTGACAAGTTTTGATTTATAGCCATGCAGGTTTAGGAATTAGGAGGAGGCAGAGAGCTGCTCCATTAAACTCCATTGTGTCTGGTTATGTGCTTTGCCCTCTGCAGAAGGCTGCTGCAAAACAGTGTTGGGAGTTCTCTACCCATGCTGGTCTTTTTGTTTCAATGGAGTATTGGAATGGAATATTCATCCTGACAAATGAGTGAGCCATCGATTAATTCTGCCAGGACTGAAATGTATTGCTCTAAAACTAGAATCTCTAAAGGTATGAAACTCATTAGCTCTTCAAGCTGTCAAGTACAACTAAAATATAAATTTTTAAACCCTTTTTTTCCTTGACACTGATTTCCTTTTTGGGGTGAACTTATTTAATGCTCTTTGCAAGGCACTGAACTGAAACCTAAGTTTCTGGAGAGTTTCTCAGAGTTGCAGGTCCTGGTTAACAGCACCATGGTGCTCATTAGTATGATATTATTTTATTACTAGATAATTAGGCTGATAATGCTAATTCAGATCTTGATCACTTTGATAACAGCAAAGAATGAAGCTGATAATTAGGAATTCTAACTTGTTAAGTGGATATTTGTTCACAGAACCTAGATTGACTACCAAAAAAAAATTTCAAAAATTGTTTTCTGCTTTCACTCTCTTTTCATTTTGGAAGTTCAAAAGCACTAAATGGACATGGGACAGATCACCTATATTTGGGAGAGTAAAATACGGTTGGCATATGGAGTCATTAAATGTTTTATTACTTAGTAAATGATCAATGACTAATTTTATATTTTTGAGATAATACTGATGGGCTCTTGAACAAAATGGATCAAAGCATTTAATTCTGGGGAAAAAGAAATCACTAACACTATTGACTATATATGATGTAAATGTAAAGATGCAATTTAGATAAACTAATCACTCAATGCTTCAGCCTCTCAAGCTAATTTTATTTTAAAATTTGTTTTGCCCAGAACTTTTTCTTCTCTCTAATGAGAAATATTTCCTTTGAATCTCCTCTTTGAATGTATACTGGGGACATGTGAATTATTCAATAAAAGATAGTGTGACAAGCAAAAGTTCCAAGCTTGTGTCTGGACATCCAGCAAAATTTGCTGTATGGATTTCCCTCTTCACTGATTTTTCCCAGTGCTCAAAATGGTGTGTTAGAATTTTATTTATTCATTGTTGAGTAAGGAATAACACATACCCATAACACTTTAATTTCTTCCTGTTTGGGGAGGACCATAACAATTCCTCCTGATGCTAATTTTAAATATTTGTTCGTTTGTATAGATCGTTTGCTGTTTACTCTCTGAATATTTAGCAGCAGAAAATTACTGGCAGGAATTGTTACTGACACAGCAAATTTCAAATTGACACTGGAGAGCATTTGTGGGAAGTATGTCTCACAGCTGGAGTAGGAAGATTGAGTAGAAAATCATCACCTTAATACACTGTGATCTGAATGGGTAAAGAAATCAGCATGTTTTGAATGACTAAAAAAATTAGTGAAAAAAGGCAGCAGAACAAGTGGCTTTTACCTGCAAGATAGCTTTTAAACAGCATGGAATTGCAAGTAATGCAATCAACAGGGAAGTCCTAAAGAGATCTGTCTTCCTCTGAAATTTGGTACTAAAAAGAAGCAGGTGACAGTGGTTGTTGGGTTATTATCTATAAGTAAAGAGACATAAAAAAACTTCAGTGCTAATGGACATGTAGCTGAGGCACAAAATATATGCTTGTGAAGTATAAAATAGCTCACATGAATGCAAGTATATGAATTAGAGTTTATAGGTTTTCATGTACACTTTCTGTATTTTTTGCACCAAAAACATTGCTAAATCACAAGTGTAACAAAGCATGCAAGTGCTTTATTTCCATAAGATGTAAAGTTTGCTTTTCCTTTCTCTTCCCCCTTTAAGAATTAGTAAATGCAAATAATAAAAGAAACAGAAAAATTACCTTGAGTTGATGGAATTACAGAAATGTTGGACCGGGACAATTAGAAAAACTTGGAAATACATTGGGTACTTTCAATATATCTGTGGTATGGAAGATCACCTTTTTGTTTATTAGTTTTTCTCCTGCCTGGACATTATCATCTTTATGTCCTTCTGGCAGTATAAAGAAGGTTTCAGACAGGTTTGCTCTTGATTTTAAAAAGTTACAGAACTGAAGTGAAATAAAAGTACCTTGGTAAAGAGTTAATAAATCTTTCCTGTCTTCTAGAAAGCCATACTTCAAGTATTGAAAGTGATGCTTTGGATGCACTTCACCAGTGTTTTTGGGTGATATTTCAGATAGAGGTGTGGTGAACTGGAGCTAATATACAGCTAATATACAATATAAAATTAAAAATTTTAGGTCTCATTGTAAACCAAATTGTACAACCTTGGATGTGAATTGTCCCACGGAGTTGAACAGAGTTCCTGTCAAAATGAGACAGCCTGAGCTGGCTGAGGCCAGCTGGGTACAGGATGTTATTTGCTGCTGTCACACAGGACAGCTGATTTATAATTAGAAGTCCAAGCCCAACTCCTCATTGTCCAACTGAAAAGAAGAAACAATTCTTGTTTGGCTTTTCAGTGCGCAGTGGGAGGTTTAATTCTTCTTCTATCATTGCCTGCAATACAGAGGTTTTCAAGAATATGCTCTCTGACTTGGTGAGGTTGTCAGCTGTAAATCTCCTTTCAGTGCAAGTTACATCTAGTCATTATTAAGGCTGCTGGTGGCTGTGTTTACATTGGAAGTACAGAACTACATAAGTATTTCAAGAAAATATTGCCATACTGCTTGTACTTCCGTTTGTAGAACTTGATTTGTTTTCACTGGGCCCTAGATTTTTTCTCCAGATTTGCTATACAGACCTTGAAATTCATTAATCACATGTTAGCTCTGGGGTACTAACCCCAACTTCACAAGGGGGTGGAAAGTGTGGAGTGAGAGAAGGGATAATTTTACTCTTGCTAATAGCTCTTAGGTAAAGCAGCTCTTAAAGCAAAAGACATTTTTTTTTTTTTTAACTTAAGTTTCTTAGTCTTTTGCTCTCACCATTCTTAAAAAAAGGCTGGTTCTTGGTTCTCTTAGTTAAACTAAGCTGAATGCCAGAGGAGTTTATAGTTTTCTACAAGCTAACATTGAATGGTGTTAATTTTCTTTGCTAAATAACATGCTCTTCTATATGTTTCAATCTGTCTTTCATCTGGTATATTAGACATATGTTACTAGTGTTTAAGGAATGTACCAAGATATTTCTCTTAGAAATTATTATATAAATAATTTAAATACTCAGAAATAAAATTGCTGTGGCTTGCCTTGTGCTTTCTCCCCTGGCAATTTGGGAATCTGTGGGTAAGGAATGCTGCTTGTTAATGATGGACAGAGGATTTCACTTCCTCTACACAAGAAACTAAAGATTGTTAAAAAAAAGTGAAAGAACAGTTAATATATTCTGATTTGCCAATAGATCCCTAAAACCAACATCAGAGGATTAAAACTGAAGACAGCAACGGGCTTGAGCTGTTTCAACCCATGAGCTCCTTCCCATGGGCTGCCCAGCATCCTGACAGAGCCTGTTCTGCAGGCTGCTATGGGAATCACACTGGAATTGTGATTCAGCTGCCTATTGCACTGACATATATCTCTACCTTCAAGTATAACCTACCTGTATGCAAGATATTTTGTTCATTCCACTAAATCAGTGGAATGTTACACCTGGTGCAACATTGACTGCCTTCAAATGTGTAAATTTTCTATTAAACAATACACCTTATATTTGTAAAATATCTAAAAGAGCCTGGTCAGTGAGCACTGGCCTCTGACAAATACTGTTAATAGGGATGGTCTTACTAGAGTGATTTTTCTAAGGGAAGTAATATCTAGGCATAAAATAAATGTTCATCCTGTGTAATTGTTTAATGTCCAAAGTGGCACTAAAAAGCCCTATTGCTTGCAGGCTAATGGTCAAGTGCAAGCAAATGCAGCGTGTTGAAGGACAGGGGATGGGAAATTGGCCGTTGTGGAATGAGAGGGCTGATGTGAGAAGCAGAGCATTTCAGTGAGGATGTGAGAAATACATGTAATGACTTTCAAGAGAAATGAATCTAGCAAATAAGCTTAGAACTGCTGCCAGATCTAACAGTGCTGATGGTTTAACAAGACAGAAAAGGAAAAAAAAAAAAAAACCAAAGGAAAGGAAATGAATTTTTTCTGATAATACTCAGATTGGTATTATAATTTTTGGGACCTATTTGTGCAGCTTTGTTTTTAAATTGTAGCAATTTTATATCCGTTTTTAATTGTTTTGGTGATTTTCTACATTTCCAGGCCTCTGGATAAAAGGAGGGAAACAATATATTACTCCTCTGGAAATCTATTCTCTATATTTATACCTTACTGCTTTGTAGTTAGGGTGTAAGAATGTTGCTTGGGACATAAGTTAGATACTGAAATATTGCTGCTGATATTGTGTGAGAAATTATATATATATGCATATATATGTGTATGTATAAAGTATGTCATACACATTGCAGGCCAAAATATAATCCTTTTTCTTTTGTCTTCTGTGGATTGAAAAGATACTGTAAAGAGGCTGGTGCTTCTAAGTCTACTTCAATGAGAGGGTCTCATTTTCTTAAAACTAAAGTATCTTCTGGGGAAAGGGAATGCAGTAGATCCCGATGTTTTACCTAGCAATGAATAATTCATGTACAATGAATGGAAGCTAAAATACCTTCTTTGCAAGTGAAAATACAAACAAAATTTTCCCCTTTGGAAAAAAGGGTGTAGCTACAGAACTTGGGAAACTATTTGAAACATATAAAATATTGTATAACAAATAATAGTTTTGTTTTACATTTTGTTTTTATTTCAACTGTGTAGGTGTTGCTTTTGTGATGTTCACATAAGGTGTATAGAATAATACTGTAATTTTATCACAGATCAGCTTGGTGGTTTTGTTTCAAAAAAATGCCTTTTCTTGCCAAAAACCTTGTTGATACCAGTGTGTGAGGTGGGAGGGTAACACAGACTTGAGAGGAGTCAAATGCCATTTATCTGCATCACATTGTTATCTTTACATGCTTTTGGAAAGGGCCCTTTCCTTACTTGCTGATTATTATATGAATGACATTATGAGACATTTGTATCCTCATATCTCTCTATACTAAACAAGCTTTTACCAAGACAACTTTGGTGTGATTCCAGATGTCCTGTGTTGCTGGGAAATGAAGTAATTTCTTGTCTTATGAATACTTGGTGTAGGATATGCTATGAAAAATATCCTTAAAAATCTGCTGAAAATACTTATGAAGTATTTGAAGACCCATAACTCTTTAACTGACTACCACAAATTATTTTAAAGAAGGAGAATGAAAAAAGTAATTCTTTTGCTGATGGAAGTTGGCAGATGTATCACTCATTTTCTTAGTGAAATGGATTCAGCGGAATTAATGTTGGACATAAAACTTCCTGTGAGAGGCAAAACTGCTTAAATTGCAACCTTATAAATACGATAGGTCTTCCATAGGAATAGGAATGAAGATTTCTAATAAAATATAGGCTTAACTGGAAAAGTGCTTTAAATATGTGCAGGAGAAGGTACATCCATTTCCAAGAACCAAACCTGGCACATCTGTGTGTTTCAAACCCCTGCTGGTGTGGGCAGACACATTTTTTGGGCAAACAGACTTTTCTGACGTTTTTCGTGGGCAGAACTGATTTTGTTTGGCAATATTGATTTTTTTTTTTATTTTAGCTTCAGCTGTTGCAATTCTTCCTTTCAATCTAGAGTAAAATTTTCAGACTTTTAGCCAATGACGCAGACATCCTGCAAAATGCAGCACAGGCCCTTTTCCCATGAGCAGGGGATCTTTATTCTGCTCTTCTGCAGCCTAAATAACCATCACTCTTATGTGAAGCAGCTGCTTCCATTTTAAAGGTGTTTCTGACCAGGAACTGAGTTTTTGCCTTGCTATTAATATTATCATTTAATTTAATAGTAAAGCAACTACTTGGCCCAAGTGTCTTATTCTCCCTTCTGTTGTGGAATAACTTTACCTCTTTGGAAATGGACTTTCTTAGCAGAGCAGGTGTGCATCATACAGATCATGCAGCGATGATCTGGGGCAGAAATTATATATTTTTTGAAATAATTGCTCTCAGGAAGCTGCCAGTAGGCACAGAGAATTCAGAGAGTTGTGTGCAGCAAGGTTAGATTGCTAGAATTTACATGAGATTTTGGGCACCTTTTTTTTTTTAACCAAAGCTTTCTTTTTTTCTAGATAATTTTATATTGTGTTGTTCAGTCAAACATGTTTCTTGTAGGTATTGATAGATGTGGCATGATTGTCTTCCTCAAAGGGACCTTTTTGAGTTTGACAAATTCTTTTCTTTTAAAATTTTTCTTTTTTTGCTTTTTAAAAGTTGTGGGAGGCAAGAACTTAATCAGCCCAACAATAATTTTTACGTAGGTAATTTACATATAACTGAATCAAAATTGCAGTTCTCTGCCAGTTTTCACAGGCCATGTCATTATGTCCCAATAATATCTAATTTTTAAAATTTCAGCCTGGCTCTGAATTTTAATTCCTAGTTTAGTCCTTGTTCAATCTGGCTCATATTAAAATTTCCTTCTCCAAGGTGCCTTTCCCATCTTCCCCTTGGTCTGTCACAGCATTAACATGGTAGTTGCTTTGCTCACTGTGCCTTTTTGAAACCTAATGGACTCTTCCTAAATTCAGTGACTCTGACAGCTGGAGAGCCATTCGTGGTGAGTTTGTTGGTATTTTTAAACCTTTTGTGGCTAGAGTACTTTTTTAACCACTGTAGCAGGAATTAATGGGTGAAGCAATGAATGCAGAAGCCAGGTGGTTTTCCCTTGCTCACATTATCCTGTGACTTCACTGGGAGTTGTCCCCTTGCAGTGCTCAAGAAAACTGAACTCAGTCTCCTGAGCAGGGCAAAGTCAGCTGCTGGAGAGGTGAAAATGTTTGAGTCTCTTGGCAGCTGCTGTCATGGGGAAGCTGAGCAGCCTTGGACTGCAGTGGCTGCGCCTCCTGAGCAACAGGGGGGCCAAGGTTTCAAAGCTTAAACAGGTGGTGTCAGGTGTGATTCAATACTTAAATCTGTGATTGATTTTTTTATTTGTTGCCTGAGCTAAATATGTGTCAAGTGTCTATGCCAATCTTCTTTAATGTCAAATTGGTTCTCTTAACCAGCCACTGTTTTGTTTATATAAACCAAACCAGCTGTCCTCATGCATCTTTGCGTGTTTAAAATTGTAATGTGTGCTTAGCACCTTAGCTAGAATACATCTACTTTAGTCTTCTTTCATAGTTCACCAAGTGACTTGGAGCACAAGCTATCAAAATGATGTGCCTGGCAAGATAAAGAGCTCTGCAGCTGGAAAATGAGGGTGTCCAAGTGCATCCCACTTGGCTTGGGAGTTAACAGGAATCTCAGATTTGGGAAATGAGTCAGTACCTGGCTCAGGAAATCAGCATGGGTATGACAACAACAAGTAAGACACACCAAAGAATTTGTTGTATTCCTTTCTTTCCTTTTTCAAACATAAAATCCGACCCGGGTAACTTTGTCTCTTCTCCCTCAAGGACATGCTCATTATTATTCTGTGTAGGGTCAGGATGGGAAGGAGGTGGGTTATGCTGTGCTTAACAATGGGCCTGGAGAACTTAACCAAATCAGACCAAGGATAAAGGAATCAATAGTAAGAGACAAATAAAATAAGCCGTGCTGCTTTCTGAATATCACATTAGTGTCACACGTATTCCTTTCTGTTTTGTGAAAGAAAAGCTCATAGCTCATATAAAAGTCTGTTTGTTTTTCAGGTGTGGTGGTGCTCAAGAGCTTTCGCTCTTTAATGACAGAAAATGGAAGGCAGACAAAGATGGATGGGGGGGAAAAAGCAGAACACAAAAATAAGTGGGATAAAGTTAAGAACTCAGAGTTTGGTATTAGCTATGAGGATGTAAAAAGGGGATCACCAGAATGAAGACACCCCCTCCCTCTCTTCCCCAAACCAAAAAAATGCCACCAGTAATGACAAAATACCCTAGTGGCCCATGCATTCCAGTAGTCTTAGCATGAGATTAATCCATCCCAATTTATGTAACCAAAGAGTATATTTTTGTATTTGACAATTTATATTTTATAATAAAAATCAACTAGGTACTGTCAAGGAATAATTAACTCTATTGCAAAGATAGAAATTAGGAAAGTGTGTAAGTCCTAGGGCATCAGTAATATTGTGATATCATGGCCTAAATGTAAGTGTAGGCACAGCTTCCTATTTAGCAGGGTTTTTGTATTTCCCTATTCTTACTGCTTTTACTTTTGCTGTGTTTTAGAAACTGAAAGGCTTATGGCTGCTTTCTGTTTGTTATTCTGATGATTTTACCAATGAAAACACAACTCCCTTTCTTGGCTTTTTAATGCAATCATCTTGATCTGCATGCAGTGATTCACAGTCAGCATGGGAAATTTCAGTTGAAAACAGCCCATGCTGAATTGTTAATGTTTTCACTGAATTGCCAAATTTGGTGAATTCATTGGTGTATCACCAAGTGACATTCTAAGAAAATTCATAGACTTGTTTGGTTTAAAATTTTTGAAGAAAAGGGATAAAAATGTCTATTTTTGCAGTATTTTTTCCTTTATTGCCATATCAAAAAGTTTCCATACCCCCTAAAAAGTCGTATTTTATTAGAGCAAGCCTAAGTTCTGGGAACAGCAATAATTTCTGGGTAAACATGTAAAAGGAGAGTGAGATTCTTTACTCCCCCAGTTCAGAAGTCTAGTTCTTTCTCCTGGACAGCCACTTCTAATTGCAGAGCTGCCCTTTTGTTGTGTTCCTGACACTGAATCCTGCATAAGGCCATTGCATTTTGTTGTTGACTTCATAGAAATAAGTTTGACGCTGCTGACTTGAGAGACATTATTGAACTTTGCTGTGAGAGGGTAAAAGAAGTAGTAAGGAAATAAAGTAATATACCATAGATTAAAAGGGGCCAGAACCCCAAAATGTTCATGCCTAATAAAAAAAGACATTAGACTACTGAAGGAAACAGAATTATCTGGCTTCATGTGGAAGGTAGCTATGTGGTGCAGAAGAGACTGAATTGGGAGCAGTCTGCCAAAGAGGCAGGAGAGAAATGAGAGGAAACTTCCTGCCCATACAGCTGGGAACATCTGGGAAGGAGGAGTGGAGAGCCACCCACTTATCTAGAAATACCTTTCAAGAGTCCTTTTGAAATGGTGCACTTGGGAGAACATTTACCTGAACAACAGCAAGTAATCCCTAATTGAACTGCCAGAGGCTGTTTCTTGAACAATGCAAAGCATTTTACTTTTACCCTTCCCTTTTCTGTTGCTGATTGATAGATTGGTTGACTCTGCAGTTGCCACTGTAATAGCAATCATCACAATACTATCGAGTACGGTCTGGAGAGGGCTTTCATTCTTTCTCTTTTCAGTAACTTTACCGAGATCAAACCAAACAAATTGGCTTAAAAACACTCAAACTATTTAGAAACTAATCCTTGTGTACCTAGTTTTGATTTATGTAAGTCATCCAAAAATTCAAAAGGTAATAAATCTTAAAACAAAACTGAGTTTTAGTGTGAAGTAAAAGCACCCGTATACCAATATTCATTGAAAAGTTCCTTTGAATTAGGTTCCTATCATGGGTCTAGTTATGTGTGTATATATAATTTAATTAATTTCTTGCTGTCTCTAAATTTCTATTTTAAAAAATGACTTCTATTTTATAGTCGCTGCTGAGGCTAAACCCATGAGATTTTAAGGACAATATTTCTTCTTCATGCCTGAGTCTTGAGTTTTGTTGTCATTAAAACAGCAAGTTGGGAAAAGAAAATCTGTTCATGAAGCAAAAACCATCCATCTACATGCCACACACTCGGAGTCTGGATCAGTTTGCACAGCCTGTTCTCACTGAGCCCAGCCTTGTTCACATGTGCTGCATTTAGTATCAGCTGATGCATTATATCTAAATATGTTGTACTTTTCAATTCTTTGTCAGACACCTACAAGTTTACTTTAGTAATTTTAATTTTATTACAAGAATACTGTATCTGGACCTTTTGTTGACTTTGTTCATTGCTTTCACAGCAAGACTCTTCATGAAAATCATTAAAGACTCAATGAATCTTACAGATACCATAATGTGAGTATGTTCTCATCTTTCTTCCCAAAGGTGGTGGCCCCTGCTGAGTATGTAAACAGAAATGCAACCGAGTGTTGGCTGTGAGAAATGATGAAATAAATTGTTTAAACAGCACCAGGAGGTTGGGTGAACCAGACTCTTTTCTGGCACTGATGTCTTTTCTGGGTTCTGTAAAAGGAAAACCCTACAGCATTTAGAACAAGAAATCTCTTCAACCTTCTGCTCTTAATGACTAATAGTTTACTTCTTTTTAAAATTGTTTCTCTACTTTGCACTTGACACATGGTCACATATATGGCACTGAGGAATCCCACCATTATGTTCAGTTCAATCAGACAATGGGTGACAAAAACATATATTTTTATATTATATATAAAATATGTAACATATAATACATATTGCATATATATTATATATATTTTTTATATATTTTCTCCAGCTAAAAATGCTGGAATTACTGCTACTCTGATGCCTATTCTTATCTAGAAGTACTGGAGGAGGAGTTAAACTTCATCTGTTGTCCATGAAACTGGTAGGGGAATAGAAATGAGAAAAATTCAGCACCTTGTCCACATAAAGAAAGTATTGGGAAAACTTGTCATAGATTTAAAGCTTTGAATGTCCTTCACCCCAGCACTGCTTTTGGTGAATTTGCTGTTCCCAGGGAGATCGGTGTGGCCATTTCTCTCTATAATTGTAAAAATTTTCTCTGAATAATTAAGGTTTTATCCAGCAATTACTGTGGGTAAAAAAACCCCAAAGCCTCCATTATTTTATGTATTTATCTACTTTATTGTTTATTTTAAAATATGAATATTATGAGATATGAAATATGTCACCTGGATTTCTTCTAAATGCTGATCTACTGCACCCCTAGAAAAGGGAGGTTGGTGGTGTTTTAGGCCACCTCTCTCTTCCATTTGATTGGTGATTTCTGGTTTATTTATGAATCATCCTCATCCCCCATCCCTATGTAAGATGGGATCAATCTCAAAATTTGACACAATCCTGGCAATGATTGAAGTGATTAGTATTAGCCATCAGTTTTACCCTTCAAAATAAAATGTGGCAAGTGAATAAAGCCTGATGGCATGGCTGTGCAAAATTTCATTTAACAGCTCATTGCAGGCAGGCCGAGTTGGATTGCCAAATATATCAAATCACTTTTATAGATCTAAGCTGTCTACCTCCTGATTTTCTTAATCGTAAATGGTATAACAGATATTGCTATGGTTTTCCCATGCATTGTAAAAGGAAAGTGTTTCAAATAAGGAGCAGAGCAAGCTGATTTGTTTGGTTAAGTTTACAGGTATATGTTGTATGTACTCCAGATGTTTGCACACATTCCCAGAGTCCTAGGGCCCTTTGTTTCTCCTGAATCCACTCTGCATACTCCAAACACATCCAGTCAGTAGGCAGTTGTTGTCAGTGAGTTACTAAAAGGGCTCGTCTGTTAGATATTTATGTACTTTTCATCCAAGAATGAATAGTTTTTGCTGTGTTGTTTCCAATTCCAGATACAAGGCAATATGCCAGAGTACAAGCTGCATGCTTTGTTTACAGCTACCTTTTGGTAGTACATTTTCTTAGTACATGGGATGACAAAATGTATCTATTCCACTCTTCCTGGCGTTGAAGCTTTACCTGGATTTTTGCCATAGATCTGATCCCTCTGTCTGTAATAATACATAGGTATTTCTGCCTTGTCATATGATCTCTACACACTTCACACACATGTTCTGGGAGGAATGAGTTGCCATTATCCCTGTCTGAAAGAGGAGGAAATGAAGCACAGAGAAGGAAAATGACTTCTTTAAGATCCCACCCAAAGCTTACGGTGAGTTTGGGGTGGAACAGCAGTCTCTTGGGAATTCACTTTGATTCTGGATTTGGATACTTGAGCCCAGAGACTTTATTACCACAAAGTTGTAGTTAACTCTGTAGATTTCCAGGATTCTCCTTTCCACCTACTTGTTATGAATGAAATTCTGAGTAATCAGCAGAAACGTCACTTGATACTGGGGAATCCCCAGTTTTACTTTTCTAGACCCCATGAAGCCTGGATGAAATGTCCATAGTTTGGTTGAGTATCACTTATTGAAATGACTTTTGGTGCTTAGTAACAGCATGATTTGTCAGCTATATTAGAAAGTTATACTTTCTGTGATTTTAGTGATAGAAATGTGTTAGAAATGTTAAATCTCACGGTGGGAATGGAAATTAGTGTGGGAAGGTTCACATGGGGGTCAGGACGATTGTCACATAATGCTTAACTAAGCCAAATTAGCTTCTAACATTTTGAGGAATGTTTTTATAGTTATTCAATATTCAGCAAACTAAAGGCTCTTCAGGGCTAAGAAGTCAAACCTAGAATGCATTTGTGAGTCCAAAGAGAAAAATTAAAATTAACAAAAACCAGGGAACTAGAAATTAGAGTTCAAATTCATTTTGGTATTTTTTGAGTAGTTCACTGCAAAGGAATTTCTGTGAACAATTACTGCTGTTCAATAACTAAGTTCAAATTTTCAATAACCTTTAAAATATTTTTTTTTTCCAAATTATTGGTGTTGTAGTGGGTAGAATATCTCATACATAAATAAAAATGCATATCAGGAGAGTTTAATTCTGCCAGTAAATGCTGCTCAAAAAGAGAACTGGAGAATTACTTTTCACACTGATTGGTATTTAGAGGTCTAAAGCTGAACTTTAATTTACATAAGTGACACTCTTTTACAAATGATAAATATAAGCAAAATCAGCCTTACAGCTTTTTTTTTTTTCCATAGAAATGAAGATTTATGACATTATGCTGTTTGTGAATGAATATAGGAAGAGATGTCTGAGATTTTTTTCTCTTTTCTTAAGAAATATTGCCCCTATAGCTGAACCCAGACAATCAGGTCTCAGAAATGCAACAAATGTCGTGGAATGAAAACATTTGGTACAGAGAGATATCTCCACTGTATCCTGTTTAGGAAAAGGTGAGAGTATGTGTTCAGTCTTTATTAAACTTGATACAACCTTGACTGATGTCTAAACAACAGGAAAATCTCTTTGGAGCTTTTACTGATTGGTTGCACATTCTTAGTAAATTCAGTCAACCTTCACCTATTCTGCTTCTTATAAAGCTTCTTATTTCTTGTTGGAAGTTATCTGAGCACAAATATTCCATGCTCCTCTTAAATTCTAGGCAGACCTGTTGGTAGCTCTGTGTATCTCACCCTGGCATTCTGCTTTCAGAGGAAGAAAAATAGGAAGAAATGGCAAGAAAGGACATTCCATTCTCTGCACAATAATCAATACAAACACATTGGATATGAAGCAGTTGTTAAATAAGAGCTAACATAGGCCTTGTTTTTATAAAGAACCTTTGGCCTGCAATGTCAGTTGAATACCAGCTCATAGATGAATACTGAAAAGCACTAAGACTGATCTGAGCTATAAACAAGACCTTGTGAATGCTGCACAATTTTTATTACCTGTCCAATCAAAAGCAGAGGAGGTTATATGGGTTGGGTGGTCATCAGGAATCAAGGTATTAATTTTTTCGCATTTAAAATGTGATTTTGAACATTGTGGGATATACAGTTCATTCAGTTGTTACTGGATTTACATTCTCTTAGAAGAGTCTGGAAGGAATAACTTCAGAAGATGTCAATAAGAAGGGAGAAATTCTTATTTTAGCAGTCAATCATCTATCAGACAGCAGCAAATAATGTATTACTGTAAGTATTCATTGAAAGACAGCATTTGTATAATTGGAAAATTTGCTCAAAACTTTCAAATTGCAGCTGGTTTATTTTTTATTTAAAAATAAGCAAAACAAAGTAAGAAACTATCTCCTATTTCTTAAATTGTTTTGGAACAATTCTTTGAAGTTAGATCTGCGTCATGGGATTTTTTATAGTACTTCCTGCTATGTGCCTTTCAAATCATTCTAGCACAAATTATTCCTGAATGTAACCACAAAAGACCCCTCTAAGAGAGAGATGAACCTCATATTATTTTTGACTGTACTTAGCATTTCAGAAGCTGTTTGCTCAAACAGAAGGGCATCCCTTAAATATAACTTCACAAAGGGCTTGTAGGATTTTTCTTCCTGCCTCATTGCAATTGTAGTCAGCAACCATGTAGAAAATGTCACTTGAAGTGTAAAAGCAGGAAATATTATCTGGAACAAGACGATGCATTGGGCACACTCTCAAAGCCAGTCCTCCTTAAAATTTCAGTAATCTGACTGAAGGGTTTAGTATTGATTTTCTCTCTTTTTCTTCTCTCCAGCTTTAATTTGCAGTGTTGTAGAGTGCATTCACGTTCCTCTAAATGGCACAGCAGTCTTGGGCTCCATGCTTTTGTCTCAGATAGTTGCTAGTAAAACAGGTATTTCTTTGTTAGTGGCTCTGCTGAGCTAATCCCTGAATTGGCCAGTGGGAGACAAAATGTGGGGAAAGACTGGAGATGTAGAATGTAGAAAGCAAGATGACCATAGAGACAAGAGGGAAATTTTTCCAGCTGTTTCCATTGCTAAAGGAGGGATAATCTGTGGTAGATGAAACACTTAGAAACAATTGCTGAGACACCAAAAATTGGGTCTTGCCTTCACAGCCATCACACCTGCAGGTGGCAGGGAAGGGTGGAGGTGGCTCCGTGTTCTTTCTGTGTACCAGAGGTCAACTGGCAGTGATAAGACTGGCAGCAGCCACTGATGTATTGCAGAACAGAAAATAATGTATTACCATAAGTATCTATTGAAAGAAAGCATTTATATAATTGGAAAATTTGCTCAAAGTCTGCAAATTGCAATTGGATCATAGAAAACATTGCATTGAGGGCATAAAATCAAGGATTAGAAGCTCTTAAGTCTCTAGCTGCCTTACTTAACAGAGAGAGACATGTTACTGTATTTCCAGATTTTATAAAAATCACTAGATATTTTTTAGTTTCAGGGAGCTTAAAGAAATTATTTAACACAGTTCAAATCATGTTTCAAATATTTTAGACTAAAAGAAAATATTTGCATTTTATTTTAGCTCTAATTTCCTAATAAAAGAGATCATCATAGTGAATTTTTGTCCATCCTGTGCTCGTTAACTTGTTGCAACTAAGTTTGACAGGACTATAATATTTTAAATTAATAGTTCTATTGAGGCAAAGAGGCAGTAAAGGCTAAAGTCTCACTATGATGTGAGATCAAGTCAGGTATTCCTGTCAGAGCAGGCAGAGGGACAAACAGGAAAGAAGCTGAGGATATGGAGGCTTTGGAGGATGTATTGAGATCCTGTTGAAGACTGGAAGAAAGGAGGATTCCTATGTGTAAATAGAAGTTACTGCGAAAGTACAGAAGTGAGATCTCACAAGTTAAATACAAATACATTCTTGCATAAACACAGAAACTGTCCTGTGTTTGAATATGAATATGTTCCACTGGCCTTTCAGTCCTTCAGCTAAAACTCATTTGTTTCTGTAGAGTGAAAAATAAAAACACCCAAATACTAAAATCTTCATAGAAAACAAAGGTCTCCATCAATAATGGAGTTAGATATGAGTAGTAATGTAGTGAGGAAATCAGAACAAACTTCTCTTTTCCTTGTCCATTTTTTTAGCCTGACAAAGAGTGGCTTTCCTGACAAGTCTGCAGAAATCCTGCTGTGAGGAGAGGGTGAGCACCAAGGAAAAGTTAGGGCCAGTGTATCTTTCTGAGATGCAGAAAGGCAGATTTATGGGTTGGTCCTTATCAGGTTGATCTGGTTTGTAGCTTGAGTATTAAAATGACTTGCTCTGGACAAATCCTTACTTCGCTGAGAACATTAAAATGCCAGAGAGTTTAATATAGAGAATTGGAGAGAACCCTACTTGAGAAAGAGATAAAATGAAATTCTTAAAACAGATTTTAAGGCTGCTGTGAACCCTTTTTGTCTGCCTTGAATAAGTGTGTTCCACTTTAATGAGATTATTTTGAGGCTCCCATCAGGTTTTATGCACAATTTTCTGCTGATTTTCCAACAAAGGCTTCTTTCTGTTTTTCAATAGAATTTTCTTTCTATTGGGTTAACAGTAATGTCTTTATAGCTGATCAAATGTAGTCAAGTTAACTGACACACAAATTATTAAAAACACTTATTGTTCTGACTCATATATTTACGCATTTATTTCTTTAAATGTGTATATATATTTATATATCTCAATTATGTCAATATTTATTTTGTTCTTTGGCTGCTTAATCTAATGCTTGCAAGAGCATTTCTTTTCCCCATCTCAGGGTAGATGCAGTTGTACAGTTTAGGGGTATTATTTCCCTGCTGTGTCCTTTGTGAGGAAAAAAGAATGAGAAGCCATTCAGGAGGAAGGCAAAAAAGAGAAGGGTAAAGGCAACCTATAGCTTAGCATCATTTGCATACCTTGTAAAATTCTATTCAACCAAGTCCACTCCCTGTTTTTTAGGAAAGAAAAATAACACATATCTTAATTTTGTATTTCAGCCTTTGTTTCTCCCTAGAGAAATGGGGTTATTGTAATTCCAGCTTAGTGGAAATATGTAAGCCTTTTGCTCATCTTATGCTTAAAACTGATAACCCATGCAGTTGGGACTGCTTATTTATTTCTTATTAATTCATTTCAGTTTTTATAAGTCAACCGAGCATTCAGCATTTGTAAAGTGATTCTGGAAAATTATTTTGCATAAGTAATAGTAAACACTGGCATTGCTTCCCGGCAGGGAACGAAAATGATTCGTGCAATTCCCAGTGGCCTAATGAACAGAAACAGGGACTGGAGCCATGAATAGCTCATTGGCTGGAGTTTGGCAGCAGAAAAAGCCACGTTGATCAGCTGTGCCTTCAGCAGCAGGCATCTCCTGAATCAGTGGGAATTGCTCCCTGTGAGGCATGGAGGGGCACGGAGGGAAGATTTGGCACACAAATGTGGAGCAGGGGGGGATGGAGGAAGAAGAAGACCTCATACCAGGAAAAGAAAATTAGTTGTGAACAGTGTTCTGCTTTCTCCTATTAATTTATCAAGATTTGTAGCAATGCCAAAAAGTTTTGCATTCTGTGAAGCTCTCCAGCAAGCTTCCCAAATACGCCTAAGAGTTTACAGCCTATGCAAATGCAGTTCTCCTAGGTCTGCCAAGTTCTTGGTATTTAAATGGGACCCCATTACTTCAAACAATTTTGCTGTCAGCCATTACACAGGAAATTCTTCCTCTTTCTCTTGTTTGTTTTTAAGCAAATCCAGTTTCAACTTAATTGTAATTTAGACTTTTATCTTTAAAAATCAGCAAGTGAGCCAATGAAAGCAGTCTATAAAAACATAAATAACAGAGGTAATCAGATATTGAAAATAAAATACACGAAACAAAATCTCATCAAGTAATGAACTGACACAATTTTCTCATTTCTCTTTTTTGTCTCACAACAGCTAGATTGTCAGATGACTCATCTGCTTTGATTTAAATGTATTTCTGTAGAGTCACTTACTTGTGTCACTGCCTTTTGTCAGTGAGAATTAGGCAGCCGTTCAAAAAGCTGTACAGCTCAGGAAAGTTTACAGTTCCTATTGCACTGTTGTGATATTTTGTTTCCTTCACATCGAGTGTTATTGTTTCAGTATTTGTGCTATGATCCAAAGGCCATTGCAGGGAATGTGTTTCCATTGACTGCAGGAAACTTTCTGTCAGTCTTTCCCAATACTTGGCTCATTCTGCAACTGCAGCCCCAGAACAGAGCTCTTCCACCCCTTCTCTGGATCCTGCTGGATTCTGTACCCACAGAATCTCTTACTTCAAATCCACAAGAAAATAAATGAATGATTTCAGCTGATGTTTAAGCCCTTGAGTAATCTGAGTCGATGCTCTCAACTAGACTCGAAGGAATGAGATCCTTGCAGGGGAAGGAAGATTTACTGCTCTGAGCCAGCTTGACAGGGGAGGGCTCAGGGTACACAGGGTTTTCTGCAACTTGAAGCAGATTCAGCTCCTTCTAATACTAAGAAAAATAGCAATGCAAAAAAAATATTTTTGCCATAAATTCTGACATAATTTCAAAGGGAAATATCAATCACATTTTGGGTAATTTGAAGGGCTAATGACTATTAAAGCAATTAAGAATGGAAAAAAATAAATAAACTGAGCAAAATATTATGAAGATAAAAATATTGAACAGGATGGAGAATGGGGATAAGCAGTGAATAACTTAGAGTAAGGAGAAATAAAACGCTAATGTAGAAATTTTTATACTACCCTGCAGCCCAGGTGGTTGTTTCATGTAACTCTGTAGGGTTTTTTACCAGTAATAATGAACAACTGTACTATAAAATGTATGGCTGTGCACATAACTACCACGAAAGCGACAGGAAAGACCATTAGTAATTATTATGAACACTAAAAAAAACCCAAAAATACCAAAAAACCCCTTATGCTTTTGCTATCTGCACATGGTAGTCATCTTGGCTCAGTGAGCTCATTAGAAAAACGAAATGGTTTTGTTTGATCATGATGTCAATGATACTCTGCAGGGGCTCCAGCAAGTGTTCCCTAAGCCAAAGCCAGTGTGTGAAGCCCCCTTTCTTCTCATAGGTGGGAAAACCAAAATTAAAAAAATCACAGCACTTTATATACACACCTTCCAGTTTGTCACTTTTTAATATTGCAGCATGGCAGAAGTTTAATTCTTACAATAGAGTTATCTTGATTTATTGGGAAGACAATTATGTTTAACTGGTTCCATTAATAATTAAACACTTCCATTGGTTCTCCAAATAATTGCCAAAGAAATGTGGAGGCTTTTAATTTTCCTACCTCAAATGATTGCTTTGCTCTTCCCAAAGGAGTTCTTTGCAGCTTTTTTGGATGTCTCAGGATCATATTCTTCAGCTTTTTTCTTTTCCCATAACCTGCTCTGTAAGACTGCCGTTAGTTTATAACCGATAGAAATTGAAAATGCTGCAAATAACCAAGCTAAACATTTGAGACCACAAAGAGATCAGTAGCATTTGAAGCAAGTTTGGGCAAATTATCAAGATTAAACCAGCATGGAGTCATGCAAAATTGCTTAGAAAATCATAATTTTTCAATGTTAAAACAGAAGGAGGTGCTGAGAAGTATTTCAATGGGTAGCTATTCTGCCTATAAAATTATTTGATAATTGCAGTAAAGATGTAGATCAAGTAGAGATATATGGGTTAGGTTTGCTAAATCTGTATAGACACCAAGCAGGCAGGGAGTACAATTTGCTGTGTTGGTGCAGAGAAAATGCACCATGGATTGCTTAGTTCTTTTTGTATACTTTGATTGTCCTTTGAGGAAGAAAGGTATGGATGCAATTTTAGATCATGCCCTACAGTGAGCTTTGTATTGAATAATGAGTGTACAAATGAAGTTAAAGCCAGCAGCGAACAATGGTTACCAAAAATAAGGTACAGTATCTTGTCTCTCTCATGAAGTTAATGTGCTCAGGTGGACCAGAAAGGTGTGTTCCTTCCCTTTAGAGGAATATTGAAAATCTGGAAGATATTTATTGATTGCTGAGCTGGCAAAAGCTATAGCTAGCAGTGTGCTAGAGACTACAAATGATGTCAGAGACATTTATTTTAACTTTAGCTTGTGGGGTCACTGTGTGCATCTTTAAAATAACAGCTACTCTCCAGACCTTGTCTGTATTACAGCACAGAATCTTGGCTTCTTAAAATGCAGGGTTGATCTGTCTGAACCACATGGTAAATTGTAGTTAAAAAACTTTAAATATTTGTATTGTGAATCTAATTCTGGTCTCATTTAATTTGTTGACTGTATTTTATAACAACAGAAATACCTTTAAGGATCAATACCAAATTGCCTCTCCAAGGAAATATTATTCTCTTCCTTGGTGTCCCTAAATTCATTATCAGGAACATTTTATGAGGAGCAAGGATTACATGCAAAAGCCCCAAAATGCAAAACAAACCCAAGTTTGAAATGGTTCTGGATAATACTGTCAGCAAAAACAGGCTGAGATTTCCACACTATAATCATACTTTGCAGCCACATTACTCAAACCCAAAAGCTGTTATTGCTTTGCTTTGTTTTAGTTTAGGAGAGCACAGCCATGTAGATCAAACTTCAGAGCCTTACTTTTATCTCCATCCTCATATTTCAGTGGAAATTAACTATTCTTTTCATTTGAACTTAAGGATTCTATAATCTTCTCTTTTTACAAATATTATTTTGTTTATAAAATAGTTAAGCTAATATAACAAAATAGCACAGAGAGGCAGCTGAAGAATTGCATACAGAGAATTATTAGGAGATCAATAAACAGTTCAGTGATTCTGAGATGACTTTGAAGTGACCTTCCAGAATAAGAAAAGCTCAAAGCTGTGTAGGACACACAAATCTTAAATGATAGCTACTGTGCCAAGAAAATTTGAGTAGGTTGGTAATGTTGATTTAGCTATCTTAATTGTGTTGAGCACTGCAAGACATCGAATAAAAGAGCAGTGATGAGAACAAAAGAAGCACACACAGTAAAGAAATATTAGTGGAAAAAAAGAATGAAAGAAACAAAGTGAAATAATAAAATGGAATAAGGGGGTAAGGACTGAACATAATAAACTAACATTATGGCAATGTTCAACCAAAGTCTCCTCTATAATTCTAGGTAAATCATAATTCCATTCTGAAGCATTTTAGCTGCCTGTATCACTGGTAATGAGGCCAAAAGCCAGAACTCTTTCATAACGATATGGGAAATGGTGCCTTCAGCCCCTCCAATATAAACTTCCCCTATGAAGGTGTGTGCTTTTTTATTTATTTTATTGTATTTTGAGGTCAATTATGTACAGAAAAATTCTTGTGCTTTCATTTAATTTTCCTGTAACATATAATGTTTCCTCAAGACTGGCAGAAATGCTGCTTGATTTTCTTTAATGTTTCAAGAGACTCAGTCTTACACATGCAGAAGGAGCTTTCACTCCACTTATAGTATTTAGTATATAATGTTGCAAATCTTGTTTGATGGAACATACAAAACTGTGGGAGATGATAGTGGGTGATGCAACATATACAGAGCCATATTCATGTTTCTTGTCAAATTTTGAAGTGCTATTTGAATGTAGAGCTTTGTTTAGATACTGCTGCTCAGACAGGCCCATTTTCCTTTACCTAGGACAAACTTTATTTTATGAGAAAATTGCTATTCTTCTTTTTGACAAATGGTTGAGAAACAGATACAAAAGGGTTTTTTAATTATTTTTTTTTAGTAAGTCTAAGCTTCTCCAGCAAAACCACTTCAATTAGGGGATGTCAGCATGCATGTCAAATCAGCTCCATCTTGAGCTTCCAGGTAGGAATAGCCTTCAGGAGGCAGCTTAATTGCTACTGTTTCACAGTGTGTGGCTGGGAGTTGGCAGTGTTTGACTAGTTAAGCTGTATTAAAAATTGCTTACAACAGAGATATTTGGGAAAGTCATGAACCATTTGGCAACAAAACGGAAATAGAGAGCAAGGTACTGAATTATGGCTTCATTTCAAATTGTTTTCTAGAGACAAGTTTGAAGAAACCTGCTCAGCAGAAAAAAGCCCAAGGGATTATGAAGATGATGTCAGCCCAGAAAAAAAAAAAAGAAATTGGTAAAGGTTTGCTATTTTTTCTTTTTGTCTTAGGAAAATAATACCAGGCAACCACTACTGCATTTCCAGCTTCACACCCCAGTGAAACAGCACACTTCTTTTCATGTCAGATGACATTTTCTGTTAAGCCCATGACAGTTTAATTTCAGTTAACCACTGCTAACAGCACGAACGTACAAAGAAAGGAGACAGTCCCACAGTTATAGGCTGTATATGTAAATTAAGTAATCCATTGTGTTGGGTCATTGGGGAGGTTGTTGATTATTAAAAACTAAAAAAAAAAGTTCTTCCCCCATCCTTGTGACGACCTTTCTGCCTGACTGACACTATTTTGTCTATAGATATGCAAAACTACCTGAGCCTGCAATAAATTGAAATGGAAGGAGAATGAAATATTAAGGCATAATTTTGTTGTTGATTCAGTGTTCCAAGTGTATGTCTGTTAACTAACTCTGTTCTGAGGTTTAACTGTCTTCTTAATGTCCCTTTCATTTTGTTCATTTTCAGATGATAACATTAACAGTTTTAGTTTTATATAGACACATTGTAGTTACTTTATTGTTTTTGGAGGTGGATAGGTTGTTGTTTATGGTGTTAGAAAACAGGAGATTCTGGAATGCAACGAACTCCGGAAAATCCCATTGTGCTATAGGAATAGTCAATTTTTACAGCTTTTTAATTGCGCTCTAGAATTTTAAGTGCTTTATCCAATATCCATCTTATAGAAATATCAGTAACTGTACTCTCTACTTATGGGTAGAGATGAACACAGTTTCTTCCTGAAATCCTTCAGTGTGAGATCCTCTATAACTTCTAAGTCTTATTGATCACAAGTATCTGTCAAGACCTGTAATCATTTATCAGTATTACAAAATTTATCATTATTACCAATTATCATACCACCAAAAAACATACAGATAATTTCAACGAATATTCAATATAGAATTAAATAGGGATACTGTATGTTGATTTGGTTTTGCTGCTGATCCAAATTGTATCCATGATTCCATAAATGTTCTCTAATTTGCTGTTACACAAAGAAAATTTAATGTATGGTTTCTCAATAGGTTAATGTAAGATAATGACTTTTTGCTGGGAAACATCATTATTTATAGATAAGGAAAAGAAAAGTTTCCCTATGCAAAATCAAGAAAAAGGAGGGTGGGTGAAGGAAAGGAACAAAGAAGACAAATCAAAGGATATCTTCGAACCCTGAACCTTTACTAGCACTTTGTTTTCTCTTGATTGGACAGAACCTGACTGTATTGATTTAATCTGTGTTTAGAAAAATTAGGAAATTAGAATTAGGGCTGTGTTTAGAAAAATTAAGAAAAAACAGCTGGAGGGGTTTGCTTTGAGGAAGAAATTAATATTTCTACAAAGTTAAATACCATTCTTAAAAACATGGGAAAAATAAATTTTGCCTCAGAGGAAAGCCTTCTGTCATTCTCATTCATGCATGGCACTCCGTGCTGAAATTAGTCCTGTGGAATCTGTTATTAAAATCTGTGTAAAGACTCTCACTAACTTTGTATTGTGCTCTAAAAATGGGTCTCTTGAATGTATAGACTATTCAACAAATGCTTGGCATCTTATACATAATAGACCAGTCATTAGAAACATGCAATAATATTGCTATAACAATGATTGTTGTAATGCAGATCGTTAACTGGGCACTCTGTACATATGGGAATTACATTTGTGTGGCATAATCAAAGTCAATGACAATCTTTCTCTTGACTTCAATAGGCTTTGGATCAGGCTGTTTGAGAAGTACCATTAGCTGTCAGATGTGGTTTTGAGACTATATGTATCAATCTGATTAATTAGTAGCAATCTAAAATGTTTTCATGAATGTTTTCTTCAAATTCAGGCTCGCATAAAGAGCACTGTGATATCTCATTATTGTGGTTCCTCCTACACCCTTTTAATTTCCTTTTAATTCTCACTTGATAGTAAATTTAACCTCCCTACCAACGTAATTGATTAAATAACAGGGATTGTAATGAAATTCCAGTTAATTCTTTCTGCATGCAAAGCTGAAAAGGGATTAATTACTGTCAAAGAAACTTCTGGATTCATCTTTCTCAGATGAATTTCTTAAAAAATAAGCGCCCTTTAAATCTTTTTAACTTTTCCAGTTTGGTTGCACTGTGTAAATAAAAATGCTCTTGTATTATTTCCTTTTTGCAGTGAGGCAGCACTCGGAGGTGACCCTGATGTTGGTGTGCTCCCCTGAAAGCCTTTCCAGACTCAGTTTGTACCCAGAGCAGGATTTTGTCTTTCTTCTGGCAAGGCATTTAATGTGCTGGGGATTGACAGCTGTGCTGCTCCAATGGCAGGGCTGAGAAGCAAACAAAGTTTATGTTTCAATGCTGACATTAGTACACACTGGCATCAGCATTCATCTTGTCAGTATTATTTAAGAGGAGCTAGAGCTCTGCAGGCTTAAATACTTGTACAATATTTCAATTTAATCAGTTTTTTATTACAAGGCCTCCTTTGAAATGTGATCTGAAAATTATCCAACATGCAAAGCAAAAAATCTGATTAGAAATAATTTTTGCAGAGTTTTGCTCTTAACTTATTGCTTATTAATTGAAGCAATGAATTCTGTAGCTTCCATAATCAGCCAATTTCAGCCTGCTAAGAAGCATGAAATTTTATCTTCATCAATAAGTTTTCCTTTAAAGAAGCTATATAAAAATTGATTACAATGAGTACTGTGTCTTTACCATCAAGAAAGATAGGTTTGTTTTCATCATAAAAAAATTAGCTAGATTTTTATTAACTGTTTTCTTAAACTCATGAGGCTGATCATATTTTCCCTTTACTTATATTTTAACATAGTACAATCATATAGAAAATTTGCTTTTTATCTTTCAACTGAGTTAGGCTAATAATCTTTGATTGTAAAGTCTGCACTTGCATATTGCAATTTATTTTTAACCTGTTGTTATGTGCACTTGATATAATGCTTATATTTGCTTACTTCCATGAGTCTTTGACTAACTTGTATATGAGTGTAGGTGTCACTGATAAAATTTCTCAAAGGATCTATTTTTGTTCCAGTACTGAGTTTCAGCATATGAAGGGTTATGCAGGGTTTTGCAGAAGTTTATTACAAAAACTTGACAAAAATAAACATTAAATTATTTGAAAGTACAGGAAAATTCTGTTATTATTTACTTTTAGTAACTTTTCTTATTACTTTATTAACTTTAATTATTATTACTTTAGTAACTCTTATTATTACTTTTAGTGCTTTCTCCTGGATGGATGTGGTTCCGCTCTGTGGTTCCCCTTTTCATTCTTCTTCCCTATGCCTTGGGAGTTACTTGGATTGTTTTTTTTAATTCCATCCTCTATCATCTTCATCTTCCTCCCCCCTCAATACTTATATACACCAATGCTCTCAGAGCCAGAAGCTGAGGTAGGAACTATAGTAATTTAACTTAAATCTTCTGTTACCCTTGTCAGGTCACCTCTAACAGCCTGATGGCTCCAGGCTTCCTAAATTTCTTTATAGAGGAGGAATAGAAGAGGGACTGTGTCTCCTTAGCTGGGTTTGGGCAAGGAGTTGTTTCTCTCCGTGCACTCTTTCATTGCCAGGCTGTTGGAGGGGCTATTTGGGCTATCAGGGATTGAGCTTTAGAAATGAATTTGCATCCATTCTCAGCCATCCTGTAAAGGACTTGCTTTACAGCTGTTCATTCCTGTCATCACCTCAAAAAACCCCTCCCTTTGTAATTGCCTTCCATGATCCCCAGTTTTGATAAGGAGGTTAATAAAGTAGCTTGAATATTTTTGTTACTTTGTGCCACATCCACTCACCTTCTTTTCACCTGTTCCTCCAGCTCAGATCTGTGTGCTTGGCAAATGCTCCGGGCCTTTTTTTGATGACTTTGAGCAGTTTTAACTATTGTACATGTTTTCTACTTTCTCAATGAATGCAGCCTCCAGAATACCCTCACAAACCTTCATTCTGCTCCTTCTTTCATAGTATCACAGGCAATAAATAGCTGGGCCCAGCAGTCTATTTATGGAAAGCAAAAAAAGCCTCTCAGTGGGATGCCAGTGTCAGTTTTTCATGGAGTTTTCAGAATGTCATTTTCTTGGCATAAATGTTCCTGTAATTAAGTATTCTCCATGCTGCAAAATTGATTCTCCATTCTGCAGTTTATAAACTTGAGCATTTCTTTGAGAATCCCCAGCTCATCTGCAGAGCACTGTGCCTGTTTCCCTCGGCATGTTCCAGTTTCATGTTACTAATAGAAGCTTGTTTAAGAGGAAAAAAAAGGCTATTGAAATATAATCAGACACTATGTGGGTTGTTATTGTATCAATTCTATTCTAATTATGTTGTTGGCATCCACATGACTTATGCTGAATCTAAAAATAATTTTGATAGAAATAATCCTTGCAGTGCAAAAAAAGCAATCTGCTGAGAAAGTATATTAATTACTATGCCATGTACCTGAGTCTAAATAAAAATATATTTTAACTTGCATTTAACTTTTAGTCAGACAAAATAGCAAAATGAAGATGAATCCTTAGTGAAAGTTGTATCCTTCCCCAGGTACGTATACAAAGAATTAGGGTTAGTTCCACAAACCTGTGCTTATGCAGTCTTCAATCTCTTGGATCCATTCACATAGACAGATCAAAAGGAGACTATGAATATAGTTGTAGATATTTGAGTATATTTTGCTTTTTCAATATAATCAATGAATCAGATTTGGCCTATGATATGGATGCATTTTGCACATTGTATCACTTAATTTCTAAATATCTTGGTCTCACTATTGTTTTTGATGTCATGGAATGTGTCACTTCTCCTGAGCTTAAACAATTCTGAGCTAAACCTGCTCTTAGAAGTTTCTTAAACCACTTCATAATAACTATTAAAAACAGTCACATTGTAGAGGTAGGAGAGAAAAGATGATGGTTGCTGATTACTTGTAATAATTGCACTGGTTTTACATTATTGTAGGCAATATGGAAAAGAGAAAGGAGGGGAGAGAATGTTTTGAGTGTGCATGTGTTCCCATGTATTTTGCACAGTGCAGTGTTTTCACTGCCTTTTAGTGGTATAAGTAAAATGTATACATTGGGCAGTTACTTGATATGTCAGATGGGGATTTGAAAGTAGAGTGTGATTTAAAGTGTTCATATGTATAACCAGAGCACTGATCCTAGTGGGCTGTAAGAATTTGTTTCCTTTTCCTCTCTCTTCTCTCCTGAATCTGCAAATAGTATATTGGAAATATTTAAGTTATTTCACACCTGTAAAGGAAACACAAAGGAAAACATATGTGTTTCCTTATTTTTCATTTGTTTGTTCATTTAATTATGTTTTTCTAGCTCAAAATTACCTAGATACTGAAGTCCTGAAAATTTCATTAATTGAAATGATGGGAAGAGAGGAACCTTTTAAATGCTACCCTTATTCTCCAGCTGGGCCAGGTGAAAGATCAGTATTTATCAGCTGCCAATTTAAAAACCTGTTTCAATAGGTGATCTTTCCATTGTTGCTGGTCCTGCTTGGTTTTATTATTTTTCCTGCTGGGAGAAAAACACTTCCTCCCGTTTGAGGTTTTTATGATGTATGATAGCTAACATTGATTAGTACATTTCAAAGAGGGAAGATTTGCTGTCCTTTATTGCTCTAAATGTAGCATGGTAGTCCATGTCAATGGTTTTCATTTTTTGGATCATCATCCAGGTATCCCTTGGACAGAGGAATACATGTGTCCTCATGGGCCAGCAAGGAAAGTTACAAAGAAAATACTCCTAAATTTCTTGTTTGCCATAGAAATTATGAGTGGGAGTCCCCAAATGAAAGTTTTTATCATGATCTTAGAGCTGTCATGTTCATCTGCTGTAAGAATGAAAACAGTGATGGTCTTACTCTTCCAACAGACATGAAAATAAAAGCAGTTTTAGGTTCCCTTGGTTGGTCCAGACTGAACCAGATGGGGCCTTGCAGTATCTATCAACCTGTCTGCTCACAAAAAAGTCAGAATGCTGGGATTGAAGGAAAGAAAAGTGAAGGAGGAGAAAGTGTTCTTGTGACCTAATGAGACCTAAATGCAGAACAGCAAGCAGAGAAGACAGCAGGGAAAATTCTACCCTCTGAGAGTAAGTTTGCAGTAAGTGCAAACCATCCTCCATTGTTTGGTCCTGCCTGCTGCCAGTCAGGCAGTAAAACTGGCTGCCAGTAAGGAATGATTACAGCTTTAGTTCTGTGATTGCTCCTCTTTGCTGGAGAGTGCTCATTAGGAGGAACATTACTATTCCATTCTTTCTTTTAGCACTGTAGGATGCTACTTGATTTTTTTATAACTGTTGGGGAGGCAGAGGAAAATCTGAGAATTCATTGTAAAGAGGTCTGTGATAGTTGTTCTTTTTAATTACATACTTTTGAAATGCCTTGGAGTCAACAAGATTCTTTTTCTCCAATCTCCCTAACTTTTCTAACGAACTATTAAACTAATCTTGCTTCTAGGCTTGTGAAGCACTGTGGGTGGGAAAGCCAATTACATCAATATTTTATTTTTAAAAATAGCATGTATTTTCCCCCTATCAAGACCTGTTACATTTCCAGCAGCATTCAATACAATAGAGTACTGTTAAATATACCATTGGCATACAATCAACTACCATTTATTTTACTGTTGAGTGATTTGTTATAGTAGATAGAAGCCATTCAATACCATTGACAAACAACAGACAGTCCATAGCTCTGAATTACTGTGAGACTATTTTTGTAATGAATGGAGGCTTAATTTCAGCTCAGTTTTCTTGTGGGTGCCAGACACAATTCTGCAGAGCAGAGCAACAGCTTTATTTATTAAGGCTTGCAATGCACTTTTGTCTAATTACTGCTGACTTGTCAGACAATAGTCAATGACCTTCATCAGGAAAGGTGAAACAATTCCTCTCACGTGATTCTTCCTGGCCAAACAGCTTCCAAGAAAAACACAGGATTGTCTAATTGATTACCTAGGAATCTTACAAACCAGTAGTGTTTGAGAAGCCTTTGGGGTCCAGCTGTGTTTTAGATATAGACATTTCCCTTTCTATCACAATACTCTGGCAAAAAACTAAAGGCATTGTGAAGTTTTTACTCATGCCTGTGTTAGGAGACTCAGGGGTCCACTCTGAAGTGTTGATGTTGTGCAAAAAAATTTATTCACACTAATGACTTTGTGAGATCAGACCAAGAGCACTGTATAATTTATTCCATCCATGCTCTGTAAAGCAGAAGGTATGAAGCATACTCTGCAGGTAGATTGCCCTGCCATACCAAGGCACATCTGGCACACAAGTGTTGGGTGCCTTTTTATTTCTTGGCTAACAACCAGTGTTTACCCAAAATAGATGAAGGAAAAGGAGCAGGCAATAATACAGTTCTCATCTATGGGCTCTAAGTTGTACACTAGACTTTTGTATATTGATCATCCCGTACAGAACAGCATCTGTGATTCCTCTGCAGTTCTTGTTCATATCTCCCAACTCAAAAACTTTTACATAAAACCTCAAATTTACTAAAGTATTCTCCATCCCAATTAATGCAGAAAAACTTCCAGCTAAGTCTGGATATTCTTTCAGGATTGACCTTAGCACTGCAAAAGTCTTTACAAACTTTACAGTCAGTTTATAACACTAAAATGATCAGTCAGCCTCAGCAATAGGAACTTCTTTTGACTTCATTCTTTTTGGGGAAACTGTAGATTGCCTCCTGTTATTTACAGGCAGAAAGATTCAGATATTGTTGATGAAGATTAGCTCTGAAGTGATGTAATTGTATATGGAATGGAATATGGTTACATAAATGGAATATTATAAATATTCCAATATAAATAATGGTTACCTTATTAAAAAACCTAAGGGGGTAGCATGTGACTAGGGGTTGCTCTAAAAAAGAAAAGATGTGCCAGTTGTTCAGAATGAAGACCTGTATATCCATCCTCAGTTGAAAATAGTTTATTAATTCACAGCTATTGAAGATATGTCCTACAGATAATGATAAAATGGGATCCACACCCACCCAGTGATCATTTTAATGTTTTTTCAAGTCAGAAAATGCAACAGGTGTCTTTATTAAACAGAGATACAAATGTACTCTGATGTACTGTAACAAGGAGAAGCAGGGTAATATGGTCAAAGCTAAGTAGAATAAATAGAAAACCTCAGAAATGCTGGTGAACATAAATGTTACCACAGCACAAGCTATTAAAAACAAACTTAAAAGTTTTAATAGTTCTGCCTAAAGGATTACTTGATCAAATAAACACCTTATTGAGCCTGTAACCATAATAAGGTCCATTAGAGTCCATTATAAATTAGAATAATTTCATCCTCTGGAAATATTAATGTTATTTCAAGATCCTGTTATTCAAAAAAATCCTGTTTTGTAACAAGAAACGGAATTTAAATATGCTATTTGCTTTTTGAGTGTAATCTGTCAAGTCTTTTAACACCTGCTTCAGGTTATTGAATGAATTACATTGACTGTTGAATTAATAACACTGATAAGGATTGAACTAATTGGAAAAACTGAGGTTCAATAATTTTTCACTGATAATATTTTCGTGG